>WOXC01009999.1:0-321852 GCA_011680675.1 Gymnobelideus leadbeateri | reverse complement strand
GAGTGTAATAAGGAAAAATGTACATAAAAAGGGTTTTATTTCTTCTCCAGGCTATCAGGTTTTGAATTCTTCATGGTAGATGAGATTCCTTGCAGGGTAGGAGGATGATACTGATTTACTTTATATTGATTATTTATACAGGAAAAATTCTTAATGCCACTCTATCTCTTCCTTTTCTCCTTTGCACCTTTTAAACTTTGGTTTCTTTTCTCCTACTTCGATTTAGTTTGTTGTTGGGGAATGGGAACTAGTTTTATTTTTATATTAAGCAAAACTTAGGAACATCATTCTTCTCAGATCATCAAGTAGTGCATTCTTAGACCAGATATAAGTGACTCTTGGGTTATCCACTCTTCTGAACTATGCATGCCCCAATTCCCTTTCATTAGTAGTCACCTGGAAAATATTTAAGTACCTATCTTGTCATCATCCTTCTTCTCAATTCTACTTCATTATGTCCTCATAGTCTGGAAGTGATCCTAGGTTCTCACATGCAAAGCACAAGCTCCCTTACCTTCTCCTAAGCTGGAAGGGCTTTGAGTACCAGACCATTGACAGACTATATCTGTCATCTGAGAATCAGCTAAGCTTAAGTTCAGAGAAACTCATCACCAGAAGGTTGGCCACCAGGTGATAATTTATTATTTTTTTTGGCCACAGCATTTCATGAAGACCATCTACTAAGGCATGCGAGGGGTGGTGATCTTCAACCAGGGAAGGAGTACCCCACACCAGTGAAACTACGGATCTTTTGAAGTATGTACCCATTACTGTGCTACATACTAGTTAGCAAGAGATATGAGAGAAATATGAGACATGAGATAGTCTCTTCCCCCTCAAGAGGCTTAGTTGGGGAGACAAGATCTACCAGTATGAAACCTTTAGTGAAAAAATAGTCTTAACATGTAAATGCTGTTATTATTAGTTGTGTGGCACGAAAGCCAGTTTTTCTTTTTTAATTAGGGAAAGAGATTAGTTTGCAAAGATAATAAAATTATTTTATTTAGGTTTGAGAGAGCACAGGCATTTGACTTCCAATAAGATAAGGCTTCTTAAATTCTGCATTTTGAGAGGTAGAAGGTCTGGGTACTATTTATTCACAGTTCTACCAGCATGGTTTGGGGCATAAAAAGATTGTTTAAAAATAATATCACTTTCAGATATGTAAATAACATTCCCCACCCATTGGGAAATTCCTTCAGACATGAGAGACTATTTTTATTTCCCTCCAATCCTGGCCTTCATTTGGGGCACACATAGTTCAAAGCAGTAGATAATCCAAAAACCAGTTCTACTGCTGTAGCCTGCTAGAAGGTCTCAAGCAGTGGAGAAGAACCAAGCTCAGAAATTATACAAAACAGATGGCAAGCAGCTCTAATTGCTTTTAACTAATATAAAAAGCAATTGGTCCCAGAAATAAGATGTGTAATCTTGGCTCCTTCCTTTTTGATGTTGGTCAATTATTTAACGTTTGTTCTTTAGTTTCCTTCTCTTTTCTTCCCCCTTAGCTATTTTTAAAAGAAAAGAGATTAGTCATTTTCCTCCCTTTTACCTTGATAATACTGTTGATCATACAAATTCTGAATGACTATATCCTGTGTGCCATAAGAAACATGAAAGGATTTCAAGAGAATTTAAATTAGTCAGAAATTAATATTTTGACCTTCTCTTTGTAGATCAACTGGTGAGACTGCAGTTACAGCTTTTGAAATTGACAAGATGTATACCCCCTTATTCTTTGCCAGAGTGAAGAGTTTTACTGCATTCTCAGAAAAACCTCTCTAAGAATTTTACATCTTTTCTCTTATAACTCTTGCATGGGTCTAAAGTATAGAGCAAAAGAGCACTTAAGTTATGAATATGTATATATTTGGAACTTATTTTAACTTGTTGGAGTTCTTTTGAGAAAAGTATAAACTGATATTTTTTATTTTGGGGTAGTTGATTTGGGAAAGTGTTTTCTTTTGGAATTAAGATTATGAGTTGTCTTTAGCATTTATGTTGTCAGAAACAATATGAACTGTTTTAATCATGTCATTTTTCAAGCAGGTCTATAAGCAGTTATCCTTAAAGCAAATCTTCATCTGCCTGATGACTATAATATTTACATGAGTCAGGGATGGACTCTACTGAAAAAGAATTTTGCTGTATATGTGACATACGGTATATATGCTCTGAAGGCTTAAAATGCAAAAAAAAAACAAAACAAAGCAAAACATTGTTCTACATTTGTTTGAAACTGAAGAGAATCTAAATAAATGTTTCTTTCAAGAAAATATACCTGGTTTGCCTTTTTAAAAAGTCATTCTCTTTACTCCAAAGCACAGAACATTAAGTGAACCAAAGGAGACTTGGAGCCATTTCTTCCATAGGTTAGTATAAACAGCTACACACCACACCCTGACCTTGGCTCACTGTCTCACACAAGCATGATAATTCCAAGGACTTGGCAGAAATGTGGTTGGCTCAGTGAAGTCCCATTACTTCTCCTGGAAAAGTACCTTAGGGGGTAAAACCTCCTGGTTGAGTCAGGACCTTCATCCTTGCTATGAATGCACCTGTGAGCCAAGAGAGTTCAGACTGCAGAAGACAAAGCCCAGAGGAGCCTAGAACTAGATTCATAGAATGGAGATTGTGTCATTCCAGCCCCTTTATCTTTACAGATGAGGATCCGGAGCCAGAGAGGTGAAATAATGTGTTGCCAGTGAGCAACCAAATTAAAACTGTAGTAAAACTCCCTGGGGGTAGGAGGGAGGCAGAGATGAGGCAGAGAAGGGAATGCACTTTTTGCGAGGTGCTATGTGTGCTAAGCACTTGGCAGATACTCACTTTCATAGTAAGCCTTTCTTCTAGAGCTTATCTCTTCTTCCCATTATATCATGTTGCCTCACATTCACATGAGTGCTTCTTCATTATCCTGAGGTTCTCATTCCCAAAGTTTGATTCCAATGTTAGAATGGTGTGATGGAAAACACCAAATTGGGAGTCAGAAGAACCAAGTTCCATTCACTTTAGGTAGCTCTGCTACCTAAATGTGCCTAGAGCTAGGTCCTTAACCTCTGCCTTCGTTTCCTCATCTGTAAAAGGATGTTGATCTAAGTGGCCTTTAAGGTCCATTGTAGCTCTCATTGTACTTAACAGTAATATGTTGCTCAGATATTTTTTGGAGGAAAGTAAAGCCAGTGTATTCACCTCTTAAGAAGAAAAATTCTTTATTAACAATGGAATTATCCTATTTGCAGTCGTTCCTGTCATCATAAACAGGACATAAAGCAGTCTTCTAACTGAAAATCATTTAGAACTGAAAGGAAAATTCTTATGAAATGTATGGAACCTTTTATTGTGTGTGGGAATAAGATGAATGTATTTGTAGGTCCATGTATGAGAAACTTTTAAAATAAATCTATTTCATTGTCTTGGGACTATGGGGATGGGATCTATGTTTTCATTGGTATAGAGAACTTTCAGGAAAGAACTCCCTCCACCAGTGAAGGTCAGCGCCTTCTCTGAGATTTAGTCTTAACCTGGGGCACTGAGTAATTAAGCTACTTGCTTAACCAATGTGTCAGAGACTTGAACTCCGGCCTTTGAGGCTTTGGGTCCAACTCTTTGTACTGTGCCTTGCTGCCTCTCATAGGAGCAAGGAACCTCAAATGTTGCAGGTTTGGAGAGAGAATGAAACTTAGCTTTGGTCGGGGACTTTGTATCAGATTTAAGTGATACTGTTGGGATCCAAAGAAAAGTAGCCAGGAAGAATTCTGAAGAAAATAGCAGTGTGGATTAAATGAGCCAGATATTTATAATATGGCTATATTAGTTTTATCTGAAAAATCAGTTACTCACACATCTGACATACTTATATAAGCCCACAAGTACAAAGTCAAATATATTATCTACCCTGCCATTCTTCTCTCCCTCAGTGTGGATAATTGAGAACTAACAATAAATAAACTTTGTTAATAGATGTTGCCAGCGTTCAGTATGCCAAGTTCACAAATCAGCCTTTGTGACAACTAAGTGAATTTACTTTTTGTTCATTTTCAGTTGCCTTGGGGTTAAAAACAGTAGTTTCTTCCTTTTTTCCTAAATTCAATTTTATTTTCCCCACATCTATCATTGAGAAAACAAAAACAAAACTCATTCATTACAAATACGTATAGTCAAGCAAAACATTTCCACATTAGCCATGTTAAAACAAATGCCTAAATCTGCCAAGTCCATAACTTCATTCTCTGAAGGGATAGTGTGTTTTATTATGAATGCTCTGAAATTGTCCTTGGTTGGTCATTGGATTAATCAAAATTCCTAAGTCTTTCAAGTTGTTTGTATAATTTTGTTATTGTATAAATCATTCTCCTGGTTCTGCTTACTTCACTTTATATCAGTTCATGCAGATCTTCCCAGGTTTCTCTGAAATAATCCCTTCATCATTTCTTAAAAACATAGTTTTGACATTTTATTCTTTTATTTATTTTTAGTTTGCAAAATTCAGTTTCATAAGTTTTTGAGTTCCAAATTTTTCTTCCCCTCCCCCCATCAAGGCAGCTTAATCAGATATAGGTTTTACCTTCACATTAAACAGTTGTCAAGTTGTAAAGAAGCATAACCAATGGAATGAACAACAAAAAAGAAGAAACAAAAAATAGAGGAAGTAGTTTGCTTCAATCTGCATTCAGACTCCACAATTCTTTCTCTGGATATGGATGGCCTTTTCCATCATGAGTTTTTGGAGCTGTCTTAGAGCCTAGGATATTAAAGTTCATCATGATAGATACAATGTGTCTGCATTTGTGTACAATGTTCTCCTGTTTCTGCTTCCCCCACTCAGCATCAGTTTATATAAGTCTCTCCAGGTTATTATGAATTCTGTCTGCTTCTCATTTGTTATAGCACAATAGTATTCCGTCACATTCATATACCACAACTTGTTCAGCCATTCCCCAATTGATGCATTTCCCCTTGATTTCCAATTCTTTGCTACCACAAAAAGAGCTGCTATAAAATTTTTTGTATGGGTCTTCCTCTTGTCTGATCTCTTTGGGATATAGTCCTAGAAATGGTATTGCTGAGTCAAAGGGTATGCACATTTTTATTTTTTGCTTTTGCTTTTTGGAGGGCAATTGGGTTTTAAGTAACTTGCCCAAGGTCACATGGCTAGGTTTTTGTTTGGTGTGTTTGTTAAGTGTCTGAGGCCGGATTGAACTTGGGTCCTTCTGACTCCAGGGCCTACGCTCTAGGCACCCCACCTAGCTGCCCCAAGGGTATGCACATTTTTGTAGCCCTTTGGGCATAGTTCCAAATTGCTCTCCAGAATGGCTGGTTCAGTTCACAACTCCACCAATGATGCAGCAGTGTTCCAATTTTCCCACATCCTCTCCAGCATTTATAATTTTCCTGTTTTGTCATGTTAGCCAATCTGATAGGTGTGATGTGGTACCTAAGAGTTGTTTTGATTTGCATTTCTTTAATCAATAGTGATTTACAGCATTTTTTCATATGACTATAGATAGCTTTAATTTCTTCCTCTGAAAACTGCCTGTTCATATCCTTTGACCATTTATCAATTGGGGAATGTCTTGTATTCTTATAAATTTGACTCAGTTCTCTATATACTTTAGAAATGAAGCCTTTATCAGAGACACTGATTGTAAAAATTCTTTCCCAATTTTCTGTTTCCCTCCTAATCTTGGTTACATTGACTTTGTACAAAAACTTTTAAATTAAATGTAATCAAAATTATCTATTTTGCATTTTGTAATGCTCTCTATCTCTTGTTTGGTCATAAAATCTTCCTCTCTCCATAAATCTGACAGGTAAACTATTCCTTGCTCTCCCAGATTGCTTATATTATCAGCCTTTATATCTAAATTGTGAACCCATTTTGACTTTTATTTTTGAATATCGTGTAAGATATTGCCCTATGCCTAATTTCTGCCATACTATTTTCCAGTTTTCCCAGCAGTTTTTGTCAAATAGTGAGTTCTTATCCCAGAAACTGGAGTCTGCACTTATCAAACAGTAGCTTACCATAGTCATTGACTACTATGTCTTGTGTACCTAACCTATTACACGGATCCACCACTGTTTCTCAGCCAGTACCAAGTAGTTTTGATGACTGCTGCTTTATAATACAGTTTAAAGTCTGGTATGGCTAGGCCACCTTCCCTAGCATTTCTTTTCATTATTTCCATTGATATTCTGAACTTTTTGTTCTTCCAGATGAATTTTGTTATTATTTTTTCTAGCTCCATAAAATAATTTTTTGGTAGTTTGATTGGTATGGCACTAAATAGGTGAGTTTAGGTAAAATTGTCATTTTTATTATATTAGCTTGGCCTAACCACGAGCAACTGATGTTTTTCCAGTTATTTAAATCTGAATTTAATTGTGTGAAAAGTGTTTTGTAATTGCGTTCATATAGTTCCAGGGTTTGTTTTGGTAGGTAGATTCCCAAATATTTTATAATGTCCACAGTATCTTTAATTTCTTGCTGTTATGCTTTGTTAGAAATATATCGGAATGCTGAGGATTTATATGGGTTTATTTTATATCCTGTAACTTTGCTAAAGTTATTCATTATTTCAAGTAGTTTTTTATTTGATTCTCTAGGATTATCTAAGTACATCATCTACAAAGAGTGATAACTTAGTCTCTTCTTTGCCTATTCTAATCCCTTCAATTTTTTTTCTTCTCTTATTGCTACAGCTAACATTTCTGGTACCAAAGTGAATAACAGGTGATAGTGGACATCCTTGTTTCACCCCCAATCTTATTGGAAATGCTTCTAGCTTATCCGCATTACATATAATACTTGCTGATGGTTTTAGGTAGATGCTACTTGTCATTTTAAGGAAGACTCCATTTATTCCTAAACTTTTTAGTGTTTTAGTTTTGACATTTTTATGATGTCTTATGAAATTTTTCTGTTATCTGAAGTTTATTTCCAAGTGGTACTGAGGAATCAAGAAAGCACACACTTGAAGTTTCTGGAGCTATGCCTGAAGTCAATCCCTCTTTTTCCCTCAATCTCTTCCTATTTACATCCTACCAATCTTTCAAGGTAAAAGAAAGCTGAAAATCCCACCTCTACCAATAAAGCCTTTTCTGATCCCCATTCCTCTCACAAAGAATGCTCTCTCATTATCTGCTCTAATTTCAATCATTCTAGTTCATATTTTAATTGTCCATGTATTGTCTCCATTACTAGGTAGTATTTTACTTAATTTTTTTTTCTCAGCTAATACTCCTTTATTTCCTCCCTTCCACATTCCCTTCCCACAATGAAAAAATAAAACTCTTCCAACAAATATTCATGGTAAAACAAATTCCCATACAATATCTAAAACATGTACATCTCATTCTGCATCTTGAGTCCAACATATCTCTTGTCAGGAGATGGGTATCGTGTTTCATCATTGGTCCTATGGAATTGCGGATGCTCATTGCATCAATTGGAATTAAGTTTTTTCAAAGTTGTTTGTCTTTATGATGTCACATACATTATTTTCCTGGCTTTATTCGCTTTATTTTGCATCAGTTCATAAAAGTCTTCCTAGTTTTTTTTTTTTTTTTTTGGTTAGTTTGTTTTGAAACTGTCCCCCTGCCCTCTTTTTTTTTGAGATTGGATCACATACTTCATCAAGGCTGGAAATGTATCAATCATTCATGAACTCAGTCCCAATGCTGTTTGGCTTAGGAGCTTTAACCTGCTCCACTTTTTCTGACCTGAACTTAGTTTTCATTAGGCCTCCTGCTCCCTGGGGCTTATTATATTGGTGCCAGACTTAGTGCAGATACCCATTCAGCTTTAGCCCTATTGACCTTCCAAACTCCCAAACTTAAACTCTGTAGATATACCAGCTTCAGCTTCCCCAACAGCAAGGATGACAGTCCTGTGCCACTATACTGAGCTCTTTCATAATTTCTTACAGTACAAGAGTATTCCATTACGTTCATATATCATAATTTTTTCGGCCACTGACTAATTGATGGGCTCCCCATTAGTTTCCAGGTTTGTTTGTTTGTTTGTTTGTTTTGCCACTACAAAAAGATGTGCTGTGAATAGTTTTGTATGCAAAGTGCAAAGCTTCTACCTGCCATCCAACAGAGTTAAGTATTTGGAGCATAGCAAATGACCCCAGAAGCTGATAGACCTTGAACATGTAGTGGCAAGGACACCAAATGGGACTAGGTTAACCGCCCATGTGGAATATTATCTAGGGCATGTAAACCAACACCCTGCCTATATCTGAATGGGCTTGAAGTACAAAGTGTCCTGAAAGTGTTAATGAAGTCTCAAGCTTCAATAGCTTAAGTTATAATGTAAGAGAAGGCATCACGGATAAAACAAGATAGTTCATTTGAAGGAAGCAAGCAGAACAGATACATTCAGATACTAGAGGAGGTGACAAGAACAATATTTCACCTTGGCCGGGTCTTAATTGTATTATCAATAAATGTCTTTGCTTGATGGCTTGTACTTCCATGCTTTGGATTTTAAAGACACTAGGAATTTTCCTATTAAGCAATAATTCCCAAGGAGCTATAACTGTTGGGGACAATTTGGCTGTAGTGTTATTGTCCTCACAGCCCCAGCTCTCCAGGGTTTTTCTAGCTTTAGGGGGACTAGTTGTGGTCAATGAAGAATAAGAAGTTAAGGCAAGATTGACTATCAGTCAATCATTTTTAAAGCAAACTGTTTTGGAAAGTGCTGGGTTTGGAATGAGAGGGCTTGGATATAAATTGTAGACTTCTTACTACCTGAGAGATCTTATTCAAGTGACAACCTTTTAGGGTCCCAGTTTTCTCATCTGTAAAATTAGATAAAATTTTAAATTCCTTTTTTTTTTTTTTTGCTTTTTGGAGGGCAATTGGGGTTAAGTAACTTGCCCAAGGTCACACGGCTAGGTTTTTGTTTGTGTGTGTTAAGTGTCTGAGGCCGGAACTGAACTCAGATCCTTCTGACTCCAAGGCCAGCGCTCTATTCACTGCGCCACCTAGCCGCCCCAAAATTTTAAATTCTTACTTTTAAATATTTTGATAATATAACTTGAGGAGTTGTTTGTTGTTGCATCATTTCAGTCATATCTGATTTAAGACTTTCTTGGCAAAGATACTGGAATGCTTTGCCATTTTCTTCTCCAGCTCATTTTACAGATGAGGAAACTGAGAGAAACATTGCCCAGGGCCATTCAGTTAGTAAGTGTCTGAGACCCAATTTTAACATATATCCTCCTGACTCCAGGCCCAGCCTTGGTCCACTGCCTCCTAGCTACCCAACTTGGGGAGTTACAGGATGCTAATAAAAATTAACTTAGTTATCATTTACAAGTGACATAGCATCATAGGATATATGCACTGGACAAGATCTTGGCACTAAATTACAACTTTTTCATATTGAAAATGAGGAAACTAACCCAGAGAAGGCACAATGATTTATGCAAGGTTACACAGCTTATCATTAATTATACAGAGGTAAAATGACAACTCAGGTCTTCTGACTCCCAGTTTCATGAGATTGAAATACTGAATTTTTAGTGTGTCAGTGTCTATGGGTTGTGGCTCTTATCTCAAGAAAAGATGACAGAGCCGGAACTCTTTTGTTTCCTTGTATAGCACAATGTACATGTGGGTAGTTAAGAGGCCTTGAAAAGAGAAACCTTTTAAGGTGACCATGAGAGTTGGACTACTGGGTGGTTGCCAGTAGATGGTACTATAAACACAGAAATGTTTTCTTCATCTCATTCGTTGATGAAAGACAACGATGGGTCGATCATTTAAAAAACTTTTTCTTCTTTCTATTTTAAACATGACAAACATCAACAAACCTAAAAATTTCCATACACAAAGAAGAATAGGAAAAAAAGGGGTTGTATGTTCATGCTTTTTCTTGAATAAGAAGAATAGGAGAAGTTAGGCAAGAAATCCGAGAAATATCAGCTTTTGATTCTATAAATTCTAAGATATGATGGAAAAGGTGTCATCCCTCCACCCCCCTTTTTTACACCCACTCACCATTTATTCATTGAGCATATATTAAGAATCTATTAGGTATAACTAACAGTATCAAAGATATAGAGTAGTTTCCTGCTGACCTCAGAGGCCAATCTAATCCACTCCCTTTATTTTATGGATGAGGAAACTGGGGCTACTATAGGCTAAGGGACTTTCCTAAAGGTGGTCATGAAAAAAGCTGCAGAGGCAAGATCTGAATTTATGTCCTCTAACTTTATAGCGTCAGTGTTCATTCCACTTGACCACCGTTACACCCTCATGACACCAGATAAATGCATAATCCCTGACTTTACGGAGCATATAGACTAGTAGGAAAGACAGGATGTGTACAAATAACTGTGAAATAAAATTACTATTGTGATAAGGAAAAAGGATTGAATCTGTGATTTCTTTGCAATGAAATCCCCAAAGCAATACTGATACAGGTAAGTATCTTCTCTATAACTCACAGTCCAAGAGAGTCAGGTAGAGCACTGAGAGGTTAAAAAGACTGGTTCAGGGTCTCAACCAGTTTGTGTCAGAGCTGTGACTTGAACCCAGTGTCCTCCTCACTCTAGGGCCAACTCTTAATTCATTAGCCTATGTTGCCTTTCATTATTAATTATTAATACCTGTAATACAAAATGCATGCCAAGTGCACAAGAGAGGAATAAATAAAATGCAATGATATGTCAGAGGAAGGAGAAACCATTCGTAGCTGAAAGATCAAGGAAACCTTGGTTGAAGAAGGCAGTATGACCCTTGAAGAATGAATGGGTAAGAATGACAAAAATAACTGACATTTCAAAGATTCATTGGTATATAGTGATTTAAGATCTGCAAAGCACTTTATATGCATTCTGATTTCATAAGCTTGGAGTTGGGAGGGACCATGAAGTTTATCTAATCCAGCCTTACATGTTAAAGATTAAGGAACTGAGCAATTTGGTTCCCACAAAACCCTGTGAGATAGGTACTAAAGGTTTTATTATCTTCATGTTACAGGTGAGGAAATTGAGGTTCAGAAAGATTAAAGTATGCACCAATGATCACACAGTGAGCATATATCAAAGCCAAGAGATGGAGATGAGGACATAGACATTCCAGGCACAGGGAATGAATGATGTAAGTAAAAACACCCAGGCAAGAAAGTCTGAGATATTAAAATACCTGGGGTAGGGTGGGGGTTGGGGGAGTGTTAACAGTGTGACTAAAGGCAGGAAAGCTAAATTACATCTAGTTTGTAGAGGATTTTGAATGTCAGGCTTAGAATTCAGACTTTAAAATTTTTTATTTTAGGGGCGGCTAGGTGGCGCAGTGAGTAGAGTGTCAGCCCTGAAGTCAGAAGGACCTGAGTTCGGATCTGACCTCAGACACTTAATGCACACACAAATAAAAACCTAGCCACGTGGCCTTGGGCAAGTTACTTAACCCCAATTGCCCTCCAAAAACCAAAAAAAAAAATTTTTATTTTATTTTTAATTCCAAATTCCCTCCCCTTTCCTCCTCTTCCACCTATTGAGCAGGCCAAAAAAAAAAAAAAGCCCATTACAAATATGTATGGCCATACAAAACAAATTCCCTCATTAGCCAAGTCAAAAGAAAGGAAAAAAAGAAAAGAAAATGTTTTAATTAGTACCCTAAGTCCATTAGTTCTCTATCTAGAAAAACAGAATGTTTCATCATGAGTCCTTTGGAATTGTATCTATCATTGCATTGATAAGTTTCTAAGTTTTTCAGAGTTGATTTTAAACTTTATTTAGTAGGAAGGAAAAGCCACTGAAGGTTTTGTGTGTGTAGGTTTTTTTTTCTTCCCAGAAGGAAGTGATATAATCAGAGTTGTGCATTCGGAAACTATCTGATAGCATGTAAGATGAATTTGAGGAGTGAGAAACTGGAAGTAGTAGATGCAAGATAAATTCTTGTTGAGTTATTGATTGATTGATGGTGGTGTGATCAGGAAGGATGATTAAGGAATAGGTGTCATCTCAGGCTCTCTAGGATTTCTAGTGACCAACTAAAAGGTAAGGCTATAGTGGAAAGAACATTGGAATGAGGCAAAAAACCTGGCTTCAAATCTAGAGTCTGATACTTAAAGGTTATGCAACCACAATCAACTCTCATAATTTCCAAATCTCAACTTCCTTATCTCTGAATTAGTAATTATAATATGTACTCTTCCTACCCTACTCAGCTGCGATGAGTAAAGTGTTCTAAGCAGAATGGAAATGACAGTGGTAGCTAGCACTTACATGGGCTTTAAGGCTTACAAAGCTTGAACTCATTTCTTACTGTCCTATTAATCTAGACTTCCAGTCCATTCACAAATCAAGACATCATCCTCATGATGTCATTGGTCCTCTTCAAGAACGAAGAAGAAAACAGCCATAATTTTGTAATCTAGGTTAGAAATAATGAGGTCCTGACCTTGCCTGTGCTTCTTAGGGGTAGGGACAGTTTCATTTTTTGTGTTTCTTTTTTTTTTTTTTAAAGCAATTGGGGTTAAGTAACTTGCTCAATTGGGGTTAAGCAACTTGCTCAAGGTTACACGGCTAGTCATTATTTATGTGTGGGTGCTCATTTTCTGAGGCTGCATTCGATCTCGGGTCATCCCGACTCCAAGGCCAGCGCTCTTACTCACTGCGCCACCTAGCCGCCCCCTCCTTTTTTTTTTTTGTATTTCTATCTCAGTGCCTAGCACAGTGCTTGATAAATGTTTATTTAATTGGTGGTAGTGTGGCCAACTGGCCACTAGGTGGTGGAGTGGATGTAGTGCTTGACCTGGAGTCAGGAAGACTCCTCTTCCTGAGTTCATATATGATCTTATTTTTAACTGTGTTTCCCTGGACAAGTCACCTCACCCTGTTTGCCTCCGTTTCCTTACCTGTAAAATGAGCTAGAGGAGGAAATGGAAAACCACTCCAGTCTGTCAAGAAAACTCCAAATGAGGTCATGAAGAGTCCAATAGGATTGAAATGATTGAACAACAACAAATAGTGTGGCCAATAAGAATGCTTAAGGAATTAGCCCTTCTGAGTATGCGATAAACACTAGGGGGGAAATTTAAAAAACAGAGGCTCTAGACCAACCCTGATCTGAAAAGGAAAACCCTCTAAAACATCATTCAGACTGCTCAAAGAACTCCAAGGATGGGGGGCTGACATGTGCACTACCTTCCCAAAGCAGCCTATTTCCCTTTAAGATAGTTTTTATGTTTAGGAGAGATAATAGAACCAACCCCAGAGTCAGGAAGATCTGAATTTAAATACTGCTTCAGACACTTAGTTGCTATGTGACCCTGGGTAAGTTCCTTCACCACTGCCTGCCTCAGTTTCCTCCTCTGTAAAATTGGGATAATAATAGCACTTACCACCCAGAGTTGTCTTAAGGATTGAATGAGACGATATTTGTAAAACACTTTGCAAACTTTGAACCACTCTGTAAATGCTTCCTATTGTTATGGAAAGCCTTAGACAACTCACTTAACCTCTTAGTGGCCTAAACAACTCTCTAAGACCATGAGTTGTAGAGAAAGTGCAGATCTGAATTGGTAGAGGGAGTTTCTTCATTGGGAATCCTCTATATCAATGAAATTGTGGACTGAATCTTAGGAAGATTTTCTTTAGGTCTTTTTATTTCTATGATTTCTCCCTATTACTCTAGGGCCAAGCAGAATATATGTTCCCCTTGACAGCCTATGATCAATAAAGAATGATGATCCAAAATTACAAAAGAAATCAAAAGATGATACTACTGACATGCTGCAACACTGCAGTAGGGATGCTAGATAGAAGTACGAGCTTTTTCCCTGATGAGCTGGTTTTTCTGCACAGATTAACTTCTCCTTAGTGATGGAAATTTTAGCCAGCCATAGTTTGTTCAGGCTCAAGGGAGCAAGGAAGTTGAAAGTTGCCATATTAGGTACATCACAATGCCTTAGAAGCAAATTTTATACAGATTAACTTAGAGTGAAGGCTAAATACTGTTTCCTCTAGCTATTTTCCCCTGGTCCTAATATTAGGGAAGAAAATCATCAAGGGGTACGAAATAGGTGGAATGAAGTTTGAAATGTTTGTCTGTTGAACAGTAGATGATTTCTAAGAGAATTGGAGGGTTTTTTTTTTTTTACCTTGACACAGTTCTGTAGGGATAGAAGGAAAAGGAAGGCATGGTGTCTAGGCAGTGGGATCAGAGGACATTGGTTTAAATTCTTGCTTTGCTGATTGCTACTTGTGTACCCTTGGATAACTCAGTTAATCTCCCAGGGCCTCAGTTTCCTCATTTGTAAAACAAAGGGACTGGATTAGCTAGCCACTGCACTACTAAGGCCTCTTCCAGCTCTTAGGTCTATGATCCTGATTTCTCTTTCCAGCTCAAAATCCTATGATCCTAAAAATGTTCTCTTTTTAACTTTTTCCCTCCTTTTTTTAAACAAGTCATTTATTTTCCCTCCTGCCCACTTCCTCCCAACAAAAAAAAAAGAAAGAAGGAAAGAAAGAAAGAGAAAGGAAGGAAGGAAGGAAGGAAGGAAGGAAGGAAGGAAGGAAGGAAGGAAGATAAAGAGAAATCTAGTTAGTAAACTTGCACAGCCCTCCCTCACCCAAATAAAAGTCAACTGCAAGTCATTCATCATTTCCCTGATGCCATGGTCCTCTTCGAAAATGAAGGACAAACACAACCTGTGAGTAGACTGAGCTGCCTGAATGGGGATCCAGCTAGTTGGGTAACTCAGTTCATCCTCTCCCTCCCTCTCTCCCCCCATTTCTATTTGAGTTCTATACCATTGCTCTAAAGGTTCAAAATGGTCAACAAAAAAACCTAACTAGGTACAGTACTGTCAGGTGGGAGGATTAGATTACCCCCAAAGAACTCAATTGACAAAGAATGTAGAAAGGAAGGGATAGTATGGAAAACAAACTAAAACATGTCTTCGCCTCCTGCTGGTAACCTGGGAAGAGCAGTCCCAATAGAGATTCTATTTGGAGGGGTTCAATAAGGGCCTAGGGGTGCCGTGTCAGTTACAAAACACTTGGTATCAGATGTGAAGAGAAGGAAATGGTTTGTATTTAAAAGTTTGAAGGACTCTGAGCTTAAATTAGTTCTCTCAAAATAACCACTGACATTTACATAGTACCCCCAAAAGTTTATAAAATTATTTCCCTGCAAAAAAATTTAGCTCAATCTGACTAATATGGAAATATGTTTTGCATGATTGCACATGTATAATATATCAAATTGCTTACCATCTCAGGGAAGGGGGAGGGAATAGAGGGAAGGAGAAACTTTGGAACTAAACATTTTTTTCAAAATGAATGTTGAAAATTGTCTTTACATGTAATTGCGAAACAGTAAAGTATTATTTAAAAAAGAAATGGGTCATAAAGCATTCTTTTTCCATGTTATAGATGAAGGCCATAGAGACTAAAATGACTTGCCCATAGAGATATAGCCAGAGTCAAATCTCAACCTCCAAACCCAGAGAGCTTTCTGATATACCATCCAACTTCTCATTCTGGTTTGAGAACAGTCAAGTTAAATGGAGCTAACTCTCTTGGGCAATGGCACTGTTAATATAGCCAAATAGAAGCAGTCTGGGGGTAGTGAATGTATTAGAATTCTAATTCAATTAGAATTAGCCAGGCCCTGTACTAAATGCTGAGGATACAAAGACAAAAATGAAAGAGTCTCTGCCCTCCAATTGCTTACATTCTATGACCTGAGTTCAAATCCAACCTCTGATTATCATTAGCTATATGACACTGGGCAAGTGGTTTAAATTCTCTAGGTCTCAGTTCCTTTAGCTATAAAATGATTATAATATAACCTGTGGCAGCTGCCTAAGGGCAACTAGGTGGCACAGTGGATAGACTGCTGAGCCAGGAAGACCTGAGTTCAAATCTGGCCTCAGACACTTACTAGTTGTGTGACTCTGGGTGAGTAACTTAACCTTGTTTACCTCAATTTCTTTATCTGTCAAATGAACTGGAGAAGAAAATGGCAAACCACTTCAATATCTTTGCAAAGAAAACCCTAAAAGGGGTCATGAAAGTTGGACATGACTGAAACAATAATGCATATAAGGTGCTTTACAAACCTTAAAACATTATACCAATACATTTATTATTAAAGAACTGACTGAATATCCATAAATATGCATGGATATATGTGAATATTTTGTATTAGAGGCAAGAGTACAAAATATCCTAGATCTAATACAATAAATTCCTTTTGTGAATCTCAAATGGTTTTGACCTTGATGATATGTCTGGAAAAGCTTCAGATTTGGGGGAATTTGGTCTAGAGGCAAAGTGCAAAAAGAATATGCTGATTCTTCTTTAATGACAGAGGACAGAAGGTAACCTTTCTAGAAGGTCCATGGAAGCTATAAATAGCATATCTCTCACCTTTCACCTCTCACCTGACCTCCCACCTCTCTCTCCAGTTGTCTCACTCCCATTCCTCACCTCACATTAGCCAAACAAGAATTAGAGGCATCAACATCAGAAGCAAGATGGGCCCTTTCTGCCTCCTGTAGGGGAAAAAAAAATTCAGAGAACCTGAAGAACAGGTGGAAATATGAAAAGCAGAAGACTTTGTGTTAGGAAGAAACATATTCAAGAACAGGTTTTTCTTCTTCCTTCTCTCAGAACTGTCATTAAAATAGGCTTATAGGAGGCAGCTGGGTCAGCCACCAGAGTGCATTTTATTTATACTTCAGAGTGAGGGAAAATGGCCCTTTCTATCAAACATGGATAGCAATATTTGTGCTTACCTAGTTCATAAGGTTGTCCTGAGGAAAGCCCTTTGCAAACCTTAAAACCTTCCCCAAAAGGGGTGTTACTGGAGCTTTTGTTCTTCTCTTGCCTTCCTTGCCAGAGCATATTTCCTTAATCTTTTTCTCTGGCCCAGCCATCCTCTCTAGAGCTGGGATTTCTATTCTGGTTCTAGATTTATGGGCAGTTTTTCTTTCTTTTGATTGCCTTGAATTGTCCTAACTTATCTAAAGTCATTGCTGAGTGATGTGGATTCATGGCTAGAGAGTCTGACCCTGATTTCCTAGATCATGGGATGGTAACCCTAGCTAGAGCAGAAAGTCAACTAGTTCAGGACCCTCATTTTATTTTTTTTTTTGTTTTTGCTTTTTTTTAGAGGGGCAGTTGGGGTTAAGTGACTTGCCCAAGGTCACACAGCTAATAAGTGTTAAGTGTCTGAGGCCAGATTTGAACTCAGGTCCTCCTGACTCCAGGGCCGATGCGCTATTCACTGTGCCACCTAGCCTCCCCAGGACCCTCATCTTATAGATGAGGAAATAAGCCCAAAGAGATGAAATGAAACTTTTTGTTCAAGGTCATATAGGCAGTAAGTGGCAAAGCTCAGATACAAACCTTGGTTGTCTGACTCCAAACCCAGCCCACTCTTTCCATTACATCCCACTGCTGGCCCCTTCTGGTCTCTTTTTTGTATCCAAGGCTACTGTTTCCCACAAAGATGCCCTTAACATGTCTCAGGGTCCTGGTTTTCCTCATTCTCCTTTGCTAAATTTTGCTGAGGAATGACATTAGATGGCAGTCGTTATCCAGGGTGGAGAGGCAGAGAGATGCTGTGTTGATGGTGGGAGGTACAGAATGGACAGAAGGTTGGACTGGACAGTCAGTCAGTCAACATTTATTAAGCACCTACTATGAGCCAGTTACTTTGCTAAGTGTTGAAGATAAAAAGAAAGGTAAAAGATACTCTTTACTCTCAAGGAGCTCACAGTCTAGAGAGTACAATAATACAAAGGGCAGCTAGATGGTGTGGGATAGAGTACCCATTCTGGAATCAGGAAGACTCATCTTTTTGAGTTCAAATCTGGCCTCAGATACTTACTATCTGTGTGACTCTGGGCAAGTCACTTCACCCTGTTTGCCTCAGTCTCCTCATCTGTAAAATGAGCTGGAGAAGGAAATGGCAAACCACTCTTTGCCAAGAAAAACCCAAATGTGGTCATAAAGAATTAGACACAACTGAAAAACAACTGAACAAATAATAATATGCAAATAACTATGTACAAATAATAATAATAGCTAACATTTATATAGCACTTACTATGTGCCAGGCAGTTTTCTAAGCCTTTTACAGTTATCTCATTTGATTCTTACAACCACCCTGGGAAAGAAATGCTATTATCCATAATTTACAGATGAGGAAACTGAGGCAAATCAGGGCTAAGTGACTTGCCCAGAGTCACCTAGCTAGTGTCTGAAACCAAATTTGAATTCAAGTCTTCATGACTCCAGGTCCAGGGCTCTATCCGCTGTACCACCTTGCAAGGGAAATAATCAAGGTACTAACATTAAGGAGGATGAGGAAAAGTTTCCCATATAAGTGGGGTTTTAGCTAGGACCTGAAGGAAGCCAGGGAAGCTAGGAGGTAGAGGTGAAGAGGGAGAATATTCTACAGATAAGAAAACTGAGACAAACTAGGATAAAGTGACTTATCCAGGGTCACATAGCTAGTAAGTGTTTGAGGCCAGATTTGAACTCAATTAAGGTGAGTCTTCCTGATTTCAAGCCCAGTGCTCTATCCATTGCACCACCTACCTGCCACTAGGGATCACAGAGGGGTTCAATTAGACCCTGCCTAGGAGGGTTCTGGCATGTCTTGATGACCTTAAAAAAATGGAAAGAGAATAGAATAGGAATTTGAGAAAAGAAGGTTAGAAGAAATGATTTTACATAGAGTAGACATTTATACAAATAAGAAGGGAAATGGGGTGGGGAGGCAGTGGATACACTTAAACCTCACTTTTACCAGAACTACTCAAAAGAAGGCAAAATGCACACACATACACACACACACACATACACATACACAAAGGGCTAGGTACAGAAATACATTTTACTCAACAGAGAAATAGGAGGAAAAGGGAAAAAAGAGGGAAGGGGAAAAAGAATAAATTAAGGGAGGGAATAGTCCTAATCAAAACAAACTCTAAGGATGTACAAAACTAGAATTCTTTTTGAGGTGGCAAAGAAGGAGGAATCTGAGGAGATGGCCGTCAATTGTGCAAAGGGTAAACAAATTATGTTATATAATTGTGATGGAATATGATTTTGTTGAATATTTATCAGCATAATGACCAATCAGAATTCCAGAGTCCTAATGATAAACGTGTTGCCCATCTCTTTATTGAAGGGTGAAGGACTCAATACAGAATAAGACTAATTTTTATTTGGATATGGCTATTGTAGAAAGTTATTTTGATTAATGATACATGTTTTCAATAGGTTTTATTTTTCTTGTTTTCTCAGTTAGGATAGGGGGAGTAAGAAGACAAATTTTGACTGATTAAAACAAATAAAAATATTTTTTATATTGGCAAATTCTACAAATTCAGGCCTGGCATTTCTTTTAAATTAATTTATTTGTTTTGAGTTTTCAACAGTCACTTCCATGAGTTTTTGAGTTTTAAATTTTCTCTGCCTCTCTCCCCTTACCCCTCCCCAACATGGCATGCAATCTGATATAGGCTCTACATATACATTCATATTAAACATATTTTCACATTAGTCATGTTGTAAAGCAGAATCAGATCCAGTGGGAGGAGCCATGAGAAAGTAGAAACAAAACAAAACAAAACAACTAAAAAAACAAAAAAGAAATAAAGTAAATAGTATACTTCAATCTACATTCAGACTCCATAGTTCTTTCTCTGGTTGGGGATAGTATTTTCCATCATGAGTCTTTTGGAGTTGTCTTAGATCCTTGCATTGCTGAGAAGATCTAAGTCTATCAAAGTTAGTCATCACACAATGTAGCTGTTACTGTGTACAATGTTCTTCTGGTTCTGCTCACTTCACTTAGCATCAGTTCATATAAGTCCTTTCAAGTTTTTCTGCAGTGTGCCTGCTCGACATTTCTTATAGCACAATAGTATACCATTATATTCATATACCACAACTTGTTCAGCCATTCCCCAATTGATGGACATTCGCTCAATTTCCAGTTCTTGGCCACCACAAAAAGAACTGCTAGAAATATTTTTGTACATGTGAGTCCTTTTTCCATTTCTATGATCTCTTTGGGATACAGCCCTAGAAGTGGTATTGCTGGGTCAAAGGGTATGCATATTTTTATAGCCCTTTGGGGGCAGTTCCAAATTGCTCTCCAGAATGGTTGGATCAGTTCACAATTCCACCAACAATGAATTACAACAATTTTCCCACATCTTCTCCATCATTTATAAGTTTTCTGTTTTGTCATGTTAGCCAATCTGATAGGTATGATGTGGTACCTAAGAGTTGTTTTGATTTGCATTTCTCTAATCAATAGTGATTTAGAGCATTTTTTCATATAACTACAGATAGCTTTAATTTCTTCATCTGAAAACTGCCTATTCATGTCCTTTGACCATTTATTAATTAGGGAATGACTTATATTCTTATAAATTTGACTCAGTTCTCTATATATTTTAGAAATGAAGTCTTTATCAGGGACACTGCTTGTAAAAATTCTTTCCCAGTTTTCTGTTTCCCTTCTAATCTTGGTTGCATTGTCTTTGTGCAAAAACTTTTCAATTTAATGTAATAAAAATTATCCATTTTGCATTTCATAATGTTCTCTATGTCTTGTTTGGTCATAAATGCTTCCATTCTCCATAAATCTGTCCCACTTTGCTTATAGTATCACCTTTATATTTAAATCATGTACCTATTTTTATTTTATTTTTGTATACGGTATAAGATGTTGGCCTATGCCCAGCTTCTGCCATGCAATTTTCCAGTTTTTACAGTAGTTTTTCTCAAATAGTGAGTTCTTATCCCAGAAGCTGGGGTATTGGGGTCTACCAAACAGTAGATTACTATAGTCATTGACTACTGTGACTTGTTTAGCTAATCTATTCCTCTGATCCACCACTCTATTTCTTAGCCAGTACCAAGTAGTTTTGATGATTGCTACTTTATAACACAATTTAAGATCTGCTATGGTTAGGCCACCTTCCTAGCATTTCTTTTCATTAATTCCCTTGATATTCTGGACATTTTGTTCTTCTAGGTGACTTTTGTTATTATTTTGTCAAGCTGTATAAAATATTTTTTGGTAGTTTGATTGGTATGGCATTGAAAAAGTAAATTAATTTACGTAGAATTGTAATTTTTATTATATTAACTCAGCCTACCCATGAGCAACTGATATTTTTCAGTTACTTAGATCTGACTTTATTTGTGTGAAATGTGTTTTGTAATTGTGTTCATATAGTTCCTGTGTTTGTTTTGGGTAGACTCCCAAATATTTTATAATGTCTACAGTTACTTTAAATGGAATTTCTCTTTCTATTTCTTGTTATTGGGATTTGTTAGTAATAGATAGAAATGCAGATGATTTATGTGGGTTTATTCTGCAACTTCTCTAAAGTTGTTTATTTCAAGTAGTTTTTTACTTGATTCTCTAAGTACATCATCATATCATCTTCAAAGAGTGGTAGTTTAGTCTCTTCTTTGCCTAATCTAATTCCTTCAATTTCATTTTCTTCTCTTATTGCTAAAGCTAACATTTCTAGCACCATATTGAATAACAGTGGTGGTAATGGACTTCCATATTTAGGACCTGACATTGCTTTATTTATTGTCTAGGCTTAAGAAAGTGATAGAGAAAATGTTAATGATGTATATTTAACTTCAAAGTGTGTAATGCATTAATTTTTTTTTCTCCTTAGAGAATTGGTTGCTAAATATTTGTCAGCATACTTCTGGTATTATCTGCTCTAGTAGTGAAGGAACTCTGAGGGGCACATGCCTCAGTGAACGCTACTATTTAGAACTTTTTGTTCTGCTGTGCACATGGCAATGCTTTTTTTTTCCCTTTTCTTATTTCATATTTAAGTTTTAATATTTAAGCTTATGTTTCTTTTTTGTGTGTAATTTTAAGTTTTGCATTATTTAAGTTTAAAAGAAATTAATTTAAAAAAATTTACCTATAACTCCCCATTCCTCAAGATCCCCTGGGCCCCAAGCCCTTTTTCTCTCCTTAACCCCCCGTTAACACTCTCTCCAGCAGGACTATTCTAAGCATATGTCCAAGACACCGGCCTATTGAAAAATTCAGGATCAGCTCCCACTTTTCAATCTCCCTCTACCTATCACTTCAAGTGACCTTGAATATATTTTCTCTCTTCACCAGTTGATCTCTTACTTTGCCTCGTTTCCACAAATAGGAAGAAGCTAGATATGTAGACCATGAGGTAAGACTGCGTAGCTTTTAGCATATGTTGACTATCATGGATCCTCAAAACCTAACCCCTACTCCCCTTCCCTCCACCCTAGCTAGATAGGTGATCATTGTCTGAACTCCAGGGCTGGCATTAAGTACAAAGAAGGAATTTCTCATAGTGGAGTTCTAGTCATTAGCAAGTTCGCGGAGAAATTTTTGTGGGGATTGGAGGCAGGGGCATTCTTGGTCAAAGTGACTCCATTTAGGGCTGGTTTTTCCTTTATTCCATAGCTCTAACCTGGTCTCCTAAACTTAGTTGGGTACCTTGCAATAATTACAGGGACTTAGTAGTTGTTTTTGAGTATCACTTTTGACCACTACAATTCCAGTAGCCCTTACTACTGCCGTCATTCAGCTCTGATTGTCAATGGGAACTCTGATGGAACCTCTGGATCTTTCTAGCTCACAAGATGCTACCTGGAAATATCTTCCATAAGGTTGTTGCTTGGTCACCTTCTGAGGGTGGACAAACACAAAAGAGCCAGAAATGGCCATATGCTCATGGTCACAGTTGGCTGGGTGGGAGACAGGGCAGCTGTTTTTCCCCCTACCTGGCTCTCTGGGAGGCAGGTCAAAGCAGGCTTCAAACTTAAGAAGGTGAAAGGGAGAAGGTGGGACTAGAGGTGAGAGAGAGAGAGACAGGGAGAGAGATACAGAGAAAGACAGAGACAGAAAGAGAGACAGACACAGAGAGACATAAAGGCACAGAGATAGAGACAGAAATATAGAGACAAGGAGACACAAAGAGTGACAGAGAGACAGAGAACAAGAGAGACAGAAAGACAGAGAAAGAGAGATAGAAAGAAAAACACACAGAGAGACATAGAGAGAGGCCCAGAGGGAGACAGAGGCCCAGAGATAGAGACAGAGACACAGAGATAGAGACAGAGACAGAGAGACAGACACAGAGACAGACAGACAGAGACAGAGATAAGCAGATCACCACCTTTGTATACACATTGAGTTCAAGCTTAGCAACTGCTGAATTGTCAGTTTGGGCTCACTGGCCAACCAGAAAACTCTTCATCACTGAGTATCAGCCCCTCCATCATGTATGGCCAGGAACATATTTCCCCCAAGTGTCCACCTTGTCACTTGGCCTAGAACCAGGCAGAGAATATCTGTACATGTTTCAAGGGCTGGTTCTCATTGGCCAGTCCAACCCTACTGAATTAGGAAAAAGCAGAAATGTGCTGGTAGAGAGGTAATGGATTTCCTCTGCCTTAAGGTCTTCAAGCAAAGCCAGAATAGGTTGGGTGGGGAGAGGGCAAGGTAGGAATTCTTGCTCATGGGTGGGTTGAGCTAGACAGTGTCTAATGTCCCTCCTGACCCTGAGATTCTTTGATTCTGCCTATTGTGTTGGTATAGAAGATAGAGCAATGGACCCAAGTTTGAATCTCCAAAGGTTTACTTAGCTATAAGATCATGGGCAAGTCACTTCATCTCATTTTTCTCTTCTGTATAATGGGGTTAATAATGGCACCTACCTTACAGGATTTTTATGAGGAATAGATGGGATCATGTATGTTAAATCACTTTGTAAACCATAGTGTACTAAATAAACCCATTATTGCTATTTCCACCAAGGTGCTGTTATATAAGTGTAGTGATCTCTATAAGTGAAGGAATGTGTCAGTGTCACACCAAGGCCTGGAATTGCTCTAGGATTTCTTGCAAATTAAAAAATTAGGATTCAGTTAATTGTAATTATGGTCTTTGAAGGTATTTTGGAAAGAAACACTTTTCACTTGAGCGCTTCCTTGTAAAAAGCTAGCATGAAACATCCTATGTGTGGGTAATTAACCAAGGTCTAATCATGAATTAGGCCCA
Organism: Gymnobelideus leadbeateri; assembly: GCA_011680675.1. Classification (NCBI taxonomy): domain Eukaryota; kingdom Metazoa; phylum Chordata; class Mammalia; order Diprotodontia; family Petauridae; genus Gymnobelideus; species Gymnobelideus leadbeateri. The sequence goes on along the minus strand of WOXC01009999.1, from coordinate 297,777 downwards.
GTGTCTTATTTTAGGCCTCAGTGTTTCAGTTCCAGTGATTCAAGAGTTTATATGAAGCCTACCACATTAGCACTTGTACCTCCTGGGAATTTAAAATAAAAGAAATTAAGTAAGTAGTCCATTGTATTCAATTTTATATTTTTTGATTCTGAACTAAACACCAGAGAAAATGTTTCTATCTATGAATTAGAATGGAAAAAAGCACAATTAGATATGAAACTTCAAATCTTTTATGTATAGCTTGCCTTTCCTTTTAAGTAGATAATAAATTCAACATGTAACTTTCAAATCTGTCCTGACTGCCTGACACTTGTCTAGTGTATGTGATGGGGTCCTTGTGATATATATATGTCTGTAGTATCAATCTGTAACATCAGTTTGTAAATGGGGTGCTTTGGGATCTATGTCTGTAAAATCAATTTGTAAAAGCAGTCTGTAAGATCACATTTCCACCCCGCCCCAGCCTCAGAGCATTGACTCTGCCCCTTCCCCCTTCCAGCACTCTTCCCAGCAACAACTCATGACCTGTTTATCTCTGTTTGAAACAATAAGTTATGTAAATGTTATCTCCCTTAGTTAGAGTGGCCAGCCCCACCATAAATTCTTCAATATCTTATCTATAGGGTAACTCCTTAGTCAATTATAGACCCACACTGTCTCTGATGACCTTGGTGGGTGGCAGACTGAGCACTCTTTAGTGACGTGTCAGGCCTAAAACCACACCTCCAGCTAGCCCCTCTTGAGCTATTTCCCAGTGAATCATGGGCAATACACCTGTGCAGTTGATATTAAAAGTGTATGGTCCTTTGAGCACTGACCACTCCTTAACTCCTCCCTGATCCCACCCTTACTCACCTAGTTAGCATAATTGACCCCTTAAAACTATGCCTGGGCCTCTTCAAGTTTGCAGGTTCCATAAGAATCTAGCCCGCTGTTCTCTACAGCGTAACAATAAACTTTACAATTTCGGCTTCAAAGTTTGCTTGAGCCTGGTGAATTCCTTCCAGACTGGATGCCAGGAGAGGTATCCCTGGCAGAACCACTTACCCTCCCCCCCTCCTTATCACCCTTCCCTCTTCATATGGACAAGGATATAAGCCTAATTAAATGCCAGGGTCCTGAACAACACCTTTCTTTTCTTTTTTCTTTTTAATGTTACATTGATGTTTTGCAGGTGAATTTGTTTTGTGTTTGCTTTTGCTTAACCACTATCATTTTCCAATACCTCCCTCCTTTTTCAGAAGGAATCTCTTAATCAAAATATCAACCATATCCGATAAGATATTTAGCTTTCTGCATTGATAGTCCACCACATTTCTAGTGAGAGAAGCCTCTTTGTTTTTTCCAATAAAATTTGGAAGAGGCTACTTACTTTTTAATTTTTTTTCTAAACCTAAATGCATTTCATTTCATCAGAAGTAAACACATTTGTAGAAAGCAATTCATACTGTTGTGAAACACCTTGCTGGGCTCAGATTATTCATATAATAATTATAACTGACAATTATTTTTCACTCTAACTTTTGCACATTTCAGACACTATCAACTCATTTGCTACAAAGAATGACCATGTGAGGTAAGCATTATGGATATTATCTTCACTTTAGAGATGAAGAAACTGAGTCACCAAAAGGTTACTTGACTTACCTGTGATTACATAACTAGTAGGTGTCAGAAGTGGGATTAACACTAAGGTCTTTCTGAACATTAGAGAAAGAAAGGATCTTACACATAGGTCATTTAGACCAAACTCCTAATTTTGCAGGTAAGGAAGCTGGGACCCAGATTTGCCCAAAGTCATACCACTAGGTAGTGATCAAGTCAGAGTTCAAGCCCTGATATTTTGACTCACAGCCCTTTGATCTTTCTACTATGCCACAGGATGGCCATTGTCATTTGAAATGTTCTGATATCAAAATATCAAAAGCAAAAAGAATCAAAGTTATATTTTTTTGAATGTTTCATTTTGTTGCTAAGCTAAAATAGGATTTGTCATTCCTATCTTTGTTGATGCAACTTTTGGCATGAAACAGTTGCCAATGGAGTAGTTTCTCACTGTTACATCTTCTAGTTTGGAGAATGGAAGGTAGTTACACACACACACACACACACACACACACACACACACACACACACACACACACCAGGCAATGAATGACATGCATATATACACTCTGGGTGCTGTGGTTAATTGATACTTGTTTTAATTTGAAAGCTATTTAGTGAGAGAGAGAGGCATAGTCAGTAGCCAGGCATAGTCAGTCAATAGAGAGCTAGCCTTGGGGGCAAAAAGAAAGATTTGAATTCAAATATTTGTGTCCAATGTTGTTGTTCAGTTGTGTCCAAATACTTGTGTCTGATGTTGTTGTTTAGTTGTGTTCAACTCTTCGTAACCCCACTTGGGGTTTTCTTGACAAGATACTGAAGGGGTTTGCCATTTCCTTCTCCAGTTAATTTTACAGATAAGAAAACTGAGGAAAACAAGATAAAGTGACTTGCCCAGGGCCACACAGCTAAAATAGTGTATGAGGTCAGGTTTTAACTCAGATCTTCCTGACTTCAGGCCTAATGGTCTATTCACTGTGCCTCCTAGTCTCTGACAAACACTAGCTGTATGACCATAGGTCACACATTTAACCTTTTAGTACCCCAGTGTCCTAATGTAGTTTGAAATTTGTGATTCCAAGGTTCATTAAAAGGAAAGACAGAGTAGCACAAGACAGAATGTAGCACAAGACAGGAGTTAGCAGAGAGAAAGTAAGACAAGCCAGCTTTATTAGTTTAATATTCACAGTAAGATGGGCAGTTGTAACAGCAAACACCCTAGCATGCCCAGGATGGCTGCTAGCACAGGTTATTTGATCTGCTTTTCTAAAGGAAAGTAACTCAAAAGGTGTTAACAATCTTTAATCAAACATATATATCATTCATTTAGTTCAGGGGAAAAAGTCAGCACCCTGAACTGCAGAAAATATAAACAGAAATTACGAGCAGAAAAAAATACACAGAGAAAATAATACAATTTAGCAGATCAACAGACAGGACTTCTGGCTGTCTGACCATTACATACATACATAGATGGTTACCAAGAGAGAAGCACCAACATGTAGGTTTTTCAAAGCCGGGGGGCTCAATGGCTACCTAGAGTGTCATCTGGTCAAATCTTCCCATAAATGATCCCCAAAGCAAAACCTCACCTCTGAAGTATGTATAGCCTTCTCCAGGGTCAGAGGACATTATAACCTTCATGGCCCATGCCTAATTACAAAGTAACAAAAGGTATGGGCCTTCCTGAAAAACAAGCCTCCCCTAAGCAAGATTCTCTTGTTGGGCTCCAAGTACAGCCCATTAAGGGGCAGGGAAGATCTTCATATTCTCTTGCCATTTCAGCAATCTAGTGGATCAGGAAGCTATTGAAGTCTTTACCCTTAGTAACTTAGATATTGAAGACTATCAGCTAAAAACAGTTTACTGATGAACATAGATAGAGGCAGTTTCCACACAGGAAGTTCCCTACCTAATGAAATCATACAGCCAGACCAAAGGTAACCTTAATCATTTGAAAAATGAATGACTATGAATAAACAAACAAATGAATGAATATGTAAGTGAATAAGTGAATGAAAACCAAGACTATTTAATGTATTGACAAACATGTAGGCTAAATAATCAGTTCTATAATCCTGATTTGGAATATGTAGTGAGTGCCTGAAGTAGGCATTCAGAAATTATAAGAGATTCAGTTTGGGTTGACTTGATTTTTCTAAGGGATATCCTTTAGTATGATGATCAGTCAACCAACAAGAATTTTTTCAGTTTTCATGCAGAGCCACTCAGTGGTACAGTGAGTAGAGGTCTGGGACTGGAGTCAGGAAGACTCATCTTTTCTGAGTTCAAATTCAGCCTCAGATACTTACTAGCTGTATGAACCCTGGGCAAGTTACTTCACTCTATCAGTTTCCTCATTTATAAAATGAGCTAAAGAAGGAAATGGCAAACACTCTAGTATCTCTGTTAAGAAAACCCACAAAAAGTCAGACACAACTGAACAACAAAAATTTGTTATTTATTAACTGTGTTAATAATAACACTATGTTAATAGTATATTGTCTTGTGGAAGCAAGAAAGATCTGAATTCAGATACTTCTTAGCTATATGACCCTGGGCAAGTCGCTTAATCTGTTTGCCTTAATCCATTGGAGAAGGAAATAGCAAACCACTCCAGTTTCTTTGTCAAGATACTGTCCAAGGATCATAGAGAGTTCCCAAACAACATCAACAAAGAACTCTTGGGTCATAGTGCCTGTATCCTCCCTCTCTTGGCATGAGACCCCATTGGAAAATTATCCCCCATTTCAATATAAAATGAGAAGTTTCATCCATCTCTCCATGTTTGTTTGTGCTACTCTTCCCATGTTCCCCAGCTCTGCCAGTCATAGAACAAAACAGTGACCTTCTGAATAATATATGGTACTTACTATGTGCCAGGCACTGCGGTAAGTGCTTTATAATTATTGTCTCATTTGGTCCTCACAACCCTGGGAGGCAGGTGCTACTATCATCCCTATTTTACAGATGAGGAAATTGAGGCAAACAGCAGCTAAGTGACTTTCCCAGGGTTCATATAGATGGGAAGTGTCTCAGGCTGGATTGAACACAGGCTGGCTTCAGGTGCCCTGCCTTACCTCCAAACTGACAGCTTCTTTTCTTCATAAGCTTCACATATTGTTAGGAGACTGTTCTTATTCAGAGTTCTCTTTGCCAACAGAGGAAAGCTATCAATTAATGACTCCCTGTCATGGTCTGTAAAAGCAAGAAGTCTTCTTTATCTGATCTGTACCCCAAATTTGTGGACCACGGCGGGTTTAAAGTTGTTCTCTCATTTGACCTTCATAACCACCCCCTGAGGGAAGCTTGGTGATCATATATTCACACACTGTCAGACCTGGAAGGAACCTTAGTGATCTCCTGGGTCAACCCCCCTCATTTTCCAGATGGACTCAGTGAGGCTCAGAAGGATCATGTGATTCTACAAGTGAGTGTGCCCCCTCAAGGCCAGGGTGTCCTTACACCCTCCGTCCTGGGCTCCTTCCATTCCCTGGCTTTGCCAGCCTGCTGACACTCCATTAGGCTGCTGACCACCAACACCAATTGCTTAATCCTCCACCCTTGCTCAATCATCATCTATGCTTCTAGCAAGCCCTGACTTTGCCTCTCAAGATATCCCTTATTTTGTGAGATTGGGGCCAGAGATACTGAGCTTCATTATCAGCCTTTGGCAAAATTATGTAGCCACTCCCTGGGAATTTTTTTTCTTTCCAGAAAAAATAAAACAACCCAAACCCAAGCTTTTAGTTGCATATCTCATCTTTGCCAGAGTGATCAGACAGAGCAGGGAGACCCAAGGCCAGGGTGAGCAGTAGGCTCAGTGTTGTTTTGCTTATAGTACAATTTTCCCTTGACACAATGCCAGGCTTTGATGTGTGGGTAACTGGTTTTTGAGAAATGTGAAGAATTTGTAAGTAAGGTAACATTTACAGGTGCCCTTTTGACCTTTTATGATACAAACCTGCTTTCTCAGCCAGATTTTGGTGCGGTAGCCAGGGGAATTAGAGTCAGAGGTAATGGGTTCAATTCTTTTCTCTGCCCCTACACTGTGACCTGGTGCAAGTCACAACTTCCCTGGGACTCAGTTTCCTTATCTCTAAAATCAAGTGATTGGATCAGAAAAGACTCCAAGGTACCTTGTGCACTATGATCCAAGAGTTCTTTGTTGTTATTGTTGTTTGGGAACTTTCTATGACCTTTGGACAGTATCTTGACAAAGAAACTGGAGTGGTTTGCTATTTCCTTCTCCAGTGGACTAAGGCAAACAGATTAAGTGACTTGCCCAGGGTCACATAGGTAGGAAGTATCTGAATTCACATTTGAACTCAGATCTTCCTGACTCCAAATCCAGCGCTCTATCCACTGAGCAACCTAGCTGAAAGTAAAGAGTTCTTCATGTCAATCCAATTTGTTATACCCTTTGTTATATGGCAGAAAATTATGGTGAACCTATAAAAAGCACTAAATTCAGAGTTAGCTCAAGGTTCAAGGCCTAGCTCTGATACTTACAATGTTGATAAGCCACATAAACTCTGTGAAGTTCACTTATCTCAACAATGATATTTGGGCATTGTTGGTGAATTATGTAGACCTCTTAGAGTGGCATGCCTGTGAGCCCTCATTCATATGACTGTGGGTCAAAGATAGGAGACCAGGCTGAAGGGAAAGAGATTGATTAGCGTGCTAAGCAAATCTGCTCTTGTTAAGGGCAAATTCACATTCCTGAAATACAAATTTTTTTTTTTTTTTAAGCAATTGGGGTTAAGTAACTTGCTCAAGGTTACACGGCTAGTCATTTTTGATTTATGCGTGGGTGCTCATTTTCTGAGGCCGGATCTGATCTCGGGTCATCCAAACTCCCAGGCCGGTGCTCTTACTCACTGCGCCACCTAGCCGCCCCTTTAGGGCAATTGGGGTTAAGTAACTTGCCCAAGGTTACACGGCTAGGTTTTTGTTTGTGCGGATTAGATGTCGGAGGCCGGCTCCGAACTCAGGTCCTTCTGATTCCAGGGCCGGCGCTCTATTCACTGCCCACCTAGCCTCCCCTGTTTTTTTTTTTTAATACTATTTCACGCCTGCTTAGAATACACAATTAGTAGCATTCTGTGGCAATTTAGCATTTCACAGAAGAGGGAAGGGGAGACAGAAAGACAGAAATAGAGGTAGACAAAGACAGAGATGAGAGAGGAGAGACAGATTGAGAGAGAGGAAAAGAGAGACAAAGACAGAAACAGAGAGACAGAAAGGGGGAAGGGAGGGAGGGAGGGAGAGAGAGAGAGAGAGAGAGAGAGAGAGAGAGAGAGAGAGAGAGAGAGAGAGATCAGCCAATGTAGAAAACAGGAGTGAAAGAATTTATTATCAGAATAAGAAAAAATTCCCTCTTCAAGGGCAGGAAGACAAGAGGAAGAGACCAAACTTTTTTTTTCTTTTTTGTTTTGTTTTTGCTTCTTTTGGAGGGCAATTGGGATTAAGTAACTTGCCCAAGGTCACACGGCTAGGTTTTTGTTTCTGTGTGTTGTCTGAGGCCTGATCCGAACCCAGGTCCTTCTGATTCCAGGGCCAGCACTCTACTCACTGCTAGCCGCCCCGACCAAACATTTTTACAATTGTAGAAGCAGGATCATTTTAGACAGAACCGCAGGTTTCTTTATCCAAGGACAAAAAATCGATACAACAATAAATGAGACCATCTGCTTTACCACAATCCTTGAAAAAGGGTAGGAGACTTTCTGCGATTAGGCCACCAAGTGTAGTGGGGGAGGGAAAGAGGGGACCAGGATTTCTATATTGTCAATACATCAAGGAAAAGTGAAATGATTGAATTTCCCATTCTCTCCCCTCCCCCAATTTCTACATGCAGGAGAAAGAGCACAGGATTTAGAATCAAGAGGAGGGGTTCAAATCCCAGGTTTTCTGCTTCTTTCCCAGGTGACCTTTAACAACTCATTTAACTTTTCTTGACCTTTCTGTGGTCCTCACCTACACAATGAGGAAGCTGGAGGAGCTGACCTCTAAGGTCCTTTTCAGTTCTACATGTCGTCATTTTGTCTTGCAGGGCTGTTGAGAAGAAAGCACTTTGGGCACACAAAAAGGACTCTTATCAATATGAACTATTATCCAATGGGAGAGAAATTCTTCTTGGGGCCTTTCATAGTCCTTGATTTCTCCAGCAGAATCCAGCTAAGGAAAACATGGCTCTAACAATATCACCTTCCAGTTGGAAACAGGTACTTCTCCTACTGATCTATCCAAACAGATACTACTCCTACAGTTATCCCTTCCACATCATCAGGAGGAGGTGGCGGGGGGAGGGTGGGTTTAGGGGCATGGCACACCTGCAATCTGGAAAATCTGCATAAGTTTTTGGCTCTCCCTTTGTACCAGAGAAGAAGTCTGAGTTCTTATGGTATTAAAATACAAAATATCTTGGTAATGTACAATACTACACGTATATTTTATGCATTTCTGCGTTTCTAAACTTTTTCTGTGTTGTCTACTGACATGTCATCTACAGCTTCCACAAAATTCTCCCCAGAATTCCCATTTAATTTCTTATGCTGATCTGCTACATATCAAAAGTATGATGGGAGAAGTCATGATGTGGAAGGAATAACTGCATAGTCAAGAAGCAAAGTGGGTTGTGTGTTGAGGAGTTAGGTTGGAATCTTGCAGCAGGTTTAAACAAAATATGATAAACTTAGAACAGGAAGAGACCTCAAAAGACATAAAATTCAACCCTGTTATTTTATGGATAAGGAAGCCAAGGATCAAAGTGGTTAAATGACTTGTCCAAGGTCACACAAATAGTACATATGAAAGTACTTCTATTTTGGAGAAGGTCAAGATTCTTTAAACCAATTATGTGTCAAAGTTGGTGCCATGGCTGAAACCTAAGTGTAGGACCCAGGGTGCCTCTCTTGCTCAGAGCTTAAAGATTGATTTACTGTGTGACTATGAGCAAGTCTCTGTGCCTTAAATTTTTCTACAAAGAGGCTGTGGGACAATAATTCACATCTGGAGCCTATTTTCCTTCATAGATGTATTTCCAAAAAGTTGAGAGAATAGGAATGTAGATTACTTAATCTGATAGTGAAATCACTTAAGTAGAGTAATATGTTTTGTTCTTGACATCATTTACACACAGGATTATCTTTATCTTCTACTTCTATGCATTTGCATTGGTTATCACCCATGCCTGTGATGTCCTCTCCCTACACCTCTGCCTCACAGAATCCTTGTTTTCTTCAAAACTGAGCTCAATTCAACTCGAACGTACCTTTAAATTAAGCTTTTCCTGGTTCCCTAGTGCCCTCTCTCCTCCACCCCACTGCACTCAAATAACCTTGAGTTAATTTCTTTTGTTTTTAAAATTATTTTGTTACATTTTAAGTTCTTTTTTTTTTTTTAAAGCAATTGGGGTTAAGTAACTTGCTCAAGGTTACACGGCTAGTCATTTGATTTATACGTGGGTGCTCATTTTCTGAGGCCGGATCTGATCTCGGGTCATCCAAACTCCGAGGCCGGCGCTCTTACTCACTGCACCACCTAGCCGCCCCACATTTTAAGTTCTTAAGTCTCCTTCCCTCCCTTCCTTCCTACTGCACACTAGAGAAGGCCACCATTTGGCACAGATTTATAAATATATGTGAAACCTTACTATGCATACTTGTATTTGTCAGTTCTTTCTCTGGGAGTGGCTGACATTTTCCTTCATAGGTCTTTTGTAGTTGATCTGAGTATTTATAATACTCAAAATAACTTCATTGTTCACAATTTTTCTTTGTACAATATTGCTATTACTACATATAGCGTTCTCCTGGTTCTGCTAATTTCATTTTCATTATTTCATGCAAGTCTTTCCATGTTTTTCTAAAACCAACTTGTTCATCATTTCTTATGGCACAACCTTGAATTTATTTTGTCTCCACTTACATGTATATTTGTTGTCTCCCAAGAAAGAATGTAAGCTCCTTGAGGGCAGGGACTGTTTCATATTTGTCTTTGTATGCTAGTCCTGACCCTTGATAATAAAGATTTATTGATTAATTGATTGATGGTTACAACCTTAAAATCTCAGTGGAATTCTACAGAATGATGAACACCCAACCTTAGTCTTTTAATCTTTAAGGATGAATGATTTTTCTCTGTATGGGCATGATGTACCCCCTCAAAGAGTTTATAGTCTAGTCTGGGAAATAACTTGAATACAAATTAGACTAAAACAGACTAGCATAAGGGGTTTGAGGAACTTCTAGTTAAAGAGATTAGAGAAAGCTTTTATGGGACCTTCCATAAAGAACAAGAGTAGAAAATCTCTTCAAGAAACAGAAAGAGTAAATGCCCTGAGTTAGGAAATGTGACAGCTAGGTGGCACAGGTGATAGAACATTGGGTTTAGAATAAGGAAGACTCATTTTTTCATGAGTTTGAATCCAGCCTCAGACACTTACTAGCTGTGTGATCCTGGGCAAGTCATTTCATCCTGTTTACCTCAGTTTCCTCATCTGTAAAATGAGCTAGAGAAGGAAATGGCAAACCACTCCAGTATCTTTGCTGAGACCCCAAGGAGGATCACAAAGAGTCAGACATGACTGAAATGACTCAACAACAACAAAGTGCTTTGTGTATATAGTAAGTGCTTAATAAATACTTGTTAAATTGAATTTTTGTGTACATGTCATAAGGTTGATACTAGTCATGTATATCCAGTCATAAATGTAGAGCTAGAAGGGATGTTAGACTTTGTCTAATCTAACCCCTTATTTAACTCAGTCTCACAGACATTAAGTGACTTGCCCAAGGTCATACAGGTGGCTAAATGGCTAAGCCAGGATTTGAATTTGGCTCTCTAGAACTTTGTCATTGTATCATCTATCTACTTATTTGCACATGTATGTCTAATATTGGTACTCTTTTAATGACTTCTGTTTGATGTTTAGATTTGTCTTCTTTAGATTTAAATTCTTTGGAATTTGGTACTGTGTCTTCTCTCTATGGTATCTAATAAAGTACCTGGACATAGTGATGCCGAGTATTTAATGTTAAAAGAAAAAAGATTTCATGTTCTAGTTTCTAGAAGTAATCTAAGTTTCCTCTTAGATTACTTGTCTCATAGAGTAGAAGCTTTTTTTTTTTTGCTTTTTGGATGGGGGAAGGCAGGGCAGTTGGGGTTAAGTGACTTGCCCAAGGTCACACAGCTAGTGTTAAGTGTCTGAGACTGGATTTGAACTCAGGTCCTCCTGACTCCAGGGCCAGTGCTCTATTCACTATGTCACCTAACTGCTCCTCTTGTTGGTCTTACCAGCTTTCATGTGTTCAATTATCATCTTTATTTTTATTTATTTATTTATTTACTTACTTACTCTATTTATTTATTTAGCTTTTTGGAGGGCAATTGGGGTTAAGTGGCTTGCTCAAGGTCACAGGCTAGTTTTTTGTTGTATCTGAGGCCAGATTTGAACTCAGGTCCTCCTGACTCCAGGACTCTATTCACTGTGCCACCTAGCCACCCCTCAATTATCATCTTTAATATAGCCAAGTCTAGTCTTTCCTGAACATCAGTCCTGAACCACCAGCTGCCTTTCAAACATCTAGAACTGATGTCCCACAAGAACTCAACATATCCAAAACAGTACTCATCATTTTTATACAACCCCCCACTAAATCTTCCCTCTTCTGAACTCTCTTGTTACTATCTAGAGTATCACCATTTATCCTTTTAACCACTCAGACTCTCAAATTCAATGTCATTCTCAACTCCCCACTATCACTCCACAAATCAAATTTCTTGCCAAATTTTGTTTTTTCCTATCTTCACATCTCTCTTATGTATTCCCTTCTCTCTACATACATAGCTACTACCCTAGTTCAGAATCTCATTACCCCTCACCTGTACTACTGCAATAATTGCCTTCTTATTAGTCTCTCTGCTTCATGTCACCCTCCACTCAGTTACCAAATGATTTTCCTAGAGCATGCTTCTGACAATGTCACCACCCCTGCTCACTGAGGTCTGGTAGCTCACTCTTACCTTCAAGATCAATGAAAAGGTCCAACATTTGTTATTTAAAGCTTTCCACAATCTGTCCCCTCTCTTCCTTTCCAGTACTTTTACTACTTTCCATAAACTTTGCACCCTAATACCCAGCCAAAAATAGCCTATCTGCCGTTCTAACCATACCACACTCCATCTACCCCTCCCTCGCCTTACTGTCTGCCATGACTAGAGTGCCCTACCCCTCACCTCCATTAGTTTTCCTGGGCATCCTTTCAGACTCAGCGCAAATTACGCCTTTTGCAGGAGGCCTAATCCTCTGAGATCACCTATTCTCTACTCCATATATACCTTATGTTTCTGTAAATATCTTGTATCTCCCAACAGCCTGCAATCTGGCCTCCTCTATCATATCCCTGCTCTGGACACCTTCCTTTTCCATGCCTCCCTCCCTTTTCATTCTTTGCCCCTTCCTGTTTTTCTTGTATGTATTGCCCTTCCCATTTAGGATTGCTATCCTTGAAGCCAGACACTGCCTTTCCTTTTGCTTTGTACTAGTACTTATAATTTATGTTGTGTCAAGCACAATGCCTGGCACGAAGTAAGTCATTAACAAATATTTGTTGATTAACTGATTCATACATATGTATGTATTTTCATGTTTGTTTCCCTTTTTAGAACGTAAGTTCCCTGATGCCATGACTGCTTTTACCTTTCTTTGTAATGCCACCAGTCAACTAAGTGCCCAGCAGATAGAAAATGCTCAATAAATACTTGTTGACTATATTGGTATAGTCAGGCAGAAAATAGGAGAAATGTCTCTGTGTCTAGCATAAGAAGAGGAAATCCATATCACTCTATTTGCTATGAAAAGTGATGGAACAGTATAAGAGTCAAGACTGAGGATACAAGAAAATGACAATAAAATTGGTACTTCTAGAATGATTTGCAAATAGTGCTTCACACATATTATTTCATCTTATTCTCATGATGTTGGGAGACAGTAGAGTTGCAATGTAATTCCTTGAGAGCAGAAGCTGGAGTTTTTTGTGGGGAGGGGGATGTTGAACTTTTTATCTCCACTACTCAAGGCTTAACTCAGTGCCCAACACATGCTAAGCCTTTGAAAAAGTCCTGTTATAGTTTAATAAAATTATTATTTTATTATTATATAACTATGACAATGTATTAGTTATATCAATGTCTGATTTTATATAATTATAATATTGTAATATGACTTACAATTATAGTTATAATTTTGTTAAAATTATAATAAAAAATAACCTGCTGACACCCATGTGGCTTCCAGATTTACAAAACAAAAACCACCCAAGTACCTGGTGGGAAGTTATTTGAGCCTTATTGAATTGAACAAAATTTATTTTATACAGCTATTACTTCTGTTCTACAGGTGGGGAAAGCAAGGCTGGGAAAGATGAAGGAGTTTTCCCAGATCCACATAATTAATAAATGTCTGAGGCAGGAGTCAAGTCTTCTTGATTCCAAGTATAGCACTCTCTCCTCTACACCATATATAGGTAAATGTCAAAACCAAGGAAACCAAGGTTCAAAATACAGCAAGATGAATATGACATCACACAGTGATGAAGTAGGGATTGGACTTCATCAGACTATGTGTCCTTTGATCTCCTGTTTCCATCAATGAGTTGGAATCCAGTTTCTTTAAGACTGTAGTTTTGAGGCTATTTAATATTTTTTTAACTCAGTGTGAAACAGAATTCTGTCCAACAAATCTCTAGAACAAGCTAAGACAAACAATATTTTACTATCTAAATGTGGGATAAGATACTGTTTTAAAAGCTTTGGATAATATAATCTCTATTCCGTCCCCTATCTGTTCCTTCATTCTCTCCCCCATGCCTCTTTCAAGAAGCCATTGATAGAAATGCTGAGTAATAGGGTCGGCTAGGTGGTGCAGTGAGTAAGAGTGCAGGCCTCGGAGTTGGGATGACCCGGGATCGAAACCGGCCTCAGAAAATGAGCACCCACGCATAAATCAAATGACTAGCCGTGTAACCTTGAGCAAGTTACTTAACCCCAATTGCTTTAAAAAAAAAAAAAAAGAAATGCTGAGTAATGGTGTTGGGTCTGAAGTATTGGATGTGTCAAGGACAATGGGAAGTAACCAGATATGGGGAGCTAACAGGTGGGCCTTACGAGTCTGGATGCACAAAAACAAATAAACAAACAAAAACCCAGAGGGCATTTATCTCCTGGATCTGGGCTTGGGCCAACCCAGTAGACTCTGTACCCCACTGGGGATAAAGGATGTGCCTAAAAGATCGGTGGAGAGAAAAGAACTGTCTATAGGTCCCTTTCATAGTACAGATTATCTGTGGTTACTTCTGTACCCCAGAAACATATGTGTCAAAGTTTCCTGAAGCAAGTTTTTGTTTGGTTATGGTGTGAGGTTTGGGGGTAGGGAGGAGATAAGTAGGGTCAGTCTCTGGCATCATCTCAAAGGATAGATGTTTAGAAACGTTTCGCTGTTGTCATGATCCAAAGCCACGCACTTCACTTCTTCGTCAAAGTCCCATTTGCTCCCCTTGCTTGGAAGTGAGTACTGGTGGTGAGGGGTGTAGCTAAGGAGAAAAGGGTCCTCCTGAGGGAAGTGGTACCGAGCAGTGGGGAAATAGCCATTAAAATCCATGTGCAGCTTCTCTTCGTATAGGTCACTCCCAGACAGGCCTGAGGTGGGCCTGAATGGGTGGCAGCTAGCTTTGACAATTGACATCTCACTGGGCAGCTGCTGGTTGCCTGCTTCCATACAGCTCAGCGTAGGTGAGAGCTCACAAGGCCAACTGGTTAAAGGGAAAGGATAAGCAGGGCAGCAGTTGTCGTGATCGGGAGGTCCCCCCAGACCTGAATTCCTATTCCAGTTCTGAAGATCTCCATAATCCGAGTAGACCCCTGGGAGAGATGGCTGAAGCAATTCTCCACTGGTACAAATCCGACTGGTGGTCAGTTTGCATTTTTCATAGAATTTCGTGGGCCCTGAGTCTGCCAAGGGCTCTACAAACTGAGGGGTTCTTTCAAAATAATAACTCTTTGTAAGTGAAAGGCAATTATTCAGTGACTTCTTTGGGGGCATGTTATCAATTAAATGCCCATTAAAATGACCAGGCAATTGGAAGCTTTCCTGGTAAGACCAAGTTAAAGGTAAACTTCCTTGACTTTGGGTTTCACCTGGTAGGGACTAAAATGGAAAAGAAACAACCATGTTAATAAGTTAAGCAGATTTATATAACCCACCCCAAACAATGAGGAGTTACTCTGTACCACTAAGCAAACTAGCTCCGGATTATTTCTAATTGTTCTCATTCCTGGCATGCTTAGGTCGTGAGCCATGCAAAAAAAAAAAAAAAATGACAATGATATGCCCGGTCAAGGTGTAGAAGCAGAGGTCTGGGAGATTTCCATTTCAATAAGAAACTGTCCTAGTTTAGAACCAGCCAGATTCATAGATCGTTAGAGTTAGAAGGAAATGTTGAGTGGTTTCAGGGATGTGGCAGAATGAACTCTGGATCTGGTCTTGATGGCCATGAGTTTAGTAATGATGGTGATAATTAATAATAATAAATAATAATGCCAGTAATAATAGCTAGGATTTATATGGTGCTTTAAGGTTTGATAATCATCACAACAGCTAACATTTATATAATGCTTACTGTGTGTTGGGCTCTGTGCTTAGTACTTTACAAATATTATCTCATTTGATCCTCACAACAATCATGGAAGGTAGGTGCTGTGAGGAGGTTTATGAAGAGCTTCCCATATGTTATCTCATTTGACCAGCTCCCAATTCCTTTACTTCCCGTATGACCTTGGACAAATCCCTTAGCTTCC
This sequence comes from Gymnobelideus leadbeateri, assembly GCA_011680675.1. Lineage (NCBI taxonomy): Eukaryota > Metazoa > Chordata > Mammalia > Diprotodontia > Petauridae > Gymnobelideus > Gymnobelideus leadbeateri. Next base: position 282,309 of record WOXC01009999.1, on the reverse strand, counting down.
CTGGGTGTCAGTTTATTCATCTCTAAAATGAGAGAGTTGGCCTCTATGCAAGCAACTCTTGTCTCTGTGGAAAGCAACTATGGTTGCTTCCAACATTAAATCTATGATACTTTCATCCTAGAAAATGATCTTCAATCTTCTCCATTTTATAGATTCAACTAGTCGGTCAGTCAATAAATATTAATTGAGCTCCTCCTATGTGCCAAGCACTGTGCTAAGTATAAGGGGGCAAGGGGGAGGGAAGGGGGTCCAAAGAAAGGTAAATGACAGTCCCTGCCCTTGAGAAGCTCATAATTTAATAAGTTTTTGAGGACAGAAAAGCAAAAAGAGATATTCAGTCCATCCCCTAGAAAAAGGAAATGACTTATAACTAGTAAGCTAGGACCCTATAATGTTAATGGGATTTAAACTCTTCCCCATCCATTAATAGGCCCATTAAGGGAGGCTTGCTTATAGAAAGGTTTTCACACCTTTTGCTAATTTCTAATTAGGCACTGAGTCACAAGGGGCTGTGATGCCTTCTGGCTCTGAGAAGTGTATATATACTCGGAGTTGGTATTTTGCTTTGGGGGCTTGCTTATGAGAAGGATCTTGTGATTCCCTGGTCAAGATTCTGAGTGGCCATATGTTCAGAGCTCCCCAGCTGCTCAGATGTAAAGGCTCTCTCAATCCAGGGATCTATGTAAAGTATATAGCAATATTGCTTTGATTCAGGCAGTCAGAGCCATGTCTGCTGGTCTGTTTGTATTTTCTCTGAAGCTCAGGGTGCTGACTTTTCCCCTGAACTAGTGAATAACAAAAAATCGCTGACTCCTTAAACAGCTATCTTTCCTAGTAAAGCAGATCTAAGAACCTGTGCTAGCAGCTGTCCTAGGTATGCCACAGAGGTTGCCACTATAGACCTTGACCCATCTAGTACTCTTTCCAAATCATAGAATAATGGATTAAAACTGGAAGGAGCTTTAGAAGCCATCTAGTACAAACCGCCAAGGCCTGGTTAAGTAATTAATTTGCCCAAGAGTACAGAGGAAGTAAATAGCAGAAGCAGGTTTTGAACCCAAGTCCTCAGACTTCAAGTCCAGTCTTTCTGAGTTTCCCTTTCCCTTTTATGTAACTTATTCTGTAAAACAAGGAGGGGGGTGGCTAGACTAGATGGCCTTTGAGGTGCTCTAGATCTATGAAACTTCTATGAATCTATGATTCTATGTTCTTTTAGAAACCACTGGGTGGCTCTGAATAGACTAGGTCTGGAATTGGAATCAGGAAGACCCGAGTTCAAATATGATGTTACCCTTACTGTGTGACCTGGTAGAGTCACTTAAGTGTGATCTGTTTCAGTTTTCTTAGCTATAAAATGGGGATAATAATAGCACCTACCTCTTGGGGCTGCTATGAGTATCCAATGAAGTAAGCATTGTAAAGCATTTTTCAAATATTAAAGCAGTATATAAATGCTAACTATTTTCCCAGGATATTTTTCTCCCCTATTCTTGACCTTAACCTCTTGATGAGTCATCCGAGAAAGAAGCAAAGTAGAGCTCCAGAAATTCTCACTGAGTTGAGGTCAGCTATAAGGATTCTTTCAGTTTCTTTGTTATTACCCTGTCTGTGGGAGTTTCCAATGTTTTACTATTACTGACACATTGAAAGAAAGAATTATTCCTTTGGTGGCTGTAGTGTGTGTGTGTGTGTGTGTGCACGCGCGTGTGTGTAGATAGATAAAGGGGCAAAATGAGATGCAGAAAGATAAAAAGAGAGAGAGACGGAAAGAGAGAGAGGGAGAGGGAGGGAGGCAGAGACAGAGTAGGAGAAAGAGATAGATGGAGAGAGAAGAGACAGAAGTGGAGAGGGAGAACAGGAACTAGAGTGAGACATGAGAGATGGAGAGAGATAGAGGCATGTGTATGTGTGTGTGTGTGTGTGTGTGTGTGTGTGTGTGTAGACATACAGACAGACACACATACACACATTGTAAAGAAAAAGCAAAACACTCCCTAAGAGTACTGTGTACCCCACAATCAGCTATTGTAGTGGAAGGAATAGATGATAAAACTGAATTAAAATCCCCGGTACCTCTGCTTCTTACTAACCGTGGGACCTTGGACCAGTCACTTTAATCCTCTAGGACTCAGTTTCCATTACTGTAAAAAGAAGGGGTTGTAGTGGATGATCTCCATGGTCCCTTCCAGTCTTTTGCCCAAGGTCACACCAGGAGAGCTAGAGGTAATATTTGAGTCCAGGACTCGGATATCAAGCCAGCTCTTAGGTCACTATACCCAGCAAGCTCAGGGACTCAGAACTGAAGGAAGGCGGAACATAGCACAGAGCCCCTCAGCTTTCTTTAGCAGGTGACATAGAAAGGAGCCTGAAGTATATGCTTATGGTTTTCCTAATTACTTTACAGAGCTGTTGTCAGGAGCAGGTTTCAGAAAACTTATAGGACTTGTATTACTCTTGCCCAGATAAGACATCAGAGGAATATTTCTGTGTATTGTAAGATGGAGGTTTGGGGGAAAGGATTATGGTATAAGAGGACTAGTTGTTAATAGTTTTTAACATATTTGGAGGAGGGGTAGAAGTTACCTTTGTTACTGGGTTCTTCTTCAGCTTTGGAGAGACAGTAGAGGAGGAGGAAGGTGCCATGTGGGATTTCTGCATCGACCGTCTTGCTTCTGCCTCGAGTTTTGTTTCTGGCCTTGGATGGTCATGTGCCCCTTTTGACTTAAAAAAATGGTAAAATCAGAGGGAAGGACCTTGGGTAACCATGTTATGTGAGAATTAGTTGAAGGAACAGGGGACATTTGACCTGGAGAAGAGAAGACTCAAAGAAGACATAACTGTCTTGAAGTATCTGAAGGGCAGTAGTGTAGATGGAGGAGGGATTAGACTTTTTCTATGTAATCCTATGGAACTGAACTGAGAGAAATAAGTAATAAGTTTGCAGTCAAACACACACATTTAGTCCTGATGTCAGGAAAGACTTCCCAACAATTAGAGTTGTTCAAAAGCAGGATGGGCTGGTAGGTTTTCCTTGCCTGGAGGTCTCCAAAAAGAGGCTGATTGGCCATTTATGTGATGGCAGGGATTTCTTTTGTGTATGAGCTGGACTAGTTGGCCACTGAGATTCATTTACACTCTCAGGTTCTATGATTCTGTGATAATAATATGAATGACTGGCTTCCAGACAAGAGAATTTTAAATCTTACATACATAGTCTCTCTGTTAAGAGTCCACAGTCTGGTCATCAGTTAACCTTGGGATTAAGAATGGATAGAATCAGTGCCAGGGTTGGGTAAACTGTATCATGGAGTAGGAGTGAGGGGTTTCAGAAGACCAAAAGAACTGTCCTTTGCCTACAAACAATGGGTAAAACTTCTAGATCTCAGAGTTTCTAATTCATGGAACCTGCCTATATGACTAATTGGCACACCAAGAGAGAAGGCTATATGACTGCAGAATTTTAAATATTTTCCTTTTTCAAACATTATTCTCATAAGCCAGATTCAGATATAAATCCTTCTGGAATAAAAAAAAATTATCAATTCAACTGCTGAGAGGCAGTGTGGTACAATGGTTAAAGCCCTGGACTTAGCATCAGGAATTCCAGAGTTAAAATCCTACCATCGATATTTGTTAGCAATGTGACCCTGGAAAAGTCTCTTACCCTCTCTGAGCCTCATTTATAAAATGAAGAGTATATATATATATACATACACATTTATAATATATAGATCATATATCTAAAAATTCTTTGCAGAGTGCTACACGAATGCTATTGTTCAATCACGTCTGACTCTTCGTGATCCCATTTTGAGATTTTCTTGGCAAAGATACTGTAGTGGTTTGCCATTTCCTTTTCCTGTACATTTTACAGATAAGGAAATGGAGGCAAACAGGATGAAGTCACTTGCCCAGGATCACACAGCTACTAAGTATCTGAGGCCTGATTTGAACTCAGGTCTTCCTGACTCCAGGGCTGGCACTCTATCCACTGCACACCTAGATGCCCTAGATAATCGTTAGATATCATTACCTACCAATCCCAACACAGAAACTGATGCTTCTTACTTTTTACCCCTCTGAGAAGAACCAAGCAGCCTTTTTCTCCTAGGCATCCAACAGTCTTTTATTGGTTCTTCTGAATCATTTCGGTAAACTCGCTTCTCAATCTAATTATTGCTCAGTCATTTCAAAGCTGACTGCACAATACCAGCAGGTTGTCCTAGGGGTATGTTGTCAACCCAAGAATTTTTCTTCCTTGGTCCTAACCTAAAATTTCATCTCCTAGTATGGAAACAACCTATACTGATGCTAACTGGTGACTCATCTGTAGTTTTATATCTTAGAGATTTTCCTGGGGCATAAAGAGGCACTTAGCCAATATATATCACAGAGAAGACTTGGCCTACCTGACCTCCTGCAGAACTGGGAGATGGGCCAGATTTCTTTAGCAGGTTCCATGACAAAGGGTCTCAGGAATAGGCTTATGTTTTTCCTAACTACCTCACAAGGCTGTTGTTAGGAACAAGTTTTGGAAATCTCAAGGTCATATATAGAGGCAAACTTGTATTACTATGCAGATTAAACATCAGAAGAATATTTCTGTATGATCTAGCCTAGGCTGACTTGCTATCTCCTAAAGGCTACTACTACCTCTCACCACGAGAATAAGTTCTTATATTGATAGATCCCTTTACACTTTTATAAAACGTTTTACAAATCTTTTCTACTGTATTTCATTTGAGATATGCAGTAACCCATGAGGTTAAGAAAGGAGGGATTATTATGTCCACTTGACAGACAAAGAAACTGAGTAGAGCCAGAAAATTAAGTGACCTGCCCAAGGTCATAGTATTAGGAAATGATGAAACTTGGGCACTTGAAAACCCAGCCTGGCTTGTGTTCCATGCCTGTTGACCAACTGTATAACATCCTTTGCTTGTCATCCCTGACATGACCTTAACTGAGTTTATTTAACAATGATTTATTTAATAATCTAATTAAAATTCTCTCCTTCTTTAAAAAAAAAATTGCATTGGTATTAAATTCCCCGTGGTTGTTGTGGTTATTTTTAACCCAACCTGAAAAAAGATGAAACGTCCATCATGCCTCCAGAAGTTGGTAACTGGGAAACCCCCATGACCGCGGCAAGGAATGAGTTTCAAAGGCCCATTACAGTTGGGACATCGTTTTCCTGCAGAAAAGGAAAGTGAGGTGACTAACCAGGATAAAGCCATCCTTACCTATGTCTGATTCTGAGTCAGGTTTCTTCCCCTCCCTATATTTCACCTTTCCACCCCCAAAAGGCTAGAGATACTTCAGAATGCTTTTAGATATCTGAAAACCTCTACCCCTCAGGGTTGAAGATTCCTTGCTTACACTTTATATATGTTATAGTTACATAGGAGTTTAGATTTAGAGCTAGAAGGGTTTGACTCAGAGATCAACTGATTTTCTCCTCACTTCATTATACAATTTTGGAAACTGAGACTTAGACTTAAGTGACTTGCCCAAGGTCACATAGATAGTAATAGAGCGGAGCATTGAACCTAGGTCCTCTGAGTTGAACTTTGAACTTTTTGAACTTTTGAACTTTTTGAACATTGAACTTTTCATTGCCTCTTGTGAGTGAGATTCAAATTATATGTAAGCAGAGAATATAGATACCTACCTGGTATAATTTCAGAGGATACCTAAGTATTCCCAAATACTTTCCTCATTTCTTCCTGATCCTTGAAATTCTCTTAATAGAAAGCAGGTATTTTCATTCTATAATTAAAGATGTGTCTTACAACTCTGAAGGACTTATGAAAAATGCTATCCATCCCCAGAGAAAGAACTGATGGTGTCTGAATATAGTCTGAAGCAGACATTTTTTACTCTATTTTTCTTGAATTTTTTCTGAGGGTCTATGTTTTCTTTCACAACACGACTATTATGGAAATGTTTTGCATGATGACACATGTATAACCTATATTGACTTACTTGCCTTCTCAATGTGGCAGTAGGGAGAAAGGGACAGAATTTGGAACTCAAAGTTTTAAAAACGAATGTTAAAAATTATTTTTACATGTAGCTGGGGAAAATAAAGTCCTGAAGAATTAAAGAAGAGTTAAAAAAATAAAGATGTATCTTAGAATGCAAATGCCCCTAGAGAAGTAATACAGAGACTAAAAGTCACTGTGAGATATGAATTCTCAGGACCTTTCTTGAAAACAGGTTTTGATAGGGATCAGGCATGAATTTAGGAGGACAGTACATCTTAGGGGTTGGATGGAGCTAGGTAAAGGGAGTCTTAGGGCTTCAACTTCCCTTTCTTCATAGTTTTGCCTAGGGCTAGGCCTTTGCTGCCAATAGCCATGGTCAGTCAGTGAAATTACTGGGAATATTGTTCCCAGCAGTATGGCTGCTCTTAGGAAACAGGCATAAATATAAAGACAAAAATTTCTCTAACCCAAGAGGGGCCAGAATCATAGAATATGAGAGCTAGAAGAGATAATTTTGAACATAATTTAGTCTAAGAGTTCTTAGCCTTATTTGTGTCTGATGAAGCCTATTCACCCCTTCTCAGAATAAATTTTCTAAAATTTCTAATGAAGGAAATGCTAAATTTCAATTAGAGGTTACTGAAAATAAAGATGCATATATATATATATATGAAAATATGTATGTATGTATGTATACACACACATACACATACATATTCTTTTTTCCCCATCCAAATTCATGGAATCCATTAAATCTATCAAGGGGCCTGTGAACCTTAGATTAAGAATTCCTTATTTAGTCTAACCTCCACATTTTATAGGTAATAGAACTAAGGACCAGAGACTTTCCCCAAAGTCATCCAACCAGGACAAGGCAAAGATGAAATAAGAACCCAAGTTGTCTGACTCTTAGTTCAATATTTGTCCCATTATACCATAATCAAAATACATGGTCCAGTGGGGAGAGTAATAAATATATTTATAGTAAAAAGCCCTGAAGTTCAAATCTCAGCTGTTACTTATTACCTTTTTTAACTTGGGCAAGTCACAACCTCTAAGGACCTTAGTTCCTCACCTATAAAATGAGTGTTTGACCTGATGACCTCTGAAGGTCCCTCTAGCTCTAAGGGTATATGTGGTCATTTCAGGATCTTATAGGAGCAGTATATTATTGGGTGAGCAATCTCAGAAAGGTTCTTAGTTTGTCTTGAATATACCACCGAATGCCATCAATTTGCAGTTTGTGGGTGAGAGGTTGAGTATTTCTTGCAGAGGGGTTACAACTCTAGCTTTCTACTTTGCTGAGGCTTAGGCCAGCCAAGCCATGGGTCTTTGCATTTTGTATTTTAGACAGGATGATTGATTTTATTGGTGTAGGGAAACCCTTCCTACCAAGACAGACCAGCCACAGTTCTGCAATTTATAATCTAAGAGAAGAGCCTGGGATACAGAGAAGTTAAGTGACTTTCCTAGGGTCACACTACTACATGTTGGGTGCTGGTCTTGAACCTAGGTCTTCTTGACTCTGATGTCAGCTCTCTATCCATGTCTCTCTCTGTTTGGAAATTATTTTAAGCATTTTTAATTGGAAATTTTATGGTGCTGGTTAGTTTAGTACTAAACTTTAAAACTAAATACACTGGTTATCTATATATTGGGAATTTCAACCAAATAGAGACTTTGGTTGATAGAGAAACTTGTCCCTCTTCCTGTAAGACTTTACCTGCCAAATAGTTCTTTTTGTAGTGGCAAAGACTTGGAAACTGAGAAAATGAAAATATTAGTATATTCATTACACATATCATATCAATTAACATAAAAATCATAATTCTAAACTAAGGAAGTGTCCATCTATTGGGAAATGGCCAAATGGTATTTGAATGTAATGAAATACTGATATGTCATAAAACATGAGGAAAGGGAAACTTTCAGAGAAACCTAGGAAGACTTGTATGAACTGATGCAGAATGAAGTGAGCAGAACCAGGAGAACAATATATACAAGAAATAATAACAGTGTAAAAACAAAAGAACTCAAATTAAAGCAATTATTAATCATAATTCCAGAGGAATTATGATAAAACATGATATAGATCTCATGATAAAAAGATTATTGACTAAAGATATAGAACAAAACAATTTTGAACATGGTCTATCCTGGGATTCATTTTGCTTGACTACTCATATTGTTGCAAGGGGTTTTTTTCCCCTCCCAATTAGGGAGAGATGAGAGAGAAAGAAAATAATTTTTTTGTTAATTGAAAATTTTTTTCTGAAAAAGAAAAAAGAAAAAAATTTACTATTAACATTCCCTCAGGAACATCTTTTCCAAGATTTTAAGTACAAAATATAATAAACTCTTGTGCTAATGTATTAATGAATGATATCCTCTAGGAAACATACTTGACTTTTAATAAGGACATTCTGGAAAGAATTTCTCAACCCAAAGAATCACTTCCAAAGAAGTGATTCTAATGGAGCAAACTGGATGGGGAAGATCCTAGCTTTACTACTTGCTTGCTTTATGACCTTGGGTAAGTCATTTGCCTCTTCCAGTCTTTCTTCATTTATAAAATAAGGAATTTAGACTAGATGACCTATAAGGTTCCTATCAGCTCAGAATCTATGTTCCTATGTTTTTGGATAAGGAAGGCCTTCCAGTAACCCACCAATCTCACCATGTAATTCTCTTATAGAGGAAAGAACCTGTTTGGGTATTAAAAACATTTGGTGGCGAAGACCTCAAAGATGGCATTACTGCAGGGCTCCCAAATGGGACAAAACCAGCAGTAACTTGAACCACACTTTGGTTCGGGTGTGAGTGTGGGCAGGCTCCTGGACTCACTCTGCTGCTTCTGCCGGGCTTTGTCACAGATGGCTGGTCTCAGGTAGATCTTCCTTCCCTCTTCAGCAGAACAGTCCTGGCTGCATACAACCACTCCCAGGCAGGACTTCTTCAAGATTCGGGAGTTGTGGTTATTGGTGTTGCGCATGGCCCAGCTGCTCAGGTGTCTCTGTGCGCTCCTGTCCTCTGAACTGTAGATGTGCTTCACGTAGGAATCTGGCCATTCCTGAAACCAGTCGGTTGTTTTCACATCCTGATAAGAACTCCAAGAATGTTAATTAAAGTAAAAGAAAACATACACATGCACACACACACATACACACACTCACGAAAACACAATCATCCAGCACAGAAGGGAAATGAGTCTGAAGCTTATGTTATTTTAATCAGGAATGGAATAGGGAAGTGAGTAGAGACCTTTGGACCAAAGTCTTACTTTAACTACAGAGATTCTATGAATTAAGGGCCACGTACCTGCTTTAGAATATAAAGGAAAATTTCCTTCCTTCCCTCCTTCTCTCTTTCCTTTCTTTTCCTTCCTTCCCTCTCCTCTTCCTCCCTTCCTCCTTCCCTTCCTTCCTTTCTTCTCTCTCTCTCTCCTTTCTCTTTTCTTTCTTTTTCTTTCAGTAGGCAATAAGGTTTGTGATTTCCTTCTCCTGCCATTTTACAGATGAGGAAACTGAGGCAAACCCCAGGGTCACACAGCTAGCAAGTGTCTGAGGTCTGATTTCAACTCAGGTCCTCTTGACTCCAGGGCCAGTGTACCACCTAGCTGCTGGAACTAAGGACAATCCAAAGGAAGTTTATTCTTTGCTTTTTTTTTGAGGGAAGAAGGCGGGGCAATTGGGATTAAGTGACTTGCCCAAGGTAACACAGCTAGTAAGTGTTAAGTGTCTGAGGTTGGATTTTAACTCAGGTCAGTGCTCTATTCATTGTACCACCTAGCTGCCCCAAGGAAGTTTATTCTTTTTTTTTTTTTTTTAAAGCAATTGGGGTTAAGTAACTTGCTCAAGGTTACAGGGCTAGTCATTTGATTTATGCGTGGGTGCTCATTTTCTGAGGCCGGATCTGATCTCGGGTCATCCAAACTCCGAGGCCGGCGCTCTTACTCACTGCGCCACCTAGCCGCCCCTTTAGGGCAATTGGGGTTAAGTAACTTGCCCAAGGTTACACGGCTAGGTTTTTGTTTTGTGCGGATTAAGTGTCGGAGGTCGGCTCCGAACTCAGGTCCTTCTGATTCCAGGGCCGGCGCTCTATTCACTGCGCCACCTAGCCGCTAGGAAGTTTATTCTTTGGGCCAGGGAGAAGAGATTAAATTTCCTCCTTAATCTTGTACATAGTTGTCTGAATGTTATCTCCCCTATCACAGTCTTTCTTTCTTTCTTTTTTTTGTTGTTGTTGTTTTTGGAGGGCAATTGGGGTTAAGTAACTTGCCCAAGGCCACACGGCTAGGTTTTTATTTGTGTGTGTTAAGTGTCTGAGGCCAGATCCGAACTCAGGTCCTTCTGACTCCAGGGCTGGCACTCACTGTGCCACCTAGCCACCCCCTTGCCTTTCTTTTTATCTCTAGCTGGCCCTTAGTATAATGCCTAATGCAGAGTAGGTGCTTAATAATAATGTGTCCCCAAAGCAATCGGGGGCCCTTAGGTACATGGCCCTTAATTCCAGGTGACACTAATGTTGTGATGATGTGAATTCCAATAGCTGCTAGCACAGGATGGCATTCACAAAGTTTCAGAGTAGGGGGCACCTCAGAGTTCACCTCTTCTATCCCTGAATATGACTCCCCTCCCCATCTGCCACCACACCCCTGACCAATGAAGGGGAAGCCCATGCCCTCCTTCGGGGGCCCATTAGGCTGCTCTAATTGTTAGGAAGGTTTTCTTTCCATGGAACTAAAATACATTTCCATGCAAGTTCCACATTGTCCCTGGTTCTACCTGGTGAGGCCAAGCAGAACAAGTATAATGGCTCTTCCACATGACAGCCCTTCGATTATCTGAAGACAGCTCTTGTGTCTGGCCCTCCTTTCTCCTATTTGTCTCCTATACATCCTACCAGTTAGTTCAAATGTTCCTCACATAGAGTGGCCTCCCATCGCCTCACCCTTCTAGTCACTCTCCTCTCTTGTCAGTATTGACCACTGGGCCTTCATTGGGGAGGTTAAAACTTGGTGACTTTATCCATAAGAGGGGCCCCTCAGGGACCTGAACGCCATTCCATTCTTCCTAAGACAATTTTTTCCTTTCCTCCTGCCCTGCCAATATCACAGCACTCAAAAATAACAGAGGTGAAACTAAGATCCAGTTCGTGAAAAATCAAGGCATAATGTAAAGGGGTTAGGACTGGATTTGAAAGCTCTCATTTTGGGTCCTGGCTCTGCTAACCTCACTAGCTGTGTGACCTCATCCTCATCTGAAAAATGAGAGCATAGGCTCGATGATCTCCAAAGTTTCCTTCTAGTTCTAATGTTTTGGTAATTCTGTGTAAGGTGCTAGACTGAATTTTGACTGTAAATAGCTGTTTACACAAGGATGGTATCAATTCTTTGCCAATGAACATCTATTTTTCTGGTGTATTGCTTTAAAAGTCAAATTGGAATGGGGCATTTAACCCTTCCTCTCCCACCCTATTCTAAGCCTCCTCTCTCTTGCTTAGACCTTTTCCTAGCACCCTCTTTGGTAGGGATATTCATTCATGATTGGTGCGTATTCATTTCTGTATTACCTTGCACAGGACCTTAAAAAATATTTGTTGAATTTCACAGATGCTGAACTGAGGTGATCTGGTCCATTCAGCCTAGTGAGAATTTGTCAGATGCCCCCAGCTGGCAAACTTAGGCTGTGCCTACACTATACCAAGTATCTGAGTGTTTGGCAATGTGTAGACAAAACACGCAGATGGTTGACTGTATTTCCCATTTTTTTTAATTAAAAAAAAAAGCAAGAATGGGGGAAGCTGGGTGGCACAGTGAATACAGCACTGGAGTCAGGAGGACTTGAGTTCAAATCCAGCCCCAGATACTTAACACAAAACTAGCCGTGTAACCTTGGGCAAGTCACTTAACCCCAATTGCCCTACCCTCCCCCTGAAGAAAATCTTACTCAAGAAATTTGCTTTTCCACAAGGCAAATCTAGTCTCTGTTTGAACATCCCCCTGGGTCTGAGCATGAGAAGCATGAGATTGAGGGAAAATATCTTTCTTCTAAAGTCCCTGAGATGTACTAGAGAAGGTAAAGACCAATATCCTCCCTGGTAATTCAAGCTAGGGTTGAGGGAATCTAAATGAGAGAGAAAACGAATCTAGAAGCCAACATGGTCTACTACTAAACTGAAATTTAGGCCTTGATGGTGGTAAGAAACGAGTCAGGGTCAAAGTGTGTGTTAGAGGACAGAGACAGAAGGTGACAAGAAAGCTTTCTAGGGTTCATGCTTATCTCTAGCTCTGATTAGAACTCATTCCACTGTTTTAGCAGAGGCTTCAGAGCACCTTTTGCATTAAAATCCATTATCCATCAGGTTACCACCATTCATTGTTAGACAGAAAGTGATTAAGGTCAAGTACCAGCACCAGATGAGGATCTGAGAGAATCTCAGAGCTAAACTGGGCCTCACTGACCATCTTTTTAGACTCGTATTTAAACAACAAAGGTGTTGGTACTTATGGGATGCCTGGTGCTGAGGGCACCAAATGTAGATGTGAGATTTTCAGAATTATAAAGCTATGGTGGGGGGGCAATAATGCTGAGCTGAAAGTGGAATTTAGAGGAAGGTTCCTAAATGTGTGAGCTATGATTGGGGCAAGCAGGAAGGAGGATGATGGGAAGTGCATTGGTGGGAAGTCACAAAAAATCAAACCAAAACAGAACTTGGAGTTTTGGGAGAGCCTGCATCATCAAAAAGAAAGCAGAACCCAGGTGAAACTGATAAAAATGAGATTCTTGGGATGAGAGGAAGTATTCCTTGTCTAAGGAATTGTCCATTACCATCTGATGTTTTGTTTTGTCTTGTCTTGGTTTTTTTTTTTTTTAATTCACAGCAAGAATGAAAATTTCCACTTCCTGAGCCAGGACAATGGAGAAAAGGCTAGTAAGGAAATTTCTGTGAGCAGAGTTTATAGGATCTGAGCCAGGGTTCAGGTAGTGGTCAAGAAAGGTAGTTTTAACTTGCAGCTGAGTGACTGGACCTGAAGGATAGATAGAGAAGGATGCTGAACTTAGCAAAATGAGAAAGAGATCTGTTGATGCTTGGGGGTAGAAAGGGCAGTAGGATAGTGAGGTGGCTCAATGGATAGGGTGCTGGGCCTGGAGTCAGGAAGACTAATCTTTACGAGTCAAATCTGGCTTCTGACACTTATTAGCTGTGTGACACTGGCCAAATCACTTCACCTGGTTTACCTCAGTTTCCACATCTGTAAAATAAGCTGGAAAAGAAAATGGCAAACCAATCTTTACCAAGAAAACCCCAAACGGGAGCACAAAGAGTCAGACATGACCAAAAAATGACTGAACAAAAAAAGGACTTTCCTTAAATGGCAGTACAGAGATGTAGTATATAAAAATGTCAGTTAGAAGGACCTTAGTTTGAATCATTGTTGTTATTTAATACCTATGTGACCTCGGACAAGTCTCTTAACATCTTGGGATTCAGTTTTCCTATCTGCAAAATAAGAAGGTTTAAACTAGATGTCTTCTAAAGTTCCTTTTGGTTCAAAATCCATGACAGGGAGGAAGGAAAAAATAGTGGGAAGTGTCAGATCTGGATTCAGAGGACATGGGTTTGAATCCCAGCTCTGACATTTACTTGATGTCTGACCTTGGGCTAGTCACTGAGGCCTCTTCATAGCCTCAATTGTAAATAACAGGATTCTAAGGGTCCCTTCCAGCTTTAAATATATGATCCTATGGAGTCAAGACTGGAAAAGAGACAGCTAACTAGAAGGTGAGACTAGAAGAAACCACTAAAAGCTGTCAAGTTAATTGTGTGATGTCTGTGATATACCTACACTACATATAAATGTCCCATACTCTGAGATTATTTAGCACTACAATTTAAAAAAATAATAAACTCCCTTAGAACAGCTGCCTTTGCATTAGACTAAGACTAGCAGCAGAAGAAGGTACTATGGAGAGGAGGTAAAGTGGGCTGTGGCGAAAGAGAAAGGTAAAAAGAATGTGAATTGAAGGACCCAAATGTTTGGAAGACATTCTTTTCCCTCTGGGTGATAGCAATGGAAAGTTACCTAAGAGAGCTGCGGTCGAAGCAGGGCTGAGGGAGAAGTTTCCTAACAGAGAGTCATCCAAAAGCAGACTGGGATGCCTCTGGAGGTACCAAATTCCCTATCCCTGAGGTTGCCTAGTTTCTTGCCAGAGTGTTTTCGAGGGGAATTAAAGCTTTCAGTAGGGGTTGGACTAGATGTCCAATGTACCTTCCAACTCTAAGTCTGTGATCCAGGGAGCTCTGAAGTTAGGAAGACTCATCTTCCTGTATTCAAATCTAGTCTCAGATACTTAGTAGCTATGTGACCCTGGGCAAGTCACTTAACTCTGTTTGCTTCAGTTTTCTCATCTGTAAAATGAGCTGGAGAAGGAAATGGCAAACCATTCCAGTATCCTTACCAAGAAAATACCAAATAGGGTCATGAAGAGTTGAACATGACTGAAAAACAACTGAAGAAATTCAGTTATAGGCTTTTATCCAAATCATTATTGTTTAATAGCCTATATTTCCTGCCTTTGACCGTTCTTGGATGTGTGACTCTGGGTAAGTCACTTAATATTTGAGGACCCTAGACGACTCTCCAAGACTATAAATTGTAAATAAATTGCTGACCCTTTTCATCTTGGAGTTTCCTGATCTGGGATCTCCCTATATCAATGAAAACACAGGGCCAGTCCCTACCTGTGTGTCCCTGAAAAACTGGGTAATAAATCCAGTGCATGGTATAAGTATATCATGGAGGTACCATGATACAGGAGAGAATGTGTTAATTTTAGAGTCAAAGGATCTGAGTTAAAAATTTGCCTCTGATGCACCTTCTGCCACCTTGGATAATTCCCTTACCTTCTCTCAGGTTGAGTCTCCTCATCTATCAGATAAGGGGTTTGACTAGATGGTCCCTGAGATTTCTTCCAGCTCTCAGTCTAAACACCTCAGGTGCACTAGAAAGAATACTAGCTTATAAGTCAGAAGATCTGGCTTTGAATTCCACTGATGGCACTACTTGTGTGACCTCAGGCACATATCCTTGCTTCTGGTGCTTTAACATGCTCATTAGAAAGTGAAGGGTTATACTCAGTGACCTCTGAAATTCATTTCAGCTCTGAATCTATAGTACTACAATGAATCAAGGAAGAAATCATTACTCCCACTGTCTTCCTTCCAAAGAAAGGCAAATCACTTGGGAGTACACCTTATGAGACAGAGCCAGTACGACAGAGAAAAAACAGTGACTCACCAGAACTCTCCCCCAAACCTCTCCAAACAACTTTAAATGATGCCTCAAAACAAATTCTAGAGTCGCAGAACTCACAAATAGATAGGGTGAAACAATTTTCCAGCCCAAGACAACTTAGAAGGTCAGCAGGAAAGGTCTGTTGCACTGAGGAATACACCCCATACTTTTCCTTTCCACCCTCCTTTATTTCCCTTCCTTTCAATCTTTTCCCCTACCTAAAATCCAAATTATATCTCAGTTTTCTCTGTCCCAGAAATGCTAAGCCTTCATAAGGCAAATAAAAAAAACCTTCATTCATTCTATTTTTAGAAATAACAAAGCAGATTAAAAATATAAAAGGAGGCAGTTTTCCTCTGATCATCAGAATAAGATGCTAAAAGTCAGTAATTACATTAAAATCACCTAGGGAAAGTTCATTACCATAGAGATATTAGAATGAGTAATTAAATGCAGCTGATTCAGAAAAGAGAAGGTTAGAGAAAAGATGCTGGACCAGAGATGAATAGATTGACACCTCTGTGGAGGGGGGTCTCTAGCACAGTGCCCCAGAGACATATCCCTGTTGTTATTCAACATTGCTACCAGAGACTTAGAGCACAACACATCTATCAGATCTGTAGATTATTCAAAGTTGGGAGAGAAAGCTGAGACACTGGGGAATAATCAAGTATCCACAAAACCTTGAGGATTACAAGGGCAATGGTAGTTGGTTACTTTCCATCTTTATAATCCCAATGCACAGGATGCCTTGCTGAATGCTTAAGAAATGTTTGTTGGGGGTAAAAAAAATTAGTAACAAGTTAGGACAATAAGCTGAATCTAATCATCTGAAATTTAATTTGAAGTAAAAGTGAAGTCTTGTACCTAAGTTTAAGAAATCAATCGCATAAGTAACAGTTGGAAGAAAAGTGCCTAGAGAGAAAAAAGACTGGGATTTTAGGGGACTAAAAACTAAGTAGATTCGACAACGTGATGACGCAGTGAAAAATGAAATATCTCTCTATCTCTGTCTATCACTGTTCTTGTGCGTCTCTGTCTGCCTCTATCTCTCCATTTCTACATGTTTCAGTTTCTATCTCTATCTCTATCCATCTGTCTCTGTCTCTGTCTGTCTCTGACAGTCTGTTTGTCTCTCTTTCTTTGTCTAGACCTGGATTTTACCATGAAGCAAAATCCTGGCGAGAAAATTCAGTAGACCAGATGGTCATGGAAGTTCCTTCCAGCTCTTCAGTTCTGTGAAACTTTCTCCACCAATTCAGATCCACGACTTATTGTCTTTGATGGGAAGAGGAAGACTGAGAAAATAAGTTTTTATTACCTACTGCACTCTAAGTACTTTACCAATATTATCTGTTCACTCCTTAGAGTGGGGGTTCTTAACCTATGTTAAGTGTATCAAGGACCCCTTTGGTGCATAATGAGGCCTATAAATCCCTTCTCAGAACAATATTTAAAAAAAATAATTGACAAAAATGCTAAATTTTAATTAGAGGTTAGTGGAAAATCTAGTGATTTTTTTCCCTCTGGACAAGTCAATGGACTCTGAAATTTTTCCGAAGTCCCTTTGTGGAGGGAACCAAGAGGTTCCTGCCTTAGGTGGAATATGCTTGTAATCCTTGCTACCAGGGAGGCAAAGACTGAAGGATCTCTTGAGCTCAGGAGTTCTGAACATCAGTGAACTAAACCCATCTTGTGTCTACACCACACCCAGCATTGATATGATGAACTCCTGGAATCAGGGAGGATGGGGTACACCGCCAGGTTACTTAGAGGCAGTTAAGTGGTAGAGTAGATGGGTACTGGATCTGTCGTCAGGAATATCTGAGTTCAAATCCAGACTCAGATACTTACTATGTGATCCCAGGCAAGTTACTTCTGTCTGCCTTGGGCTCTTTGTCTGTGAAATGGAGATAATAACGGCATTTGCCTCTTTTTAGGAGGATAAAATGAACTAATAGTTGTGTAGCACTTTTCAAACCTTAAATCACTACATAATTCCTAAGGGTTTTTAAAGTTATCATTATTATTGCTTAAGGAGGAGCAAACCAGCCCAGGTCAGAAATGTAGCAAGTCAAAACTCCCATGCTAAAAAGAGTATGATTGGGCCTGTGAGTTCCCTTAGGACTTCTAGCTTGGAGGCAACAGTGAAAACCTGTCATTTAAATTTTTTTTAAAAGAACTCCTTTCTTAGCTCATCTCCTGGAGTCATTAATAGGTTAAGTGACTTACAGAGGGTCACACAGTCAGTATATATGAGGGGTGGGCTCTGAACTCAACTTTTCCAGTTTTCCAGACTCTAAAGATGTCGGTACTTACTGTTGTTCAGTTGTTTCAGTCATATCTGACTCTTCATGACCCCATTTGGGGTTTTCTTGGTAGAGATACTAGAGTGGTTTGCCATTTCCTTCTCTCACTCATTTGATAGATGAGGAAACTGAGGCAAACAGGGTTAAGTGACTTGCCCAGAGTCACATAGCTAGTAAGTGTCTGAGGTCCAATTTGAACTCAGGTCTTCTTGATTGCAGGCTGGGTGCTCAATCTACTATGCCAGGAGTACAATAGCCCTGCTGTACTCTGACCTTGGTTGGGTCACATGTGGAATATTATATCTGGTTTTAGACCATGCATTTTGGGTGGGTCTTTGAAGAGCTGAGTTATATCCAGAAGAAGGCAACCAGGGTAGTGAGAAGCCTGAAGACCATGTCATATGAAGAAGAGATGAAGAAATATAGCCCAGATAAGAGAAAACTCAAGTGAGAAATAACTATTGCCACCAAATATTGAAGGCTTATCACTAAAAAGAGAAATTTAATTTGTTCCGCTTGACCCCAAAGGCTAATATGTGGCTAGTAGCACAGTCAACTAGTATTTATTTAGCACCTACTGTGCACTAAGTACTATGTTAAATAATGAGGACACAAAGAAAGATGCAAAATATATAGGAAGAAGTAGTGTGATGTGGTAGAGTAAGCCTTGCTGTGGAGTCTGAAGACCTAGGTTCAAATCCCATCTTTGATGTTTACTGGGTGATCTTGGGCAAGGGAGATGCTGGGTCTCAGTTTCCTCAACTGTAGAATAAGAGAGTTGGACTAGATGAGCTCTGAGATCTCCTTCAGTTGAAGATCTATGATCTTATGAGTATTTCGCTATGGAGAGTTCAGAGAAACTTGGAAAATTTTATATGAACTGATGCAGAATGAAATAAGAACCAGAGAAACAGTTTACAATGGTATAATAATGTAAAGAAAAACAAATCTGAAAGACTACAGAATTCTTGATAATTCAGTGACTAATCATTACTTCAAAAAATGGATGACGAAGTCTGTCTCCCACTCTTGGTCATAGCATAGAAATACAGAATTGTTGTTGAGTCCTTTCAGTTGTGTCCAACTTTTCATGACTCCATCTGGGGTTTTCTTGGCAAAGACACTGAAGTGGTTTGCCATTTCATTCTCCACAGATATACAGATATATAGAATATGACAGTGTTGATGTGTTTTCCTTGACTATCCATTACACAGGGCATACTCTGGACAGAGTGAGTTTGTGGTTATCAAAGATGCAAAGAAGCACAACAAGCAACAATTTGTAAGGGATTGTCTGGGGAGGTTAAGTAATGTGGCAAAGGCCCCATAACTAGCTTAGAAGTGGAACCTAGAACCCACTCTGACTCTGATGCCAGCTCTCCATATGCTAAGGCAAACTCTCTCTGTCTTTCTGTCTGCCTGCTAGCTGTCTCTCCCCTTCACTTCTTCCATGAATATTTCTGAATTATCTACATAAGGGATGCTATTTGTTGGGAGCCAAAGAGGCTTGATGCTGGACTCAGATAATTATCTTGATAATAGTGGGCTTTTAATATCAAAGACCTCTTTGAGAAGTCAAATTAGCTCCTGAGTTCTTTTGATATGGGTTACACTTAAAAGGATGGTGTTTGAGTTCTGAGACCAACAGGCTCTGCCCCAAGACTTTAGTTGTTCAAAACCAAAATATCTGAATTCTTAGGTGGTCAGTTCCTATGCAGATGTACTTGATGATGCAGCTTTGGCTTCAGGCCTTGAAGTCAGCTCTCAAGAGCATCCTTTGTGATGTGACTGCATATTGAAGGAGTTAACTGACTTTTCCTAAGACTTTATAGAACCTGGAAAACAAAAGGCCTTACTGCCCTGCTACTTCTAGGATAAGACAGACTAAGATAGTGATATGAAAACTTGAGTCTCCTTCCTTTGTCTCCTTGCTCTATAAAAACCTTGTCCTGAGAATCAATAAATGGAGTTCATCATTCTTCCTTGAACTATGCACAGGCCTGGTCATTTCTTATTCATATCTCCGGATCATGCTAAGTGCTGGACACTGAGCAGCCCATGGCAGATATTGCTTCAAATAGCCCAAGGTAATCAAAAGGAAGCATGCAAAGAAGAAACGATATTTTCATTTTTAGCTAGATAGGCCAGCAGGAGTGGGGATCCCACAGCCTCAAGGCCAAGTTATACAGAACAAATCCTTTTATTAAGGGGATTTGTTTTGTGAAGTTCAGATTCAATCAAAGGGTTGCACTTGAGGATATAGAGGGCCACATGTGGCCTCGAGGCTGCAGGTTCCCCACCCCTGGTAGTTACCCAAAAATGCCAGTTGGGTTAAACTGAAGATTTAAATCATTTGGGAATCAGATTACACTGAGGTCACAGCTCCATAATTAACCCCCAGATGATTTTACCTCTGATTACATATTGTTGAAAGTGAGTCAGATTTGAAGTTTGGAAACCCTGAGATTTTTCCTTTTTAAACAATAAACTTCTTAACTGAGAAGAAAAACAAAGAGTTACCCATAACTCCAGTTAGGAATTAAAAGAAACAAAGAATCTTTTAAAAAAAATTACCTTATTTTGTGGAGATTGACAGAACAAGGCAAGAGAATGAGTATTCTGTTTTTTCCTTAATTGATGCTTTATAGTTGCTTTTTTTTAAAGCAGACTGGTGATTTTATCAGGTGGTCAATAAGCTTTTATTATGTACCATGCTAGCGACTGAACTAAATTCTGGGGAAACAAAGAAAGGCAAACTGCTCCTGCCTCCCCCAAAACCCCATTCTTGACCTCAAGGAGCTCACTGTAATGAAGAGCTCACATCTAATAATTATAGTCTAATTAAACAAAATAGAGAGCTACAGAGAGGAAACTAACTTGCTCTGTAGTTTTTGGTCTTGAAGGACAGAGATAATCTTTCACAAAAAACTCTATAAGTCCTATTTAAAACAATCTGATATATAAAAATCCAGATTTTAATAATATAGAGCAATTATAGCAAGGAGACATTTGCTTGATTTATAGTAGGATCATTTGTGAGTTCTCTCATTGTACTTCTAATATTCAATTAGCTAAAATTTCCAACAACTATAAATATAGAGCAAGGTTCATTGGCACTGTACTAATACATAGAACCCTATACCATTAGGTCATCTAGTCTGATACACTCAACTTAGAGAAAAGAAAACTGAGGTCCAGAGAAATAAGGCAATTTGCCCTGGAGATGCTACTGTTTTGCAGGACCTTGCCAAAAGATTTTTTTTTCAATAAAGGACAGAATTTCCTTTAGCCCACAAATGATTTTCATGCTAAGGCCAAGAACATGGTAAAAGTGATTTTTTTCCCTTTCTTTTTTTTTTAATTTCACCCTCAAACTCTCTCTAGGAGGAATATGGCTCCAAACATATGATTTCCCAATATCAGTTTAGCAGAGAGAGCGGTAGATGAATTTTGGTACTGCTCCATCCATGCAGGGCCTGGTGCTCCCATGAGTAGTATGTACATAGAGGAGGGGTGGGAAGAAATAGGGAAAGAAAAAGAGGCTGAAAAAGCCTGATTTTGCTTAGCTAAAACCAGTTCAGACAAAGATGGTCTATCTTCTATCCTCTCCCTATCACCTACTTCATTACCTCCTTCACCCTATCCCTGAGAAACAAGAGACTCCAAGTGGAATTGGGGAAGGAAGTAGAGAGGTTCCAAGAGCTTTAATGGTAGCACAATTTCCTTCACTCCCCTAACCCTACATGCCTATCATGCAAGTCACAGGGTCTTTGCTTGTAGACATAATCATGAGAGGACCCAGAGAGGTCAAGTGACTTGCCTTTGGGAAACCCTACATAATCAAATAAACATAACAATGGCCCAGATTACTAAAACTCTTCGTGGTTTCCCATGTGCTTTCCTCACTCTGTGAGCCACTCTATGAGGTAGGCAGTGTCATTGTCCCCACTTCACAGATGGGCAAATTGAGGCAAAGAAAGACAAGTGTCTTAAGGTACCTAGTACCTTATTCTAAATATTGGGTCTATGATTCAAAGAAATCTGAACTTGGAGTTAGAAGATACAAGTTTGAATCCCCACTTGCGAGGCATGTGGTGGTAAGCCTATTTCTTCATCTATAGAATGGGGATACTAATTTTACTAGCTATCTCACAGAGTTCCTGTGAGAGAAGTTTTGTAAAGGGCTATACAGATATGAATAGTTAATAGGTTTTGAGGTGGTTTTTTTAAATGTGATTTTTTTTTTTTGGTCTTGACTTATGATTTTATTGTAGGATACTCTCAGGGAGAAAATTCCCTCTCCCAATATGGATCAGTATTTTCTCTACAGCTTATGACCTTGGTAAATTGCCTGGGTTACTAAGAAGTTAAGTGCCTTGCCATATAGACACTGTATTTTGGAGGTAAGACAAATTCAGGTCTATCCTGACTTTGAGGCTGGCTAGCTATCCATTTCACTACATTGCATCTCCAGTCATTTTTTTTTTTTTTGTTGTTGTTGTTATTCTTTGACTCAATTGGGCCTCCTTGGAATTTTCCATCTCCTTCTGTGGTGAAAAAAAAAAAAGAAAAACCTTCATCCATAGCCACCTGCTTTAAATAGAAATGCTGATGTTGACACTGGGCAGCTCTCTCTCTCTCCCCACTCCCAGGGGAGTTATGGGCAAAGGGTGAAGAGCCATCAGGGTCTCAGTCATCAGGATGTAAACTTGCCTTTGTCTTTAAGTCACATAACCATTTATTGAATATCCAGAGTATGATTTTCACAGGAGGGGCTAATTAGGTCTCATTTTTCTTATTGGCCTCTCTCACTAAGAGGGGCTAATTTTAGTAAAATTTATTTCAATACTTTCTCTCACCATTTGGCAACATTCCCTTCAGATATGGAGTATGAGTGCCAAATTTATGACTAGGACATTATCCACTGGGGGTGTTGTAGGTACAGATTAGACTAGATGGCTTCTGAGGTCCCTCCTAATTCTGAATTCCTGAGATCAGCTTCCTGGTGGAGGGGTGGGGGGAGGGAGGGGAATAAGATAGTGCAGATTCTGAGTGATGGAGCTCTCTCCACCAAAGTAGTCAACGAATTAATAAATAAACCCTCTGGGGTAGGCCCAAACCTGGTGAGGTTACGGAACTCACCTAAAATCCTAAGACTAAGAAACCTTAGAGGTCAGATTTGAACCTAGGTCTTCCTAATCTACACTAAGCCCTCTCTTCTCTATACAACACTGCCTCTTATAGGTAATACAAGCATTATTTTCTCTACTTTGCACACTTTTTAGGTTTCAGTTTGGTCTCTCTCTGGAGACATTGAGTTCAAATTTAGCCAATCACATTAAAAAGAACCTGTTTGGACCTTGAAATGCTGTGAGTTAATGGTTCTCCTTGTCTCTGTGGTCAGGGTTTAATTTGAAAACTGGCTAGTGGTTAGGAACAAAATGTTTTAGGCTATTGGTTTATGAATATGTGTTCCCTGATTTGTCCCTGAGAGTCTGCAATAATGGTGACAACCACCTTTCAGTTTAAATCAGGTGGCTGTGGGTGTGGACGGAGTAGTTTTTTAAAACCTCTGCTGAAAAAGACAAGGAAGGAGAAAGAAAGACAGGGGAAAAGGAAAGGGGGAGAGAGCTAAAAAGGAGGAAGAAAGACAGAAACAGAGTTAGAAATGCACAGAGAGACAGAAAGACAGAAGACAGAGACTGAGAAAGAGAAAGGGAGAGAAATACAGAGAAGCAGGAAGAAACAGAGAAAGAGACACACAGAAAGAAGGAAAGAGACAGATATTGAAATAGGCAGAAAGAGAGGAGAGAAAGAAGGAGGTAGGGAAAGAGAGAGAAAGAAAGGGAAAGAGGAAGAGAGAGAGGGAAGAGGTAGGAGAGAAGGAAAAAGGAGAGAGGCAGAGAGAAAGAGAGAATGAGATAGATATAGAGAGGTGGGAAGGGACAGAGACAGAGAGAAAGATAGAAAAAGACACAAAGAGAAGAAAAGAGAGACAGAGACAGAGATATTAAGACAGAAAGAGAGAAAAGAAAGAGGGAGGGAGAGAGAAAAGAGAGGAAGAGGGAAAGGGAAGGAGAGGGGAAAGGAGAAAGAAAGGGAGGAGGGAAGGGTGAGGAGAAGAAAAGTTTTTCTTTCCAGTTTTTCACCTTGGAGAAAGTTGGTCAGGGCTTCAAAGTGACTTCACCAAGTACCACACTCAAAGGTTATAGAATCTGAAAGTATAAAATAACCTGCCTAATTGAAGGCCTGTTTGTAATTTGGGTAAGAGAAAAACCAAACATGAGAGATTTGCTACTTAAGAATGGGCAAACTATGAAGCAATTGCATTTGAACTTTGTACATGCAAAAGTATTTTAAAGAGACTAGAAATGGAAAGGAAAATAGACATATTAAATTGGCTTAGGGAATAGGAGGCAATTTGTACAAAATAGACTTGGAAAGTAAGGGGAATGGGGCTTTGTGGGAGCTCCCTGGAGGTAAGCAGTAGGGAACTAGTCTTCCAAAAGACCTTGGGAAGTTAAGCAATAGGTGAGAAACAACTAGCCTCCTTCAGAACTGGAAGGAAGTTCAGAGGTCACTTTATCCAGTCCCCACATTTTGCAGATGAGAAATGTTAGGCCACAAGAAGGTAAATGACTTGCTTTATAAGATCATACAAGTAGTAATTAAAAGAGTCAAACTTTGGAATCAAGGGCCTCCAAACCCAACACTCTTTTTTTTTTTTTGCTTTTTGGAGGGCAGTTGGGGTTAAGTAACTTGCCCAAGGTCACACGGCTAGGTTTTTGTTTGTGTGTACCTGTGTCTGAGGCCGGATCCGAACTCAGGTCCTTCTGACTCCAGGGCCGACACTCTACTCACTGCACCACCTAGCCGCCGCCCCCATTCACTGAATGTTATTGGATTTAATAGGAATGCGTATGATGTAGTGTCCCGGGGGAGAAAACTAAATTATTTAAAAAAACAAACAAACAAACTCAACTAAAAGAAATGATGAACAGGATGCTCTAAGAAAAACCTGGAAAGACTTTCATGAGCTGATGCAAAGTGAAATGTACTGTGTACAAAGCAATAGCATTACTGTAAGATGATCAGCTGTGAATGACTTAGCTTTTCTCAGCAATGCAATGATCCAAGACAACTCTGCAGGACTTATGATTAAGAATGCTGTCCATCTCCAGAGAAAGAACTGATGGTGTTTGAATACAGATTGAAGCAATTTTAAAACTTTCTTTATTTTTCTTGAGTTTTTTGTCTGTTTTCTTTTACAACATAACTATTATGGCTATGTTTTACATAACTAGGCAGGTATAACCTATATCAAACTGCTTGCCTTCTCAGTGGGGGTAGGGTGGGGAGGGAGAGAGGAAAAGAATTTGGAACTTAAAATTCTAAAAATGAATGTTAAAAATTGTTTTTACATGTAACTGGTGAAAATTTTTAAAATATATATTATATATTTAAAAACAAACATTTTCAGAGAAGGCACTTAATAAATGCTTATATTAGGGGCAGAAAATTGAAAATTTATGGAAGTGATTGTTGAAAACTAAAAATAAATAACTTAATTTTTAAAAAAATGCTGATGTTGATAGATCATTAATTGTGTTTAACTGAGGTAGATTGAGGTCACAAATTTAACATGATTAGGTAAAGATGTTGAGAGCAGCTAGGTAATGCAGTGTATAGAATGCCAGGCCTGGAGTCAGGAAGACTCATTTTCATGATTTCAAATCTGACCTTAGACACTTACTAGCTGGGTGATCCTGGGCAAGTCACTTAATCCTGTTTGCCTCAGTTTCCTCATCTATAAAATGAGCTGGATAAAGAAATGGAAAACCACTCCAATATCTTTGCCAAGAAAACCCCAAATGGGGTCACAAAGAGTCTGACAGTAATGAAACAACCAAACAACAAAAGATAAAGATGATTTATTTTTAAGAGAGTGACCCTGATTTCTAAATAGATGGGTAACATATAAGATCTTGGTGGCAGTAATGCTTCTTTTATACCCTCCCTGCACTAGTAAGAAACTCTAACTTATTGGGTCTAGTTTGAATTTCAAGAGAAATACCAAGCACACGAAAAGATTATAAAATAAAATTCATATGGACAAGTTAACAGTTGGAATAACAGTAATCCTTCCATATTTGGAGATTCTTTTCCAGGAAAATAGTGGAACATAGAATTCTCAAGAAGGATATCAAAACTCATGGGGAAAAGTATAGTCAGGGGCATAAATACATATGGCAGGTAAGTGGCCCAGAGGACAGAGTGCCCAGCCTGGAGTCAGGAAGACTCATCTTCCTGAATTCAGATCTGGTCTCAGACACTTACTAGCTATATGACTCTGGGTAAGTTTGTTTGTCTATAGTTTGTCTCAGTTTCCTTGTCTATAAAATGAGCTAGAGATGGATGGAAATGGCAAACCACTCCAAAATCTTTGTGAAGAAAATCCCAAATGGGATCATGAAGAATTGGACACGACTAAAACAACTGAACACCAAAGAATATACACGCTTATAAAATATAAAAATCCTACAGGGCTGTGATACTTGTGATGTCTTATTCATTTGTGCCTAGCCTTGTTGATAGGTCTAGTACAGCACCCAACCTAAACATGTTTGAGGGACATTGTCATTTCTCTCTGCTTTGGAAGGTCACATTTCTTACTTGTACTCTTGTACTGAGCTGATAAACTAGAGAGTATTTAGCTCCTGTTTGGAATTTCAGCAACTTCCCTATAAACAGCAAACTATTTGTTTTGAAAACTCAAATTTTATTTTGGAAGGAAACTTCAAAATTTTGCAAATTCGTGTATTTGAGAAGACTTTCAGGTTTTGTATACTCATGTTGGAAGATGAATTCAAGTAATTTTTGAACACTGAATGGTATTCTAGAGGGTGAATCTCACATTTGATCATTCCTGTTATGTTCTGTGTTTCATCCTTCAAATCTCTGTCTCTGTCTCTTTCTTTCTCTGCAATTTGTGGCAATAAAATTGACCCAGGTTACAGCTTAAGGACCTGGGTCCTTGAGACAGTTATAAGAAGGCAGGGACCATCTGATCTCTCCCAGCATTCAGCCCTATAATCTACACAAAATGATTGCTTAATAAGCATTTATTCAACTGGATTGTGTTGAGCTGTGAATAAATGAAACACCAACTGTCATAATAAGCAAATCTCAGAAATAGAGAGAGTTCACTGTATTTGCTGGGAGAAAACTGAGCTGAGATTTTATTGAATTCACTTCAACTATATGAAATTGTTCCACAAAAAGAGATGATCTCTTTTTCTCCATTACTCCTAACATGTCAATAAGAAGACATTGTTTTAAATGATAGCAGAAGAGATTAAGATTCTATGTGAAGGTTAAAGAATGGCAGCATAGTATAGAATAGTGGATAGGCATCTGGTCCAAGAGTTAGGAAGACCTGGGTTCAAGTCCTGCCTCTGATGAATGTGACTACATGATCCTGGGAAAGACCTATAGCCTTCTAAGACTATGAATTCCTCCATAGCCCTAAATACAAAATGTATTTATAATATTTAATAAAATAAATAAAAATATAATACAACATAGATAATGCTAATTTGTGCTTTTCTAAGTCCATAGGGATGTTTCCATTTGAGTTTGACACGACTCCCTCTACTACTGAAATCTCATGTCTAGTCTATAAATGGCAGGAGATAATTATATTATGAGTCATGGTACAATTATTATTGACCCCTAAAGTTCCTTCTGAGTGGCTAAGTGGAACAATATATAGATCATGTGGCCTGGAGTCAGGAAAACTCATCTTTCTGAATCCAAATCTGGCCTTAAACACTTAGTTGCTGTGTGACCCTGGGAAAATCACTTCATTCTGTTTGCCTCAGTTTTCTCGTCTGTAAAATGAGCTGGAGAAGAAAATTGCAATCCACTCTAACATCTTTGCCAAGAAAACTCCAAATGGGGTCATGAAGAATCAAATATGATTGGAAAATGAATTAACAACAACAAAAATTCCTTCTGCATCTAAATCTATTATCTTAAGATCCAATAATAACTTACATTTCTATAGTATAGTCTATTGATCACTAGCCCTACTTTATAGGTAAGGAAAAGGAGACTCAGGGAGGTTACATGACTTGCCCAGATAAATTGAAATGGATTATCGAAGATTATAGTTCTTAAAGCTGGAAGGAACCTCAGAGACCATTCATCTATGCATTTTACAGATGAAGAAACTGAGGTCCTTGGGTCATGACTTGCTTATGGTCACACAGGTGGTGTCACAGGCAGGATTTGAACCCAGGTACTTGGATTCCAGAATGAGTGTGCTTCATACTCAACCACACAAAATCTTCTTTCTTCATTTAAGAGTCACTCTTCTATTCAGGCTAGTTTCAGGGCTAGTTTTACCCTTTTTGCATTATGGACCCATTGTCAATCTGGTAAGACTATAGACCCCTTCTCAGAATTTTTAATGCATTACTTTTTATGCATATAATTTTAAATGCAAAACTCAGTAGTTTTAAATTTATGAAATAAAACATACAATTACAAAGGAAATAAATTATATTGAAATATTGTTGTTCATTCGTTTCAGTCATGTTTGACTCTTTGTGACTCCATTTGGGGTTTTCTTGGCAAAAATACTTACTGGTTTGCCATTTTCTTCTTCAACTCATTTTGCAGATGAGGAACTGAGGCAAATAGGGTTAAGTGACTTGCCTGGGGTCACATAACTAGTGTTTAAGACCATATTTAACTCAGGTAGGTCCTCCTGACTCCAGGCCAGGCATGCTATCCACTGTGCCCTCTGGCTGCCCTATGTTGAAATATAATTATAAAAATTTTTAAAAAGGTTAATAGCCCCCAGGTTAAGAACCTTCTCCCTAGATTGAGTCTTATCAGACACTAGATCAACTATATGACTTCTGATGTTTTTTTTTTCCATGACATTCTATGTCATCAGAATCTCATTCCTCCTAGACAGACTTATTCCCATTAAAACTATATTGAGTCCAAAGGGGAAAAAAAGGCAGCAAGATGAATGTAATAGAGATTCACAGTTTCACTTATAATTCTCTTGTCCTGTTCCACTTTGTGTACCTTTTCATGTTCAATAAATTCATAATTGAAAAAGAAAAGAAAATGCTTTTTAGTCAAGGAGATTAGTAAAATTATGTATGTATTCAGTATGTTTTCTACTGTGGAGTAGTAAAAATGGCCCTGAACCCCAAGTACAAAGACTTGGGTTAGAATCATCCTTTTAGGTGTGATCTTGAGATGAAACTGAGCCTCGGTTTCTTAATCTCTAGTAAGTAACACCCTCTGCTAACTACTGAACAGGGTTCTCGTGAGGAAAGAAAGCCCTTCATGAATTGTGAAACCCTGTAGGAATGTGGCTACATTGAAACCTCACATGAGGAAACATCACCACCTAACCCAATCCAACAAAAATGACTGGATCCTTATTTGAGGCCAAATCAAGAGTTAACAAGATGATTCTTCTAAAGTAAGAGGGAGGTCAAAGTTACTCCATAGTTTTTTGTTTGTTTGTTTTTTTACTTTTTTTAAAAAACTCCGTAGTTTTAAGAATACATAACATGCTGTATATTATATGTAAAAATTCCAGAGATGTGGGGTCTCCTTTGCATGCTAACTTAATGTACATACACAAACATATTATGGATAGTGGAAGTCTAAACCTATCTACATATATAGATATGTATGTGTTTGCATATAGATATATATGTGTATATGTATAAATATATATATGGACATAGGTATGCATATGCATGTGTGTATATATATTATATATATATATATATAGTATATGTATATGTATATATGGGTAGCCAGTTGGCACAGTGGATAGAGCATTGGGGTTAGAATCAGGAAGACTCATGTTCATGAGTTCAAATCTGACCTCAGACACTTATAGCTGTGTGACCCTGGACAAGTCACTTAACCCTATTTGCCTCAGTTTCCTCATCTGTGAAATGAACTGGACAAAGAAATGACAAACCACTCCAGTATCTCTGCCAAGAAAACCCCAATATGGCACAAATAGTTGGACACAAAAAGTTGACAAAGAGTCAACAAAACAATAACAAATCCCTTCATGGGACTTAGCACAGTGACTTTATTTATCTACATATATATTATATGTAGATAAAAAAAAAAAAAACAAAAACACAAAAACACATATATGTATTGTTAAATATATAATATCTGTGTATATGTATAATTTCATCAATATAGGGACTTCTCAGTCAGGAATTTCCTCTACAGATGCAGACCAGCACCTATTCTTCAATGACTAATCGAAGGTGGTTGCCCAAGGCACTGGAAGGTGCCCAGAATTCCAGAGCCATCAGTATGTGGTAAAGGTAGGACTTCAAGCCATGTAGCCCAAACTCTGAGGCTAGCTCTCTCAGCACTGCCCCATGCTGCTTATTGCTAATTAATAAGATAATAACACATCAGCTTCCTTACTGATGCAGTCACATCTTATGGCTAGATGACAATAGTAGAACTCTCAGGGATCTTAGAGGCCAGAGAGTCCAACACCCTCATTTGCTAAATGAGGAAACAAAACCAAAACATACTTGGTTTAGGAGTTTGGATCTGAACCCAGACCTTCCTGATTTTGAGGCCAGCTCTCTGCCAGCTATGCAGTGCTGTCCAATTCCCCCTGACCCTACTCCCTGCCCCAGCACATGCCATTTGACATGTGTCCATGAAACGGTTCCTTCCATTTGTTTTAATGTCCTTCATTTTCGAAGAGGGCCATGACATCAGGGAAATGATGAAATGACTTGCAGTTGATTGATTTGAGTGAGGGAAGGCTATGCAAGGTCACCAGCCTCACTTTCTCCTCCAGAGCCATCTGGATCCAGTGGCCAGATATTCACCAGGATGACTGGAGATGACCCAGGATACAATGGGAGACCCTAACCTTTAGGCTACACCCTTTTCTCAGTTAGAGTGAGGTAACATCCATTCAGTGAATAGTCGTCTTTTTTTTTCCTTTGGTACGGCAATTGGGGTTAAGCTAGTTTTTGTGTTAAGTGTCTGAGGTCGGATTTGAACTCAGGTCCTCCTGACTCCAGGGCCAGTCCTGTATTCACTGTGCTACCTAAAAGTGAGTCCAGGGATGGCCCCTTTATTTAGAAAAAAAAAAGAAAGAAAGAAAAAAATGGACCAGGTGGGGAAGACCCTCAGGGTTGCTGTTCCAAAGAGAGAAACAAGAAAGAAAGAAAGAAAGAAAGAGAGAGAGAGAGAGAGAGAGAGAGAGAGAGAGAGAGAGAGAGAGAAAGAAAGAAGAAGAAAAAGAGGGAAGAAGGGAGGGAGGGAGGAAGGAAGGAAGGAAGGAAGGAAGGAAGGAAGGAAGGAAGGAAGGAAGGAAGGAAGGAAGGAAGGAAGAAGGGAATTGTACTAATGTACGATTGTACAGGCTTCCCCCCTCATCTTGCATCATCTTCACATCCCCAAAGCACTGATAATAAATAGCTGATATTTGCATGGAGCTACAAAACTTACAAACCCATTTGATACTTACAGCTACTTATTAGAGAAGCAATGTGGCCTTAGAGTCAGAAAGACAGGGGTTCAAATGCTACTTTTGTTGCATCTTGGTTCTGTGGCCCTGGGCGAGATACTTAATTTTTTTCTGTGTTCCCAGGCAACTTTCTAAGGCTATAAATTGCAGAAGTGCTGTCACCTCACAGGGAAGTGCTTGCACCGGGGAAATGGGGGTGGGTAGGGACAGGCATACATTACTGGGGAATACAATTACTGTCCCCCTTTTACAGATGAGGAAAGTGGAGGCTCAGAGTGACTGAGGCAAACTTTCCCATGGTCACTTAGCTAACATTCAAGGTGAGATTTAAACCCAGGTCTCTACTGACTCATAAGTACTATGGTTTTTCCACTATGTTACCGTGACTTTTACTAGACAGTCAGCCTAAAAATTTATTAAGTGCCTCCTATGTGCCAGGAGGGCAACTGGGTGGCTCAGTGGATAGAGTGCTGGGTCTGGAGTCAGAAAGTCTCATCTTCCTGAGTTTAAATCTGGTGTCAGATACTTATAGCTGTGTGATCCTGGAAAAGTCACTTAATCTTGTTTGCCTCAGTTTCCTCATCTATAGCTGTAAGTATCAAATGGGTCTGTAAAATGAGCTGGAGAAGAAAATGGCAGACCACTCCAGGGTCTTTGTGAAAAAAATCCCAAATGGGATGACAAAGAATTGGACATGACTGAAAAAACAACTTAAGAACAACAAAAATGTACCAGGTACTATGCCAAGGGCTACCAAGGATACAAAACGAAGCAAAACACTGTTCCTGCCCTCAAGGAACTCATAATTACTGGGGGAGACAGAAAGCATACAAATATGTACAAACAAGCTATATACAGTATGAATAAGAAATAATTAAAAGAGAGAAAGCACAAACCCAATTTCTGACAAATTATCAGCAGGCACAATCCTAATTGGCCATGTTATAGAAAGGAAACATTGTCCATTGCCTTCAGACAAAGATTACTTTGGGAATCAGGCTAAGCAGAACCACAGTGTGAGTTGGGTACTTTCTCCTCTGAGTTCAGCTATCTAAAGTCAGTTAAAGTATCCAAAATAAAAGCCTAGGCTGAGACTTTTCCAACTTTCTATCAGTTCTTACCAGGCTAGTGGTCCAGATAAAAGGGGTCAAGCTCTAAAGGTCCCTCCACCCCAGGGACTGAAAGGATCTCAGTTTCAAGTAGATTCTTAGAAACCAGCTTCAGGGAATATGGGCTCAGTACATACCTGTGGCAGTTTCATATCATTGATATCCCAATTTACTGTTTCTCTGTTCCGAGAAACAAAGTCTTCAGGCTCCATGGTCATTGTCCCCTACAAATTCCAGCCTGCTCAGGTCTTTGCAGGAATATTGAAATGATTTCTCTTCCAGAGGCTTCAATTGAGGGCTAGCTGTCTCCACTCTCAAGCAGTTTGGACCAAGAAGCTGTTTCCTGACACTGAAGAAAAAAAAAAGATAGTGAGGCTAACCATTAAAGATAAAAATCAGTGTTCATCTGCCAGAAAAACTTGTTCCATCAAAAGTTTTGAAAGCTCTAACATACTCATGGCCAAAGCAATGGAAAATACTTAATGACCGAAAGTAATCTCACGGGGAGGGGGCGGGGAACAACATAAACTTGATTACCAATAGCTTAGCCATCCGTTCTAGTACCCTTTTGGATTTCAATTTAATACTTGATTCTAGGGCTGGAGACAAAGGGGAGCTTTGTAGGAACCACAGGCACTTGCTGCTTGCTACAGGGTACTCTGTGCTTTGCATAAGAAGGTTGACCTTCTTTGTAAAAAAAAAAAAAAAGAATCTAAGTTCTTTGAAGACAGGACTGTTTTTTTTTTATTGTTGTTGTTTTTGTATTCTCAACATTTAACTCTTCCTTCCATACAGAAGGTGCTTAATAAATGCTTGTTGAATGTTGAATAAACACAGGCTATGCTAATCAGGTAGGTGGTGATGTGAATACTGCACTGGGCTTAAAATCAGGAAGTCCTGAGTTCAAATTTGGCTTTAGAAATATACTAACTGTGGGATCCAGAACAAGTCACTTAACCTCTGTTTGCCTCAGTTTCCACAAATGTAAAATAGGGATAAGAACAGCACCTACCTCCAGTATCTTTTCCCCAAATGAAATCACAAGAGTTGGACATGACTGAAACAATTGAACAACAACAATAAATCTTGTATTGTTGTGGAATCAAATGAGACAATATTTGTAAAATACTTACACATTGCCTGGCATGTAGTAGGTGCTATATAAATGCTTATTCCCTACCTTCCTCCCAGCTCATGGGAAGGGTTAAAGTGACCAAACTAGGTCATCAAGATCTCTCTCCTTCTTTATCTCTTTTATTATCATTTTCTCAAAGGCAAAAGAAGTTACTAAAAAAAAATAATAAAGAGGGACAGCTAGGTGGCACAGTGAACAGAGCACTGGCCCTGGAGTCATGAGGACCTGAGTTCAAATTTGACCTCGGACACTTGACGCTATACTAGCTGTGTGACCTTGGGCAAGTCACTTAACCCCAATTGCCTTGCCTTCCCCCTCAAAAAATAAACAAACAAATGAAATAAAGACAGACTTTCCCTGCATCTGACTCTTCTAATCTGACTTCAAATAGATTTTTAAAAAGACATTTGAAAGTTTTACACTGAGAATAATCAAAGCTTTTTTGAAAATAATGTATACTGACTGCTAAGGCCTAAAGTGTGATTATGTACAGGATTATAGATTCATAAAGAATCAGAAGGGGCTTTAGAGATCATTTAGACCCTTTTTTATATCGTTAAGTCATATAGGTGCACAAGAGATAGAACCAGCAGGAGACCTTAGGTCTGAGACCATATCCAGAATTCTCCCGACTCTGCCCGACTGATTCCTAATTCCCTTAACTCTGAGATGAGAGGGTTCAGGTAAAGGAATTGTTAGGCCCCTATCAGAAATAATCATGCACTCAGCTAGGCAGTGTGGAAAAACACTGGATTTGGAAGGAGAGAGCATTTATTAAATGCTTAATGTGTGTCAGGAGACCTGGGGTTCAATTGGCAACTCTTTATTTTGTGTCTAACTACCTTCATAACCTTGGGCAAGTTTCTTCCTCAATCTAGGCTTCAGTTTTCCCACCTGTAAAATAAGGGTGTTGGGCTAAATTACTTCTAAAGTCACTTCTGGCTCTAAATCTACAATCCTAAAATACTTCTCAATGAGATTTGAAGACAATTAAGCAGTTAAAGCACTGAGATCCACTGATTAAAGATATGGTGGTGACTTGGCCTCCAAGTTTGAAAACCTTTTTCACATATGTAGAAAAGACCGCTTATTTTAACAAACAAAGACTTGTGGGCAGTTAGACAACATGCAAAACCTATTTAAAGCAAATGAACTGTCCTAGTCAGAGCAGAAATAATGTCCTAGAACAAAGAAGGATTGTATCCTGTCTCACATTACTTGTAGCAAAATGGTAGCCCCCTCCTTGCTATCGCTTAGGAAACCACCACTACCTTTTGGAAAGAAACAAGCCACTGAGGGGAAATTGATGTGTAAAGAACACAGAGAAGTGGAAGAACAGCAATTGTAGAGGATATATAGCTGACATAGCCCCTCCCAATAAACCCACCCCCTTCAACTCCAATACATCTGCAATTGATGAGATCAGCCTGAAATGTGAAGAGCTACCGTTGGCAAATGGTTTTGAGTTGACTAAAACTTTTGCTTGGAGAAGAATAAAAACCATTTCTGTAACTGAGAGAGATGATGCCAGAGCAATACAAACACAGGCAGTTTAAGGAGAGGGAGGAAAGAATACAACATCCTATTCTGGGAGAGTCAAATGTTCTTTTCCTGATCATTCTAAAACTTCCCAGTACTTCTCTGAAACTAAGGATAAGTACAATAAAGAAGAATGGATTATATCATAGCATAGGAGAGAGAATAGAAAGTGAGCTGCCTAGTAATGCAAAGCACTTCCAGGGATTACAGTTCCTGGATTCTCATTTCATTCTGCCTTATCTGGGTTGTAAAAGTTTACTCAATTTAAAAAAATCACTTCTGCAGAATAATCTGAAATAAAATATCACACATATTAGGTAACTATTTGAGCCCCTTATACTGCTTTCCTTTGGATTTCTGACTGGTCTGGGCTGCCTTACCTTTTCGACTCCTTAGGTGGATACAGACAATAGTGTGTTATCAATCCAAAAAATTCATTTCTAGTTCAGGTCACAGCAAGCTTTGGCTACTTTCTAAGTAGTGGCTGTACTCTATTCCAGGTCAGGGTACAGTATGCTAATAAGATCTGGAATCTAGCCAATGAAAATCCAGATGCTTTGAGGCAGACAAAGGTAAGGAAAGTTTGTGAGCTAATGTATGAGCCCTCAATTGCTTTCCAGAATGCCAGGAACAGGAGGGGAATTGTATTGCATCACCCAATATTTGTGCATTTCAGTGAAAGTGAAGGTATGAAGAAGTCTTATGTGGACAGATTGATGAGTGTTTCTGAAATTTAACAGATCACTCACATAGTACACTGACTGTTCAAAGCAGAGTCTAACTTTCATATTATTTTCTTTCTTTTTTCCTTCACATATCTCATCCTATCTTTCAATTTCTGCTCCTTCCTCCCTCCTTCTCTTTTCTGTCTCTTTTTCTCCATCTATGTTTCTCTGTGTGTCTCTACATCTCTGCCTCTATCCCTGTCTTGGTTTCTCTTCCTGTCTCAGTCTCTCTCTTCATCTTTTTGTATGTCTCTTTCTTTATCTCTCCCATCTCTGAACTAGGGAGAGGGAGAAAAGGAACATCCTTAGCCCTCTGCTCTCTGCAGTGATCTTCCATCTGTGTTATATGTTTAGAACCTTAGAAACAATACTTTTTCCCCCTCAGAAGCCCTCTGTCATTGATAATAGTTTTAGCCTTCTCAGGTATTCTGTCTAGGAGCTCTTTAATGGAGAACAACAGCAACGTTGAGCAGGAATTCTCCCTCAGGTTTTAGTCCATGATTGAATCCCTTAGCTTAGTTTCCAGGGCCCTCTAAAATTTGGTCATATTTTCCCAACTGTATTCCTACACACCCCTTCCCCACACAAACCCTCCTTTTGAGTCAATCCATTCAACTTACTGTCCTGGGGTAAAAGTAGCAGGAGCAACTCTAAAGTTCACCATCTTGTCAAGTAGACAGTAGAAATATGATTATTTCTTTTTTATAAATGAGGAAAGCCAGGGTTTAAAAAGATTAGGTACCTAAACCAAGATCTCACAGAAGTAAGTGGCTGAGCCAAGGTTCCAACCCAGGTGACCTGAGAAGATATTGAAACAATGAAAAAGTAAGATAGAGAAAGAGGAAGAAGGGAAAGAAGAAGTGAGAGGTGGTTGGAGATGGATTTCTACAGAAGACTTTGGGACTTCTCAGCTGAGCCCCCAACTTCTGTCTTTAGCAGAAATTTGTTAATTAGACATCAAAATGAACTGAACAAGTAAGCAAATAGTGTTTTCCCACCTCCTTCCTTCCCACTCAAAAAGAGAAGAAAATTTTACTCTAGATGAGATTTTGTTAGGAGCCCCTAATGCAGCAAAAAAAGTTTGCTGTTGGGTTTTTCCCCCCAGTTGCATCTAACCCCCATATGGGGTTTTCTTGGCAAAGATACTGGAGTGGTTTGTCATTTCCTTCTCCAGCTCACTTTACAAATGAGGAAACTAAGTCAAACAGGGTTAAGTGAAGTTAAGTGACTTGCCTAAAGTCACATAGTTAGTAGGTGTCTGAGACCAGATTTGAACTCAATAAGATGAGTCTCCCTGGCTCCAGGCCTAGCATTCTATCCAATGCACCTCCTGGCTGTGATAACTACCATATAATGAACATAGTCAAGTCATTATGGGTATGGTTGCCAACTCTAGATAAGGGGATGAAGGATGGGAAATGTTAGCTACCACCATAAATAAGACTGCTGAGACATGTTGAAGCATATATAAGAGGAATAATCATCTCCACAGTGATTTTATCCCTTGATGTAACTCAGACTACCCAGATTTATTACTTGGGCAATCAATTAGTCCATTGGTCCATTCATCTCAGTTTCTTGGATTTAGGTGCTCTAAATATTCCATGATATTAACCTGGTCTGACTGCTTAATCAAGAGGACATAAGACACAAAGCCCTACTCTTAAAGGCTTCTTAAACTTTCTTTTTTTTTTTTATCCTGGATCCTTTCTGCAGACTGATGAAGCTTACAGATCTCCTTCTCTGAATGATGTTTGTAAAAAATTAAAGGAATGATGAAGTTTAGTTAGAGGTTAGTGAAAAATAAAGATATAATTTTTCTCATCTGTGGGGTCACAGACCTGTTGGGGATTCATGAATCCAAGGTAAAGAATCCCTGTCCCAAATAATTAGGCTGTGGCTGACTCTTGCTGAATTTTTTGCTCTACTCTAAAACTCCAGCAGGGGTCTCCATATACCACAGAACACCCATAGTAACTGTTTCCTCTGCTAGGTCCTTTAGGAACCTGCAATATTTGTAAGATACATTTTCAATGTTGAAGGCAACACTTGAAGTCAATGACCTTGGCCCATACTTACCTAGAATGGGCCTTCCCCATTCTTCAATTTCCAGATCTGTATTGTCTCCTTCCCCTCTCCCTCCCTCCCATCTCTCTCTCATTGAAAAAACAAGGAAAAACAAAACCCCTTTTGACAAACATCTGTCATAAGAAAAACAAATTCCCACATTGATCATTAAAAGAAAAGTCTTAATCTGTATTCTGAGTCCATAACGTTTCTATCAGAAGGCAGGTAGCATATTTGATTTTGAGTCCTCTGGAAGTACAATTGGTCCTTGTGTTGATCAGTGTTCCTAAGTCATTTCTGGACTTTGCAATAGCTTGCAATAAGTATCCCTACTTCAAATTTGTTCCTATTTCAGTCTGTTCTCTACCCTGCTATCAAATTGAGTTCCCTAAAGGGTGAGTCTAACAATGTCATCTCTCTATTCAATACATTCAAGTGACTCCCTATTACTCCAGTGTCAAATATAAAAATCTTGTTTAGTTCTTAAAGCCCTTCATGATCTGACTTTTCCATTCTTCTTATACCTTAGTAAGTCACTGGACACCAGTATCCTGCTGTCCAGTGACATCGACCTTGCTGTTCTTTACTCCAGAGACTCTGTCTCCCAACTCTGTATTTTCATTGGCTGTTCCTCTGCCTGGAATCCCCTCCCTTCTCATCTTTGCCTGGCTCCTCTGGCTTCCTTCAAGTCCCAACTAATGTCCCACCACCTACACAAGAAGCCTCTCCTTCTTCCCTTAATGCTAGGGTCTTCCTTTTGTGATTCATATCTTGCTTGTATTTTGCATGATGTCACTTCCATTAGGGGCAGCTAGGTGGTGCAGTAGACAAAGTTCTGGAGTCAGGAAGATTCATCTTTTTTTTTTTTTTTTTTTGCTTTTTGGAGGGCAATTGGGGTTAAGTAACTTGCCCAAGGTCACACAGCTAGGTATTTTTGTTTGTGTGTGTTAAGTGTCTGAGGCCGGATCCGAACTCAGGTCTTCTGACTCCAGGGCTGGCGCTCTATTCACTGCGCCACCTAGCTGCCCCAGGAAGATTCATCTTTGTGAGTTCAAATATGGCCTCAGACACTAGCTGTATGACCCTGGGAGACACTTAACCTTGTTTGCCTCAGTTCTTCATCTGTAAAATGAGCTGGAGAAGGAAATTGCAAACCACTCCGGTATCTTTGCCAAGAAAACACCAAACGGGGTCATGAAGAGTTGTTTATAACTGAAAAGAATGTACAACAACAATCTTCCATTAGACTGGGAGCTACTTGAGAGCAGGGACTGGGTTTGTTTTGTTTTTGCCTTTCTTTGTATCCTTAGTGTTTAACATAGTACCTGGAGCCATGTTGTTTACGAGTTTGGTCATGTCCAAGTCTTTATGATCCCATTTGAGGTTTTCTTGGCAAAGATGCTAGAGTGGCTCAACATTCCTTCTCCAATGGATTGAGACAAACAGAGAGGTTAAGTGACTTGGGTCACACAGGTAGTGCATGTCTAAGTTCAGATTTGAATTCAGATCTTCCTGACTCTAGGACCTCTATCTACTGAATCACCTACCTGCCTTCCCCTGGAGGTACCTGGAACATAGTAGGAACTTAATAAATGCTTATTTGACTTTATCCAATCCATTTTGGAGTTACAGTTATGACATTTCCAAAGAACAGACAAAATTTCACAATATGACAAAGAATAGTCACAGAGCTCAGGGTGAAAGTTTAACAGTTTGCTTCATCAAATAGAATAGTCATTTAACTTTCTGCACATCCTTAAAGAATCATTTTTCTAAAGCCATTCAATCTGTCTTTGATTACTGCTTTTAAGGGTTCTCCATTTCAACTAGTCAATACAATCCTAATTTCCATTAAATGAAGTAATCAAAGACAACTCTTCTTTCTTTTCAGTGGATATTTTCCTTAATTTCTTCAGGGTGTGAGGAAAGAAGCTATTACTCTTAAGCAGATGAATTAAAAACCTCATGCCCTTGTCCAGTCATCATGTTTAGAGAGAAGGGACCAAGCAGAATGTTGTTTCAGAATTGATAATTAGAGGAAAAACTGATAAGATTTCTTTTTCTAAGATGGAGTTAGTCAGTCAACAAGTACTTACTAAATGTTTGCAATGTACCAGGCAAGTAGGGAGCCTTGTCTGCTTCCACATCTCTAAAGTCCCTTTTCTTTTAAAATCCATATTCCCCTGAATTTATGATTCTGATCCAGATAGAGAAAATAATCTATAAGACTTCCATTGCTCTGGTAGTAGTTGAAATATTAATACTAATTGACATTTACATAGCTTTTTAAAAATTGATGTCTTTTTATTTACTTTTAGTTTACAACATTCAGTTCCACAATCTCTTAAATTTCATACTTTCTCCCCCTCACTCTCCTCCCCCTCTCCCCCACAGTGGCATGTGATCAAATATAGGTTCTACAAATACCATCATGTTGAACGTTAGTCATTTTGTAAAGGATTGTAACCATGGGCTGAACAATGAAAGAGAAAGGACAAAACAAAACAAAACACAAACAAGAGAGAGCAAATATTTTGCTTCAATCTGCAGACTCTATAGTTCTTTCTCTGGTTGTGGATATGCCTTTCCATCATGAGTCTTTTGTAGTGGTCTTCTAACCTGTATTACTGAGAGGAGTCCAGTCTATCAAAGTTAGTTGTCACACATATGATGTGTCTGTAATTGTGTACAAAGTTCTCCTGGTTCTGCTCTCCTCACTCAGCATCAATTTATATAAGTCTCTCCAAGTTATTATGAAGTCTGTCTGCTCCTCATTTCTTATAGCATAGTAGTATTCCATTACATTCTTATACCACAACTTGTTCAGCCATTCCCCAATTGATGGGCATCCCCTTGACTTCCAATTCTTTGCCATCACAAAAAGAGCTGCTATAAATACTTTTGTACATACAGGTCTTTTTCCCACTTCTGTGATTTCTTTGGGAAACAGTCCCAGAAGTGGTATTGCTGGGTCAAAGGGTATGCACTTATTTATAGCCCTTCATGAATAATTCCAAATTGCTCTCCAGAATGGTTGGATTAGTTCACAACTCCACCAACAAT
Source organism: Gymnobelideus leadbeateri (assembly GCA_011680675.1). Lineage (NCBI taxonomy): Eukaryota > Metazoa > Chordata > Mammalia > Diprotodontia > Petauridae > Gymnobelideus > Gymnobelideus leadbeateri. The sequence continues at coordinate 241,522 of WOXC01009999.1, read as the reverse complement.
GCATTAGTGTTCCAATTTTCCCACATCCTCTCCAGTATTTATCATTTTCCTGTTTTGTCATCTTAGCCAATCTGACTTGTGAGATGTGGTACCTCAAAGTTGTTTTGATTTGCATTTATCTAATTAATAGTGATTTAAAGCATTTTTTCCATATGTTTATAAATGTCTTTAATTTCTGTCTCTGAAAACTGTCTGTCCATATCCTTTGACCATTTATCAACTGAGGAATGACTTCTTTTCTTATAGATTTGACTCAATTCTCTGTATATTTTAGAAATGAGGCCTTTATCAGAAACACTGTTTGTAAAAATTCTTTCCCAATTTCCCACTATCCTCCTAATCTTGGTTACATTGATTTTTTTTTGGTACAAAAACCTTTCAATTTAATGTAATCAAAATCATCTATTTTTGCATTTCATAAAGCTCTCTAACTCTTGTTTGGTCATAAAATCTTCCCATCTCCATAAATCTGACAGGTAAAGTATTCCTTGCTTTCCCAGACTTACATAGCTTTTTGAAGCTTGGAGGATGGTATAGTGGAAAGCAAGACCTCAGGGTCAGGAAGACCTGGGTTCGAATCCTTTTTCTGACTTATAGGGACCGTATGACCAGAGATAAATCTGTTGTCTTAGCATCTCAAGGTCCCTAGACAAGCTTCCTTAAAACTAAACTATGAATCAGATTGTAAAGAAAGTTTTCTTGTGGAGGAATTCCCTACACCAATGAAATCAAAGAACTGGACCCCCAAACATGGAAGTTTGCAAAATATTTTATACCCATACTCTCATTTGAGCCAAAATCCCAGTGAGGTAGGCACTACAGCTATTACCATTCCATTTTATAGTTGACAAAACTGAGGCTTATTTATGATTGCATAGTATCAAAGTCAGTATTAGAACCCAGTATTAGATCCTGAGTCCAAGTCCAGCACTCTATGTACTTCATGTCTTCTTTTATTCTGAATTAGTGGCCCAAGATACTTATATGATGCAGGGAGACCACAAACCTTCAATTTGTTAAAAAAACAAAAAGAAAAATCCCAACAATATCTGCAAAGTTTCTTAAGGTGAAGCACAACAAAACAAGGAAAGTCTATGGTTATCAATTTTATTGGTATATAATTAGACAACATACATTCTAATAAAGTCCCCTATTTCTTCTTCACTTGTTGTATCTAGTCCTATTTATTAAAGAAAAATGGGGAGCAAAAGCTTCACCACAATTATAAAAACCTTGTGCACCATCATCTACCAGAACTGGTATCCCAACCCTGATATCTAGGCCTGGTGGGCCTGTTGACAAAGGTGGCAAGATGAGGCACCAAAATGAACCTGTAGAAGATATTTTACCTGGTCTAGATATGAAGGGGCAAAGACTAGAGGACCTGGCAAAGTGTATAGGAAAATCTATAGTATTTCACTTAAAATTTTTTGTCAATGTTTCAGAGATACATTCAAAGTTCCAAGACCTGTTTGTTCATGGGGCAATTGCTAATCTCAGTCATAATCTTCCTCATCTATTCCTGTGATTCTATCTAGCATGCTAAATTAACACAAGTTGTCTTCCAGAGCCAATGGCAGCATTAGTTATCTGCCCAATTAAAGAGATGCCAATTTGATAAGAAAAAGAGAGAATTCTTAGGACACAATGAGGAGTTCATTTGGATCCATGTAAAGTAAAAACTTGACTCCATGAAAGACCCATAGAGATATTTTTGAGGTATTCCTATCGTTACTTGAGGTATTACTATTTTCTAGGTTCTTTATTTTTAACAAGACCTCTCATCAATTGACTGGAGTGCCCTAAAGCTTTCCAGTGGGCGCTAGAGAAGGAAAATGTATTTGGCAACACTCAAAATTGGTTCTACTCAACTCCTCTCTTGCTGTTCTGAAATCTGCATGAAATTAGAGGTCTATCATTATCAAATATCACCCCTGGCCTACCATTAACACCTTTAAGTTATAATGATGCCTGACATTTACAGAGGGCTTACTATGTGCAGGGCACTGTGCTAAGTACTTTACAAATAGTATTTCATTTGATCCTCACAACATCCCCGGAAGGTAGGTGCTATTATTATCCCTATTGTACAGAAGAGAAAACTGAGGCAGACAGAGGTTAAATGACTGCCCATGATCACACAGCCAGATAGTGACTGACACCAGATTTGAACTCAAGTCTTCCTAATTTTAGACCCAGTGCTCTATCTATACCATCAAGCTTTATCACATGTCCAAGGATGATAAGGACTAAGGCTGCTGAGGAGAGAGCAAGTGTCACCTTCCACTGCTTAATTGAGGAGATCAGTGTTGTACAGACACTCTACTGGTGGTCTATTATTATTATTGCCCTCTGGCTCTGAAACTGCCATGCTAGTTCTCTGCTGAGCTGATGCTGCCATCTGGTGGAACTATTGTCTGTTCTGGCAGTGGAGGGAGAGGAAGATGGCATAAAGAGGAACATTATTGCTCTTTTGTGAGACTGACCTGTATCAACATGTCTGGGGGCAATCAACACATGTTCAGCTCTTTGGTTAGAAAGACAAACATCATACTTAACTGACACACAAAAGGGTCTCAGGTGGTTATCAAGAAGTTGCCTTCTTGTGTTGCTCTTTTACCAAAAGAGTATTAAGTATTAAGCAAGGTCCTTGGTTGAATCAGAGCAAATAAGTTCCTTTCATCTTTTCTATAGTCCGTAACTTCTGATGATCCTGTGACTGGGAATAAATACCTGCACCACTTTTCACTTGCCCTTTCCACTCTTGTCATGCCCCTCTCCGACACCATGCAAACTGACTTGAAGCTTGGTTAAATCTCAATGGAACTTCATCCTGGACTCCTCACTCTCTCACCCCACATTCAGTCAGTTGCTAATATCTTGATATTTTCTATTTCCACAATATCTTTTGCTTCTGTCTCCTTATCTCTCTTTATATAGCCACTACTCAATCCATCACCTCAACAGACCTCTTAATTATTGGAATTAATTAATTAATAATACTTAATTGAGAATTTACTAAATTCTTAAGGCTCACTGCATTCCAGCCTATCCTTCACACAGCTTCTTAAGCTTAGGTCTGGCCCTACTTCCACATTTCCAGTGGCTTTCTTTCTGAGATGAAATACAAATGCCTCCATTTAACTTTTAAAGCCCCATATAACCTGGCCTCAAGCTATCTTTCTCATCGTACATCTCTCTCCCTTCCATACTGTCATGTAATCAAACTGGGCTTTCAGTTGTCACAGATGCTCCTCTTGTCCCTCTGCACTGGCTGTTTCCCCAGCCTAGAATTCTCTACCTCTTCCCCTCCTTCCCTCCACCCTCTCTTCCTTCAAGATAAAGCGTAAATATCACCTTATCTACACAAAGCCTTTCCTGATTTTCCCACCCTCAAACAGCTAATGACCTCTCTCCCTAACTGCCTTGAATTTATTATCTTTGCATTTATTCTGTCTCTCCTTATATATGTACCTGTTTTGCCATTAGAATGTGAGCTTCTGGAGAATATGGATTATTTCCTTCTTTGTAACTTATATCCCTTATGCTTAGCACAGTGCCTGACACATAGTAGGCAGTGAATATATGCTTGCTGATTGATTACTAACACTCAGTAGGAAGGGCTTTGTACACCTACGTACCATTAGTGTGCACAATGAAACCCTCAAAGTAGTCACATGGTGTGAATTCATGCTGCAATGTTGTTGTGGTTGTTGTTTGTCCTTCGTTCTCAAAGAGAACCATGACACCAGGGAAGTGATGCCATGACATTCAGGTGAACTGGGTTTAAGTGAGGGAGGGCTGTGCAAAGTCAACAGCCTCACTATCTCCTCCAGGGCCATCTGGGTACAGTGGCCAGATATAGATTAGGACAACCAGAGATGGACTTGGTGTAGTGGAAGACCTAGGACTATTTAAAGTTAAGATCTTTAGCAGATTTATGTTTGGCTAAGGTAATGTCCATTCAATGATTAAGGCTATGTAAGAAAGGAGGCAGAGAATAACCTCTTTAACCTTGTCAAAAAGGGAAAAGAAAAAAGAAAAAGAAAAAAAAACATCAGTCTGGGAGGAGAAGACCCTCAGGGTTTCTATCCAAAACAGAAACAACATTCTGCAATATTTCCATTGGGAAGGAACCAGTGACCTTATTTTCCATAAGTTTAACGTCACATAGTGCTAATTCAAACACTCGATGATTCCTTACTCATTCTCATCAGGACCTAGCTGTATTTATTTCTGTCACCATTCTGTTCTAGACCCTTGTTGCTCTCATTTACCAGAATCCAGATTACTTTCAGAGCTTGAGTCACAGTCTTCCTCTCCATTGCAAATCTTCCCCTTTTCCTTAGATAGCCTAGTTTTTTAAATCATCAGTGTCCTTAACTCTCATGCCCTTTATTTCTATTCCACTCTCATAGACAAATGGTAACTTGGACCTCAATAACATCGAAACCAGTTCCAGCCTCGTGATTACTACACAGGTCAACACCATCCTCCTAGTCCCTCAGGCTCTCAGCCTAGGAGTCTTCCTGGATTCCTCACTATCTCTTACCCGCAATAACCAATCTGTTGCCAAGGCCTTTTGATTTTACCTTGCAGTATCTCTTAAATATGGCCTCCTCTCTTCTGACACTGCTACCACTCTAGTGAAGGCCCTATTACCTCATGCCTGGATCATTGCGATAGGCTGTTGGTGGGTCTGCAAGCCTCCAGTCTCTCCCTACTCCAAAACATCCTCCATTCAGCTACTAAAGTGATTTTCTTAAAGCACAGTTCAGACCATGTCCCCATTCCCACTCCCACATCCATTACTCAATAAATCCCAGTGGCTCCCTATTGCCTCTAGGATCAACTACAAAATGCTCTGTTTGATATTCATAATCTACCGTCTCCTACCTTTCCAGTCTTCTTATACCTTATTCCCCAACATGTACTCTGATCTGGTGACCCTGGCCTCCTAGTTGTTCCAATAAACAAGATGTTCCATCTCCTGGCTCCAGGCATTTTTTTTTCATCTGTCTTCATGCCTGCAAAACTCTCCCTTCTCTGCTCAACTACTAACTTCCCTGGCTTCCTTCAAGTTCCAACTTCTATCCCACTTTCTTCAGGTAAACTTCCCTAATGCATCTTAATTTCACTTGTCTTTCCTCTGTTAAGTATCTCCTATTTATCACGTATATGTACATATATATATATATATATATATATATATATATATATATATACACACACACACATACACAAATATGTGTGTGTATCATAAACTCCTTGAAGGCAGGAACTTTTTGCCTCTTTTGTATCATAAATGCTTAGCATAGTATGGTGGACCCAGGACATAGTACTTAATAAATGTTTATTTATTGATTGATTAATTATTTTAAACTCTGAAATTCTTCTCTTGGATCATAATCTCCCATCCTTCTTTCCTTTTCTCTCACTCTTTCCTGTTCCTCATCCTTACTGAAACCTTCAATGTATCAATCTTTCCCTATTCACTTTCTTCTCTTCAGCATCCTGAGGCCTTGAGTTTCCTGGAACAACTTTGCATTATGCTGTATGCAAAGATTGGAGGCAACCTCTGAAAAAGGTTTACTTTCTTTATTTTAACATATGAGGGGCAGCTTGGTGTAGTGGATAGACAACCCCCAGTCCAAGAAAGATTAGGTTCAGACCTTGTCTTTAACACACCCTGGCTCTGTATACCTGGGCAAGATGGTTAATCTCTCAGTTGCTGTCCAACTCAAATAGAAATGGGTTTTTCTTTTTTTTTTTTTAATTAATTTATTAGTTTAGTTTCAGTTAACAAGATTCAATTCCATAGTTCCTTGATTTTCAAATTTCCTTTACTTCCCTCCCCCCTCCCCACACGACAGCATATAGTCTAGTATAGGATCTGCAAATGCATTCATATTAGACATTATTCCAATTACAAAGGCGTATTGTACTAGGTGGGATGAAAGATGGTAAGGAAGAAATAAAACCAAACAATGAAAAGAACAAGATCATTTAGTTTGCTTCCATCAGGATTCAGGCTCAGTTCTTTCTAGTTATATCTCTGGATGGTGCATTTCTCACTTTCTTGAGTCTTTTGGGATTAACTTATATCACTGCATTGCTGAAAAGAGTCCAGTCTGTCTTAGTTGGTCATCACAGATATGGTATGTCTGTGATTGTATACAGATTTCTTCTGATTCTACTCTTCTCGCTCAGCATCAATTTGTATAAGTCTCTCCAGGTAATTATGAAATCCGTCACCTTTTCATTTCTTATAGCACAATAATATTCCATTACATTCATATACCACAACTTGTTTAGCCATTCCCCAATTGATGGGCACCCCTTCAGTTTCCAATTCTTTGCAACCACAAAAAGGGCTGCTAAAAATATTTTTGTACATATGGGTCTTCCTCCCACTTCTATGATCTCTTTGGGGCATAACCCTAGAAGTGGTATGGCTGGGTCAAAGGGTATGAAATTATTTGTAATCTTTTGGGCATAATTCCAGATTGCTCTCCAGAATGGTTGGATAAGTTCACAACTCCACCAGCAATGTATTAGTGTTCCAATCTGTCCACATCCTCTCCAGCATTTGTCACTTTCTTGTTTTGTCATCTTAGCCAATCTGACTGGAGGGATGTGGTATCTCAGAGCTGTTTTGATTTGCATTTCTCTAATTAATAGAGATTTAGAGCATTTCTTCATATGCTTATAGATATCTTTAATTTCTTTCTCTGAAAATTTCCTGTTCATATCCTTTGACCACTTATCAATTGGGGTATGACTTGTATTCATATAGATTTGGCTCAATTCTCTATAAATTTTAGAGATGAGTCCTTTATCAGAGACACAAGTTGTAAAAATTCTTTCCCAATTTCTCACCTCCCTCTTGATCTTGGTTACATTGGCTTTGTTTGTACAGAAGCTTTTCAATTTAATGTAATCAAAATGATCCATTTTGCATTTTATAATGTTCTCTAATTCTTGTTTGGTCCTAAAGTCTTCCCCTGTCCACAGATCTGTCAGGTAAACTATTCCTTGCTTTCCCAAATTGCTTACAGTATCATCCTTTACACCTAGATCATGCACCCATTTGGACTTGACTTTGGTATATGGTGTTAGATAATGGTCTATGCCCAGTTTCTGCCATACTGTATTCCAGTTTTCCCAGCAGTTTTTATCAAATAGTGCATTCTTATCCCAAAAACTGGGGTCTTTGGGCTTATCGAACAATAGATTGCTATATTCATTAACTGCTGGGTCTCCTGCACCTAATCTATTCCATTGATCCACTACTCTACACCTCTGCCAGTACCAAGCAGTTTGATGACTGCTGCTGTATAATACAGATTAAGATCTGGCATAGCTAGTCCACCTTCCCTAGCGTTTCTTTTCATTAATTCCCTTGATATTCTAGACCGTTTGTTTTTCCAAATAAATTTTGTTATTATTTTGTCTAACTTTAGAAAGTAGTTTTTTGGTAAATTGATTGGTATGGCACTAAATATATAGTTTAGTTTGGGTGAAATTGTCATTTTTATTATATTAGCTTGACCCAGCCATGAGCAATTGATATTTTTCCAACTATATAGATCTGCTTTTATTTGTGTGAGAAATGTTTTGTAGTTGTGCTCATATAGATTCTGGGTTTGTTTTGGCAAGTAGATTCCCAAATATTTTACAATGTCTACAGTGATAAGTGGGATTTCTCTTTCTATCTCTCACTGTTGAGTTTCATTAGAGATGTACAGGAATGCTGAGAATTTATGTGGGTTTATTTTATATCCTGCAACTTTGCCAAATTTATTTATTGTCTCAAGTAGTTTTTTACTTGATTCTCTAGGATTCTCTAAGTATATCATCATATCATCTGCGAAGAGTGATAGCTTGGTCACTTCTTTACCTAATTTGATTCCTTTGACTTCTTTTTCTTTTCTAATTGCTACTGCTAGTGTTTCTAGTACCAGATTGAATAAGAGGGGTGATAGTGGACACCCTTGTTTCACTCCTGATCTTATTGGAAAGGCTTCTAGTTTATCCGCATTGCATATAATACTTGCTGATGGTTTTAAATAGATGCTATCAACTATTTTGAGGAAGGCTCCATTTATTCCTATACTTTCTAGTGTTTTTAATAGGAATGGGTGTTGTACTTTGTCAAAAGCCTTTTCTTCATCTATTGAGATGATCATGTGGTTTCTGCTAGTTTTATTGTTGATGTGCTCAATTATACTGATGGTTTTCCTAATATTAAACCATCCTTGCATTCCTGGAATGAATCCTACCTGATCAGGGTGTATTATTTTTGTGATAAGTTGTTGGAGTCTTTTGGCTAATATTTTATTTAGAATTTTGCGTCTAAATTCATGAGGGAGATTGGTCTATAATTTTCTTTCTCTGTTTTATCTCTTCCTGATTTAGGAATCAGTACCATATTTGTGTCATAGAAAGAGTTTGGTAGGACTCCTTCTTCACTAATTTTCCCAAATAGTTTGTAGAGTATTGGAATCAATTGCTCTTTAAATGTTTGATAGAATTCACTAGTAAACCCATCTGGCCCTGGAGATTTTTTCCTAGGGAGTTCTTTGATGGCTTGTTTGATTTCTTTTTCTGACATGGGGTTATTTAGGTAATTCACTTCCTCTTCAGTTAATCTGGGCAACTTGTGATTTTGTAAATATTCATCCATTTCACTAAGATTATCATATTTATGTGCATACAATTGGGAAAATACTTCCTCATTATTTTTTTTGATTTCCTCTTCATTGGAGGTAGATTCACCCTTTTTATTTTTGATACTCATAATTTGGTTTTCTTCTTTCTTTTTTTTTTATCATATTGACTAAGGGTCTATCAATTTTGTTGATTTTTTCATAAAACCAGCTCTTAGTTTTATTTATTAATTCAGTGGTTTTCTTAATTTCAATTTTATTAATCTCTCCCTTGGTTTTCAATATTTCTAATTTAGTACTAAATTGGGGATTTTCAATTTGTTCTTTTTCTAGCTTTTTCAATTGCATGTCCAATTCATTGACCTCCCTTCTCTCTGCTTTAATTAAGTATGCACTCAGGGATATAAAACTTCCCCTGAGAACTGCCTTTAGTGCAGCCCACAAATTTTGGTATGTTGTTTCATTATTATCATTCTCTTGAATGAAATTATTGATTGTTTCTATGATTTCTTGTTTGACCCACCAATTTTTTAGGATTAAATTGTTTAATTTCCAATTAGTTTTTAGTCTATCTTTCCATGGCCCTTTATTGCATATAATTTTTATTGCATCATGATCTGAGAATGATGCGCTTACTATTTCTGCCTTTCTGCACTGGATTGTGAGGTTTTTATGCCCTAGTACATGGTCTGTTTTTGAGTATGTACCATGCACTGATGAGAAGAAAGTAAAGTCCTTTTTATCCCCATTCAGTTTTCTCCAGAGATCCATCATATCTAGTCTCTCTAAGATTCTATTCACCTCCTTAACTTCTTTCTTGTTTATTTTGAAGTTAGATTTATCGAGTTCAGAGAGGGGAAGATTAAGGTCCCCCACTAGTATAGTTTTGCTATCTATTTCTTCCTCTAATTCCTTTAACTTCTCCTCTAGGAATTTAGATGCTATACCACTTGGTACATATATATTAAGTAGTGATATTGCTTCATTCTCAATGGTGCCTTTCAGTAGGATATAGTTTCCTTCCTTATCTCTTTTAATTAGATCTATTTTTGCTTTTGCTTTATCTGAGATAAGTATTGCTACCCCTGCTTTTTTTACTTTAGCTGAGGCATAATAAATTTTACTCCAACCTTTTACCCTTACCCTGTGGGTATCCCTTTGTTTCAAATGTGTTTCTTGTAGACAGCGTATTGTAGGATTATGGTTTTTAATCCATTCTGCTATCCGCCTCTGTTTTATGGGAGAGTTTATCCCATTCACATTCACAGTAATAATTACTATCTGTCTCTTCCCCTCCATCCTATTCCCTCCCCGTTTATGTTTTTGTTTCTTCCTTCTCCCTTCCCCTCCTTGAAGTTTTCCCTTTTGACCACCCGCTCCCTCAGTGTTCCCACCCAGTGATCCCTCTTCTTAACCTACCCTCTCCCCTTATAACTGTTTCCCTCCCTTCTAAACCCCCCTTTAGTCTCTTCTTTTTCACCCCCCCCTTACCCTTCTTCTTTCTATAGGACGAAATAAGTTTTTATACTTATCAGAGTGAATTACTCCCCGTTTGATTCCAAACCAATGAGAGTAAATTTCAAACATTGCTCCTCTCCCTCCCTCCTTTTCCTCTATTTAATGAATTTATGTGTCTATTCACATTAAAATCTTAAACTTCACTGATTTAAGTTGATCCCTCTTTGAACCAGAACCAGTGAGAATTGTGTTTGAATGATGTTCCTCTCCCTCTTTCTTTCCCCTCTTCTGTAGTGTGTTTTAATGTCCCTTCAGATGGCATATTTTACCTTTTCCTATCTAATCCTTTCCTTTTTCCCATTACAGTCTCTTTGATCCCCTTAATAGTTTTTTTTTTAGACATCAGGTTAGTGCATTCATACCCATACCCTCTATCTAAGTATAACCCTTTTGAAGGTCATGATAATCATAAAGATTTTGAATATTGACAGTTATCAGCTCCACATATAGGGATGTGAACATTTTGCTCTTGTTGCATCCCAAGTAATGAGTGTGTGTTTGTGGGTGTGGGTGTGTGCGCACACATGCATGTGTGAGTCTGTGTTTCTCTTGTTTACCTTTTTATGTCTTTCTTGAGTCTTGTAATTGGAGATCAAATTTTCCATTGAGCTCTGGCTTTTTCATCAGGAACATCTGGAAGTCCCTTATTTCATTAAGCAACCATCTCCTTGCCTGGAAGATTATGCTCAGTTTTGCCGGGTGGTTAATCCTTGGTTGTAGTCCTAGCTCTCTTGCCCTACGAAATATCAAATTCCAGTCCCTCCGATCTTTTAATGTAGAAGCTGCTAGGTCCTGTGTGATCCTAACTGTAGTTCCTCGATATTTGAATTGTTTCTTTTTGGCTGCTTGTAGAATTTTTTCTTTAATATTGTAATTCTGGAATTTGGCTACTATATTTCTTGGAGTTTTCAGTTTGGGATCTCTCTCAGGAGGAGTCCAGTGAATTCTGTTGATAGTTATTTTATCTTCTGATTCCAGGACCTCAGGACAGTTTTCTTTGACAATCTCTTGGAGGATGTTGTCTAGGCTGCTTTTTTCATCATGGCTTTCTGGTAGACCAATAATTCTTAGGTTGTCTCTCCTGGATCTGTTTTCTAGGTCAGTTATTTTTCCAGTGAGATATTTTACATTTACTTGCAATTTTTCGATCATCTTGTTTTTTTCGATTGACTCCTGCTGCATCATAGAGTTCTGAGCTTCAGTTTGATTGTTTCTAGTTTTTATCGAATTACAGTCTTCAGTTATTTTTTGAAGTTCCTTTTTTAGGGAGGTATTTTCTCCAATTACTTCACTGAGATGTTTTTCCAAGTTGGTCACTGCCTCCCTGATTTGGTCTTTAAAATTTTTCTTAAGCTCCTCCAGGAATGCTATTTGGGCTTGAGACCAGATCATGTTTCCTTCTGTGGTCTCAGGTGTGGGTAGAGAGTCTATATTGTCCTGTGTATTTTGTTGTTCTTGCCCTGCATAGTATGCTTGAATAGATTTTTTTGCCTTCCCCTTCTCCTTCTCAGCTTCTTTTTTTCCCATTTTGACTTCCTGTTTCTTAGTTTCTCAGGCTATGAGTTTAGGGCCTGATCCTTGACTTTGAATACTTCTGGGTGGCTAGTTTATGGCTAAGTCAGGGAAGTCAATGAGGGATGTAGATGAGTAGGTATGGGTGTGTCTGACCACTTCAGATTTCTTCCTCTCTTCCCCTGGGCTATGAATAGGCTTTTGTTGGTGAGGAGAGGTGGGGCTTGTTGGGACCCCACCCTCTCTTCTCTTCAGACTCCCAGCTATCTCGGTTACACCCCTTCTTGGAGACTCTCAAGCCTGGGGCTATTTCCATTAACTTGGGATTTCAATCTGGGTGGGAGATTTATCTTTGGGTTTTCTGCTTCATGAAGGAGGGATGGGAGGATCAGAGCAGCTAGGATTTACTTTCCCATTCCAGCCCCTGTATTATACAGGCAGGCAGTTTCTAAACTTGCAGGCTGGGGGCTGAATGCAGCCAGAGAAGCTGCTCTTTCCACTGAGGGCCCAGCTCTCCTACCTGACTCCAATGATCCTACCCGTCTGAGAGATCACTGTGATTCGTCCTCGGTAAATCTGCAGGCTGGGGCTTTTGCTCTCTCTGGTGTAGTCTGCTTGTCTGCTCTTAGGTCTGGGCTGTGCAGACACCACGGGCTCTGCACTGGTCAGTCTGGACACACTGGGCAACCTCCTGGGCTGGACTCTGCCACACGTCGTCTTCCAGTGGGCTCCATCACTCCGGATTCCACTCAGATTCACCCTTTGAGCCTTAGTGACCGAGGAGCTCAGCGAGGTTACTGCTTCCTTTCCACCATCTTGGCTCCTCCTCCAAAAGAGAATTCAGAAATGGGTTTTTCAACTACATGTAAACATCCCTGGGGCAGTATATTGACTTAGATTTAAATGTAATATTTATGTATGTTGTATTGTATTTATTTATTTTATTAAATATTTCCCATTCATGTTTTAATTTGGTTTTGTCACACTTGGAAGCATTGACTGGTGAGTTTTTGCAAACTCTAGGCCAGCAACACATCCCTGAAGTGGGAACCAGATTAAAATGTAACTAAGAAATATTTAACAAAATAAATAAAAAATGCAATAGTATATAGATAAGGTCAGTGCGTGATTTTCTAGGTCAATATACAGCCCACAGAGATCTTTGTTTGTTGTTTTATTGTTGGTTTCATTTGTGTCTGACTCTTGTGATCCCATTTGGGGTTTTCTTCATAGAAATGCTAGAGTTGGTTTCCCATTTCCTTCTCCATCTCATTTCACAGATAAAGAAACTGAGGCAAATAGAGTTATTGCCCAGGGTCATACAGCTAGGAAGTGTCTGAGACTGGATTTGAACTCAGATCTTCCTGACTGTAAGCTGGGTACTCTACGAACTATGCCACCTTGGTCCCATTTCTATTTGAGTTTGGCACCACTATCCTAGGCAACTGTCTTACAATTAAGGTGAGGGGGGCAGTATGGGGGATTGGAGAAACTTCTCTTTCAGTTTAAAAATTGGAGAAAAGATGCTGACTGAAAGCTTCCTCACAGCAGGTCCATCTACCAATGAAATCACAGGTTCAGATCCTATCCCTATTTAAATATAGATCAATGTCTAAATAGATATGAATATACATAAATCACTGATGTACTATGTCATTAGGGATGTTAACCTGGAAAGAATAGTTGAATTCTTCCTAGAGAGGGAACAGCAACTGACATTTCTAAAATGCTTTATGCTTACAAAGAACTTTTTCACACTTTCTCTTTTAGGGTCAAGTCAACAAGTCTTGATTAAGCATTTATTATGTTCCAGGCAGGACAAATAGGTGGTGCTATAATACACAGAATGCCAACCCTAGAATCAGAAAGACTCATCTTTCTGAGTTCAAGTATGACCTCAAGCACTTACTAGCTGTGTGACCTTGGGCAAGTCACTTAACCCTGTTTGCCTCATTAACTCTGTAAATGAGCTGGAGAAGGAAATGGCAAATCACTCCAGGAACTCTGCCAAGAAAACCCAAGTGGGGTCACAAACTGAGCACCTCTAAGACCCCTTATAACATTAGGACTTTGAGAGAACTCTTTTTATGTTCCCTTCTCCATTAGTATGGAAACAGATGGTTATTATCATTTTATTTTTCTCTTGCTTTCCACATTCATATCTCAAAGTTCCTTTTCAGCTCCAGTCGTTTTTCATCAAGAATATTTGAAAAGTCTCTATTTTGTTGAAGGTAAATTTTTGTACTTATAGGATTATACCTAGTAAGTTATTCTTAGTTGTAAACTTTTGTCTTTTTCAATATCTCATTCAAAGAAATGAAGGACCAGAATCACATCTGGTAAAGTATCTCACATTCCCTATCATTAGAAAGAAATTTTTCCTACTAACCTACTTCTCAACCTGACCTCTCAGTGGAGATAGAAGAAGTGTTTACCATCACTAATCCCTTGCTAGACATTAATCATGAAGTATCTTATAAGATTCCATTTTTTTCTACATCACATAGACAAATCCTTTGTTTTGTCCCCCTCCATTTTGTGATGTTTAGTCTTCTTTAATAGGAATACAGATATAGATCTGCAAGTGACCTTCGAAGTCACAGAGGTCAACCTAATCATTTTACAGATAAGGAAATTGCAACTCAGAGAGGTAAAGTGACCTAAAGTACCCAATGGTAGGGCCAGGATTTGAATCTAGGTTCTTGGACTCCAAATTCAGCACTCTTTGCACTGTGCCTTATTGCTTTGATGGAGGAAAAGAGTGTATCATTTTAGAATCTGTGTTAGGAAAGTCTTAAGATGGCTGTTTTTCAAGTTCCCACAAAAATTACTGAGGAATCACAGCAAAACCTGCAGGGGAAAACATATCTGAAATGGCTAAAAAGTTAAACAGTCAACAAAAGGCAGAGGAAAATGCTGAGTCTGCAATCCAAAAACAGTCAGGCCCTGACCTGGTAGTGAGAAGGTTAAACTGCCTTCTAACCACAGATGACCTCGATTGGGTGGCTGACATCTCTAAAAGGAATTCCACACTGGGTTGTCTCAATTGACCGGTAAATTGGCTAACGTTGTCCTAGAGAGTTTCAGAATTGAAACAACTTATACATCCCAGGACTCATGCAAATCTTTGCTCTTCTCTGGGACCCTTCCAAGTTCTCTGTATCTCCTATTAACTCAAAGAAACAGAGAGGGAGGCACATAGAAATTTCTAAAAAAAAACAACCCACAAAAAGTGAATTTCTGAACCTTTTTTATAGTTGCTATGGGCCACATCCATAGCTAATAAGTTATCACAAGTAGGGTTAAGACCCATACCTTCCTGCTTTCCACGTAGTGTTCTAACCCTAACATCATGCTGTTTCTTTGTGCATAGGCACTCCAGGGAAAAAAAAAGATTTGAAGTCAATCTTTAGCTCATAATAACAGATATTCTTTGGTCCCATGCTAAGAAGCCCCCAAAAGAGTAAAAAGTAAATCTTTTTTATGCACAAGCTAAGAGCAGCTCAGTTATACTTAAAGATATTTATACATAGTACCAATAATGGTAAATCTTTTTTATTTCAATGTCAACCATAGAATGGTTTAAATGAGGTAACCTTTTAAAAAGTTTGATTAAAGGAGACAAAAGGCTAGGTGATATACAGTTACAGTATTTATTCCCTTAAAACCAGCAAACTTGTACGTACAAGGAGATAGAAGCTAAGTTCTAACTGGACAAAACAGTGAGAAAGCTTAAATACATTTTAGAACCAGCCCAATTCGGGATCAAATTTATGACTACAAGAAAGGAATTTTCTTAGTAAGATAAGAGAGTTGAGGTGTCAATTGATTTTACAACCTAGAACATCTGTGTTTTCTTTATCATTAACATGCCATAACATAATACATGCCCCACAAAACATTTAGATAAGAAAAGGTCCGGGGACGGAGCCAAGATGGCAGAGTAGAAACAGCTCGTCCAAGCCACTCTGCCCCAAGATTCCCCCCAAACTAGGTAAAAGGGGACTCTGAACAACTTCTGGAGCCCCAGCACCCACAGAATGACACAGAGAAGCTAACCTCCCGCTGAGGACAGCCCAGCAACCCTGCAGGAAGGACCAGCGCAGCGGTCTGGGACCTGGCAGTGCACAGCACGCAGAGCGCAGAAGCCGTGCTGAGCCCAGGTCCGCGTGAGCAGGGGTTTTAGCCCCAGGGTGGCAGGGCCAGAAGCCGGCTAGAGGAACCCCAGAATACCAGGAGCTGTGGCAACTCCAGAATTATCAACATAGACATGCCTAGGACAAAGTGAGAGGTTAGTGTCCTATGGACTTTGGGACCTGAATTTGGGGAATGTGTCAGCTCCCTCCCCTAGGGGCTAGAAGCCTCTGAGGAGACATGCCATTTTGTAGTTTTCAGAGGCAGCTCCAGCTCCTGGCCTGCAAATTTGTAGGGAGATCCAGCGATCAGTCTTGGGGAGGTAATCGCTCTTGCTTTAACCTTCCTGGATCTGGATTGTGATCTAGGGTGGAAGTTGTGGGTGGGTTTGCAGCTTGCCAGAAACAGAAGTTGCCCCCCACATGTTCGGGACAAAAATTCTTCTATCTGGCCTTAAAGCCATAGTGTGGCAACAAGCCCAAAAGTCAAGTAATTAAGCGGCAACATGCCAAGGCAAAGGAAACAGAAAAATGCAACCCTAGACTCCTAGGGTTGTGAGGTCAACAGTCAAAGACTGTGAGGTCAGAAGTCCTGCTCCAAAAGCCCCAGGGGAAAACATGAGCGGGTTGCAGGCCATAGAGCACCTTAAGAAGGACTTTAAAAATCAAATAAGAGAAGTGGAGGAAAAATTGGAAAGAGAAATGAGAAGGATGCAGGAAAAGTATGAAATGAGGGTCAACAGCCTGACTGAGGAAAACAACACCTTAAAAAATAGACTAACTCAAATGGCAAAAGGAGGCCCAAAAGGGCAATGAGGAGAAGAATGCCTTAAAAAGCCAAATTTGCCAGATGGAAAAAGAATCTCAAAAGTTCACTGAGGAGATTCATTCCTTCAGAGTCAGACTGGAACAAATGGAAGCTAATGACTTTATGAGAAATCAAGATGCTGTTAAGCAGATCCAAATAAATGAAAGATTAGAAGGCAATGTGAAATATCTCATGGGAAAAACCACTGACCTGGAAAATAGATCCAGGAGAGACAATTTAAAAATTATTGGACTACCTGAAAGCCATGATCAAAGAAAGAACCTAGAAATCACCCTTCAAGAAATTCTCAAGGAAAACTGCCCTGATGTTTTAGATCCAGAGGCAAAATAGAGGTTGAAAGAATCCACCAATCACCTCCTGAAAAAGATCCCAAAAAGAAAACTCCCAGGAATATTATAGCCAGGTTCCAGAATCCCCAAATCAAGGAGAAAATACTACAAGCAGCCAGGAAGAAACAATTTCAATATTGTGGAAACACAATCAGAATAGCCCAGGACCTGGCAGCTTCCACACTGAGGGATCAAAGGGCATGGAATATGATGTTCCAGAGGGCAAAAGAGCTGGGAATGAACCCAAGGGTCACCTACCCAGCAAAACTGAGTATTTTTTTTCAGGGGAAAATATGGTCATTCAGTGGAATAGAGAACTTTCAAGCATTCTTGAGGAAAAAACCAGAATTGGATAGAAAATTTGACATCCAGACACAAGAAGCAAGAGATGCCTGAGAAGGTAATCAGGGAAAAGAAATCAAAAGGAACTCATCAGAGTTGAACTATTTACATTCCTATATGGAAAAGCAATAACTGTGACTGATGATATCTTTCTCACTATGAAAATAATGGAAGAAGGGGGTGTGGTCATATGAATACATATGTGAATGTGTGTGTATATGGTTACAGTTATATATGGATAGAGGCATAGGTTGAATTTGTTGGGAAGGGAGAATACTCAAGGGATGAAATTATGAGGTGAGAGAGGAAAGTGGCAAGAGGAGATGGGGAGAGACAGGGTAGGGTAAACTATCCCATGTAGAAGAAGCAAGGGGAAGTGGTTGCAAAGGAGGGGGAGAATAAGGAAGGCTAAAAAGGCAAAACCACATTCACATTGAATTTGGTTCAGGGAGAAAATGACATACATACTAAATGGGATATCTCAACCTGCAGCAGGATAAGGGGAAGGGGGATGAGAGGAGGGATGATGGATGGGAGGGCATCCTTGGGGTGAGGGGAGGTTGGAAGTACCCACTATAGAAGAGGGACAGGATCATGTAGGGAATGGACCAGGTGTGGGGTGGGATGAGTGGGAGGGAATTATAAGCAGCCTTGTACAATATATCTACTATGACAATGTTTTGCATAGCTAGACATGTACAACATATACTGAATTACTTATTTCCCAAGAGGGAATGGGTGACAAGGGAGGAAGGAAATGGATCTGAAATTCGAGGTCGTAACATTAAATGTTTCAAATATAAAAAAAAAATATTTTCAGAACTATTTCAATATAATTGGTTTCCTTTTTAATGCTTTATATTTTATTTTGTATATTTAAAAACAGTGTTCTGAGAACAGGTTGATAGGCTTCACCAGATTGCCACAGGGATTAATAGCACAAAAAAGTTTAAGAACCCCCAATTCAGAGAGAGTGATTAGAAAATCATGATGATATTTTATGGATTGAAATCAATTTAAATCTAAGCAGTCCCTAAGCAAGTTAAGTTGGTTGTACTTGTGGCCTATGTTAAGCTTTTAATAAAGTTTTTCATTTTTAAAAGAGAGAAAAACATTAAAAAAAAAAAAGAAAAGGTCCCATTATTCAAGATAGCATCTTAGGTTCAGAGTCTTATCCTTGGCAGAAGAAAGAATGCTCTTAAGTTAGCCCTGTCTGAGGGAAGAGAATAAAGAAACTGTTGGATCCATTTGGAATTTATGATCTCAGGGTGTCTCTATTTTCCTCCTGTAGGGAGTATGTCCCAAGATAAGGAGAAGCACCATTTTCAGCCTTATCTGGTCTCTGGAGTTGCTGACACAGGAGCAAGGCAAAGCAGTCTGTTTAATTCAGACTTTGGTAAAAATGTGATATTTAATGATTATCAAGTGAGAGGCAATATGATGTAATTTATGTATTGCATTAGGAAGCAAGAGTCCTCAGCTGGGGTTCCAGTTGCCCTCTATACCATCTGAGTGGCCTTGGGCAAATCTTCATGTTTCTGGGCTTCAGGTATTTCATCTGCAAAATGACCATAATGTTAACCTTTGGAGTGTTAGGGGTTAGGTCAGATATACTCCTGGGGTTCCTTCCAGCTCTAAGGTAAATGATTTAATGACTTGCTAGAGGTCCTTCATTGTCAGTGGGAAGGCCAGGAATAGAATTCAAGAGCCCATGACTCTTTTTTTTTTTTTTTTGCTTTTTGGAGGGCAATTGGGGTTAAGTAACTTGCCCATGGTCACACGGCTAGGTTTTTTGTTTGTTTGTTTGTTTATGTGTGATAAGTGTCTGAGGCCGGATCCAAACTCAGGTCCTTCTGACTCCAGGGCCAGCGCTCTATTCACTGCACCACCTAGCCACCCCCATGACTCTCTTTTGATGGCCCTGTTCATTATGGAATTTCTCTTTCTCTTAACTTGCTACTTTAAGCATGTGATCAAAACCTCCCTCCACCCCACTACAACCAGCTGCCCTTTTCCTGTAAGACCTTAACATTTCCTCCAGAAAACTCAGCCTTGGGGACTGAAAAATGAATATATGGAAATTCAGTTCTATTCCATTAAACAAATGCCACTAGTATTTGCTGGACTCATACACTGAACTCAGCAGATGTTAAGGAAGTCTGGCAGTGGATGCAGATGGAGGTTTGTCTGGGTTTAAAGTTTTGCAATGTGCTCTGAGTCTTTGAAAGTTCATCCTTGTGAAGGGCAGCATATTCTCCAGGAGATTTTAAAAAGCCAGAATTGGTACAGCTGAAAGAGTTCTGGATTTGGGATTAGAGGACTTGAATTCAAGTCCTAGGCCTACTATTACTAACTGTGCCCTTGGGCAAGTCATTTAACTTCCCTGGGAGTTGGTTTCTTAATCTGCAAAATGGCAAATTTGAGCAGCAGTAGATTGAATGCTGACTTGGAGTCAAGTCTGGCCTCAGGCATTTATCACCTGGGCAAATCACAGTGGATAGAGCACCAAGCTTGGAATCAGGAAGACTCTTCTTGGAGAATTCAAATCCAGCCTCAGATACTTTCTAGCTGTGTGACCCTGGGCAAGTCACTTGACCCTGTTTGCCTGTTTCCTTATCTGTGAAATTAACTGGAGAAGGAAATGGCAAACCCCTCTACTATCTCTAGTATACCAAGTGTTATCATGAAGAATTGGACACAACTAAAAAGAAAAACAGCCAAACCACAAAAGCACATATATCCCGATATATCAAACTACAATCATGTATAACTTCACAATGAGGCAGAGAACTAGACTAGATGATCTCTCACAGCTCCTTCATTCTTCCAATTTCCCTTCCCATGATTCTCTGACATTTCCTTTCTCTTCTTCCTGTTGCTACTTTTTCAGTCATGTTGACTCTTCATTGACTCCATTTTGGGTTTTCTTGGTAAAGATACTGAAGCGGTTTGCCGTTTCCTTCTCCAGCTCATTTCACAGATGAGGAAACTGAGGCAAACAGGGTAAAGTGACTTGTCCAGGGTCACACAGCTAGTAAGTGTCTGAGTTTGCATATGAACTCAGGGAGATGAGGAGTCTTCCTGACTTTGGACCCAGTGGTCCATTCACTCCCCAATCTAGCTGCTCTTCTTCCCAGGCCCATCATTCGTATGGATATGAAATTATCAGCCCAGGGAAATCATACATTAATCAAGCAGTCTCTGAATGGCTGCATGGTCCACGACTTGGAGAGGACAAGGGAATTTTCTTTGTTAAAATGTGTCTATTTTGATTTTGATAAAAGAGAAGAGGCATCCTGGACTCATACGGGTTAAGTGCTGGCCTTGGTGTCAGGTGTCCTTTCAATCCTGCCTCTGACATTACCAGTTGAGGGACCCTAGGCCCTCATCTAATCTCTTGGCCTCAGAGCCTCCTTAAACTTAATCCCTTCCAGTCCTAAATCTATGATAATTCTCATGCCTTCCCCTTGAGCTGATCTCTAACATACCCTGTATTTATTTTGTTTCTACATAAGTGTTTGTATGTTGTCTCCCCCATTAAACTGAGTTCTGTGAGAGCAGGAACTGTCTACTACCCAAAGTAAATGCAGTGTCTGGAATGCCAGGCCTGGAGTCAGGAAGACATCTTCCTTAGTTCAGATGTGACCTCAGACACTTACTAGCTATGTGACCTTGGGCAAGTCACATAACCCTGTTTGCCTCAGTCTCCTCATCTGTAAAATGAGCTGGAGAAGGAAATGGCAATCCACTCCAGTAATCTTTGCCAAGAAAACCCAAAGGGGATCATGAAAAGTAGGACACAACTAAAGAGCAACAACAAACACTAATTGAATGACTGATCTACTAAGTAACAGATGGGCTGCAATCTGTGTTGGTAGAGGAAGTTCCCACGCTGGGAGTTACCAGTCCTACAGAAATCCCAACTCCTTCTACTGTTGTTCTATATTAAAGGATACGACTTCCGAGATTGGGTCTCGTGGGGGCAGCTAGGTGGCACAGTGAGTAGAGTGTCAGCCCTGGAATCAGAAGGACATGAGTTTGGATCCGCCCTCAGACACTTAATGCACACACAAACAAAAAAACCTAGCCGTGTGACCTTGGGCAAGTTATTTAACCCCAATTGCCCTCCAAAAAGCAAAAAAAAAAAGAATTAGCTGGCTCCCTGGGAATCAATAGTTAAACATTTATTGACTACTTGCTATATATTCAAGGCACTTCCATAGGCACTGTGGGTATGTTTGGGGGAGAGGTAGAGAAGTAAAGACTTGAATAAGACACAATTCCTGATTTTAGGAAGCTAAATAATAATCATAGTTAATAATCATCATAATAACCCCTCACATTTACATAGTGCTACAAATTTTTAAAAGTACTTTTATCATCTCACTTGATACTTAAAACAACCCGATGAAGAAGGTGGTGAAAGAATCATTGTTCCCATTTTATAGATAAGCAAATAAAGATTCAGGGAACAGGAGGGATTTGGCCCAATGTCAAAAATTACAGAAAAGGACTCCAGGGGGTTCTTCTGGCTCTAAGTCAGCATGATGAAGGTAACCGAGACTCAGAGGCAAACAAGTGAGCAAATCCAGAACGTCTGGTTGGTCTTTTCAGTACGCAGCATAGGTGACCACCTAGGAAGGTTTGTGCCACCCAAATCCAGTCCAATTCAGCAAGCATTTTACAATGTGCAAGCCGTTGTCACCATTTGGGGTCAGGACAAAAAAAAAAGCCCTTCAGGAATATTGAAGTGATAGGCCCTTCACCCTGTGTAGGCCGCATCTGAGCATCAGGGTCACTTCTGGTCACACCATTCAAGGACACAGAGAAGCTGCAGGCATCCAGGAGAGGGCGGGCATCTCCTTCCCTGACCTCTTTCACCATCAGCGATTTCCTTCTTTGGGCTCTCAAAGGCTTTTTTGTCTCTCAAAGTTTAAGAGATGCAGAGAACAAGTCTCCCTGCTGGGCCTGGAACAAGAGACCTGTCTCTGAAGGCGAGAGAAGATCATGAAGAGAGAGGGAGGAAGGAGGAGGGCCCCCAAAACAAATTGTAAACACTGAGCTAGCATGCTCATCCTGTTTCTGGAAGATGGGGTGTGCAGGAGCTGGGATCAGCTGTTGCAGCATCCCGATGGCAGATGGCAGCAAAGTGCTGCCTGACAGTCACTGCTCCCTGGCCTGGACTCAGGGCCCAGAGACATCAGTGCAGGAGCCGGTCAGTGAGGAGGCTGCCAGAGGAGAGCCCAGCAATGAGGGTCATCAATCACTGGCCTGGCCAGGCTGTTTCATTAATTTAATGATGCTCGCCAATGAAGTGTTCAATACACTTCCCTTTCTGTGACCTAATGGCCTAGCATTCCAGGCCTCTGAATCAGCAGCTAAAGTGCAGCTGTAGGCTCAGGATGTAGGGGAAACAAAGGCGTTCACAGGCAGGCTGGGGTTACAATACACACACAAGGGGGAGGAAGTCCCACCCCAAGAGACTTGAGTGCAGAGCAAAGAGGAGTCCTGGCCAAAATGTGTGCAGTCGTGTATATGTATACACATGTGTATGGATATATACTATGGGCATGGACGCACACAATACAACTTACATGCAATGCATGTTTGCGTAAATATAGTTACATTAATGTAGGGCAGAGATTACGCCATGCGTCATTAAGGGGTTATACAGAGCAAAGTCAGGGAAAGAGGAATATAGTGACTCTACACACACACACACACACACACACGTGCACAAGGAATATATGTGTATACAGTATATAGGCTATACACACATGTATAAACAATGTAATAATGCATATGTAACACAATGCATATATGTGCACACAATGTATGTGCTTATGCATTCACACATGCCTATAACACATATGTATGCATATGTACAAATATACACATGACACACGTGGGTAATGCAGTATAGACTCATAGATACGCATACAGATATATAGACACATTTCTACAATACAGTTATAAAGAGGTAGACAAATAGACACATATATAAATTTATATAATTGCATATACACACATACACAGATGTGTGTATATAACATACACATACACAGATATGTATATGCACACCTGTATTGTATGCATATACTAAAATACACATGTAAATGTGCATGCACATGCAAATATATGCAATGTGTTTATACAATACATGCATGCACATACATACATACACACTTGTGCAATATCAACACATATATGTATATGTCTATGTATGGATACACATCTCTATGTATTCATACATAGATGTAGTATAATGTGGTTAGCTGTGATATAAATTATAGTAATTTATATTCCAAATCTTTCCTTTATTCAGAAATAGAATGGTTATTCAAACTGACTTGAAAGGTAGTATGGTATAGTGGATAGAGCATTGGCCTTAAGAGGAATTTGGGTTCAAATTTTGCTTTAGACCTTAGCTATGAGACCACAGGCAAGTCACTGATTGTCTCTGTGACTCAGTTTCTTTATCTGTAAAATGAGGAAGATTGGACTAGGTGAACCTTTGAGGTCCCTTCCAGAAGTACAAGGTTTTATTCAAAGCAAATAATAGTTTTGGTACATTCTGTCCTGGTAGAGCCTCCTATGTAGGATTCTCTTCTTGAATTGATGAGTTTCTTCTGGTTGCCTCTGTTTTAGGGACAGGACCATGTCAGCTGTGTCTCATTCTCCATCCAGCTGTTCTGACTCTCTCAACCTTGCCACTATACCCTTAATGGGTACCTTCTCTCCTTCCCTTCCCCTATTTCCTCCCCTATAATTTTACTAGCTCACTTCTATATGCTACCTTTACCTTAGAATGTAAGCATCTTGAAGGCAAGTACTATCTTTTTTTTTTTTGCTTCTATTTATATCTCCAGCTCTAAGCACAATGCCTAGCACATAAAACTTCCTTAATAAATGCTTGCTGATTGCTTTTCTTACATGTACCAGGTATTGTATTAAGTGCTGGGGATACAAATAAAGCACGCAACACTGCCCTACCCTCAAGGAGCTTATATTCCAAGGGGATGGGGATGGGGGAGAAAATAGCTAAGAGGAGCTGGAAAGAGGGGAATAGATAGTATGGTGAGGTTTGTATCTGGTGGTTGGTGAGTGAGATAGAGACCTCTATAAGGTAAAAGGTCATCTGTCAGAGCCCAGGATGGTTCCATGGTAGGAATCCAAGTGTCATTTGGGTGTAGATGAAGGAGGGTTGAGAGTAAGCAGGGTTTTGGTCCTTCACTTACAAAACATTGAACTACTATTAACTGGCTAAGTTTTTGAGTGTTTCTTCTCTAAGAATGAGGATAGATTTGTGTTGATCTCTCTCAATTTGAGTCAGTGCATAAGAATGGAAAGAACATAAGGGTTGGAGTTAGTTGCCTGAAACAGACTGAATTCTGCCCCTTTCATTGTGTGATTTTGGACAAGCCAATTAATCTCAGTTTCCTTGAAAGAATTGGACTAGATAACCACTAAGGACCTTTGCAGCTCTATAGCTATGATCTTACTACTAGATAGGAATATGGAAAGGTTAATCAATTTGCCCAAGATCGAACCTGTAACAAATGACTGAGATCTGTGACTGACAGCGCGCGCGCACACACACACACACACACACACACACACACATACACACACACACGGAAAAAAGATAATTGACCCACATAGGGATCAAATTCTGCATTTTATATCATATCTATTGACACCATTTTAACACCTCCCTGTTAAAACAACAGGAAACTTTTTGGGTATAAGCCAAGATCTATGACATCTAATTTGTGTTGGAAAAGCACCGCTGAGTTGAGATAGAGGACACCACTGAATGGGTTGATTCTGCATAGGAACTGCTAGAAATTTTTTAGTTGGGCAGGGAAGGGCGTTACCCAGCTCCATAGGATTACAAAATTAACCAAACATCACCTGAGAAACTACCATGGTGCCTTGTCAGAAAAGTTCCTTGTGAGGCACAAGGCCTTCATTCAGACATTTAGTTATCAGGATTTATTTAATAGACACAATGAAGCTGCCAGGTTGGGGGGAACAGGGAGGAGGGGTGTGTGGAGAGGAGGCAGAAAAAAAAAGCTTTTCTTTTGCCTGTCCAAAAGTCTGTAGAGTAGGGGGTACATGGCAGAGGAGGTAGAAGGAGGTTCTTTCCTTGGAGTTCTCTACATGTATGAAATATGTCTATCTCCGCACAGCCTGTCTGACCCAAATCATATTCATACTATGTTTAACTGTCTTTTTATTATAGTTTATGTTTTATATATAATAGAGAATTGGACCAGTATATATATGTATATATATATAGCACATATATGTGGATATATACATGTATATTATGTACACACACATACATATCTTTACTCCCATGAGGTAAGTGGGTGAAAACTACCATTAGACCCATTTTGCAGATGGAAAAAACAAGATAGGCTATTACACAATTTATCGAATGTCACCCGGAAGCCAGAGGAGGAATTTGAAACTTTCTCCCACTTTCATTCTTTTTTTCTCTTTTATTCTGAACTTAACAAATATCAAATATATAAGATCAATATTTCCATATCCATATTGTTCAGCACATGAAATTATGAATTTTTATTATGTAGAGTTTAATTTTCAAAGTATATAATGAATTCAACAAATAACTTTCAAACTGTTCTGTTTGTTTGTAATTCCTTCCGTCCTTATCTTGCTCTCCAGGAAGCCTATCCTGTGTCTCCTTTCTTCCACTCCATGCCTAATTGGAAACAATAACAGCAATGACAACAATAACCTTGTAATAAATATGCATCATCAAACAAAACATTTCCATGTCGGTAATGTCCAAAAATACATGTCTTCTTATTCAGCATCTTAAGTCCCCTCCTCTGTCAGGGGTGGATAACATGCTTCATCTCCTGTGCTTTTAAAATGTGGTTGATTATTACATTGATCAGAGTTCTCTACTCTTTTTACTTCAAATTGTTTTTTGGGTTTTTTTTTTTTTTGGAGGGCAGTTGGGGTTAAGTGACTTGCCCAAGATCACATGGCTAGTAAATTTTAAGTGTCTGAGATCGGATTTGAACCAGGTCCTCCTGATTCCAGGGCTGGTGCTCTAGTCACTGCGCCACCTACCCGCCCCTCAAATTGTTTTTATTATATAAAAAAGTCTTTCCAGGTTTCTCTGAAACTATCCATTTTGTTGTTCTTATGGTGCAATAATATTCTGTTACAATCATGTACCATGATTTGTTCAGCCATTCTCCCACTGATGGTCACTGTCTTAGTTTCTGGTTCTTTGCCACTGCAGAAAGAGCTGCCGTACATATTTTTTAATATAGAGGTCCTTTTCCTCTTTCTTTATTCTCTTTGTTATATGTCCTAGTAGTGGGTCAAAAGTTATTAAAGTTTAGTGTCTTTGGGGCATAGTTTCAAATTGCTTTCAAGAATGGTTGGACCAATTCATAGTGCCACCAGAAATCTATTAATATACCTGTTTTCCAGCAACCCCTCAAACATTTATCATTTTTTTTTGCTTTTTTGGAGAGCGTTTTGGGGTTAAGTGGGTTAAGTAACTTGCCCAAGGTCACACGGCTAGGTTTTTATTTGTGTGTGCATTAAGTGTCTGAGGCCGGATCCGAACTCAGGTCCTTCTGACTCCAGGGCCGGTGCTCTACTCACTG
Source organism: Gymnobelideus leadbeateri (assembly GCA_011680675.1). NCBI lineage: Eukaryota > Metazoa > Chordata > Mammalia > Diprotodontia > Petauridae > Gymnobelideus > Gymnobelideus leadbeateri. Next base: position 214,534 of record WOXC01009999.1, on the reverse strand, counting down.
TGCCACCTAGCCACCCCCCAAACATTTGTCATTTGTATCAGTTTGATGAGTGTAAGGTAGAATCTCAAAGATGCTTTAATCTTGTATTTTTCTACTTGTTAGTGACTTAGAAAATTTATAGATGTTGATAGCTTAGATAATTTCCTATGAAAACTGCTTGTTAAATATCCTTTGATCATTTATCAATCAGGGAATGGCTCTTATTCATATAAATTTCAGTCAATTTCTTATATATCTTGGAAATGAGCCTGTCATCAGGGAAACTTGATGCAAAGATTTTTTTCTAGTTAATTATTTCCCTTATCATTTTAACTGCATTAATTTGTGCAAAAACTTTAATTTTACATAATCTATTCTATCCCTTATTTGGGCATGAGCTATTTCTCCTATCCATAAGTCTGAAAGGGAATTTCTTCCTTGCTCCTCTATTTCACTTGTGATGTGACCCTTTATATATATATCAAAAATCCATTTGGTATTTATCTTAGTCTATATTAGGAAATGTTAGTGTATGCCTTATTTCTAACAGATCGCTTTACAATTCTCCCGAAAGTGAGAGTTTAGGCCAGTAGCTAGGGTCTTTGGGTTTATTGAATACTATGCTATTGTGTTTATTTTTGAATCTGTTCCATTAATAGATTCCCTAACCAGCATAAAATAATTTTAATGTTTTAATAATCATTTTGTTTTGTAATCATATACTTTGATATATAGTTTAAAATCTGGTATTTTTATGCCCCTTTCCTTCCCATTTTTTTCATTATTTCCCATAAGATTCTTGACCTTTTACTGTTCCTTGACCTTGATCTGTTCCTCCAGATGACGTCCATTATTATTTTTTTCAGCTCTATAAAACAATCCTTTGGTATTTTGTTATAGGAATTCCCCACTTTCCTCACTGTCTGAAAACACTGCATCTAGGATTAACAATACAAGGTATAATCTAAAGTCCCAATGAGAGGGACCTTGGTACCTTTTGAAGGATTATCCTCAGGGTAAACCTGTTTTCTTTCTGTAACCCTTTCTTCCCCAACTACAGTGGAGGTACAAAAGACTATTTGGGGAGGAGAGTTGTATTAAATGACCTCTACAATCCTTTTGGGACAGCTGGGTGGTGCAATGGATAGAGCATGGGTCCTAGAGTCAGGAAGAATTGAGTTTAAAATCTTACACTTGTTAACTGGGTAACCCTGGGCAAGTCACTTAACCCCTATTTGCCTCAGTTCCTCATCTATAAAATGGGGACATGCTGGATAAGGAAATGGCAAATCGCTCCAGTAGCTTTGCCAAGAAAACCCCATGGACAAAGTCCACATAGATACAGACAAGACTGAACAACTGAACAAGAACAAAACCACAATCCTTTTTAATGTGAAGATTCCATGATTCTCTGCTTGAATGAGACAGGAGAGGTAGGGAGCCAGCAATAGTCTGAGAGGAGAAAGAAGGCTGGATTAAAGATACTTGCTAAGGGCTTGCTAAGAACAAGACTTCTCAGGCCAAGCATACCCCTTAGGAGAGAAGAGGAGAGAAAGCAGCAGGAGGCAATGAGTTCAATGAGTTCAGGTGACAATTACATAGCCTTAGGGACCTCATTAATCCTTTCAGAGGCTGCTTGCTAAGCTAATGTCACAACCTGTCTCTCTGATCTGGAAAAGGATCATGTCCAAAACCATGTCCTCCCTGGGGATCATATTGAGACATGGCTAAATAGGTTATTTCCTTGAGAAGCTAAATGCTGGTATTGGAAAAAAAATTCAAAAGAGTGTGTCCTAGGGCTGGAGGTAGACATTGATGGGTTGGGTCAGCACATACTTGTATTATGTAGCAGAATGAGGTAGTCACCTGGCAGTTCTAAATTGGGTACAGTATGGGTTTCATGGCATCTGTCCCGCTATTGACAATCTACAGCAAAGACAGTGGCTTTCTTCCTATTTCCCAATGACATTCTATATTTAGACCTACTGTGTGCCCAAAGAGAGCCAGTGTAATGGATAAGTCAGCTTTGAAATCAGGACAACTTCAGTTCAAATCTTGCCTCTGACATACCATAGCTATGTGACTGAAGGCAAGTCACCCAAATTCTTAGGCCCCCTAGGCAGCTCTTGCAGATCATATAAGCTCCAGTTGTGATGAACAGTGAGGGGATTTTCCTCACTGGGAGTCCTCCACATGAAGGAAATAACAGGTCAGGATGAAAAAAAAAAGATTTCTAGCAGCTAACACTAGCATGCTTCAGAAAATACACAAAGATTTTTCTGTTTACCCTTCTGAGTCCCAAGATCAATTATTGGCTTTAAATAATAATAAGCCTTAGGCCTTCCTGGGGAGATATTAGAACAGGAATGTGCTGCTGAATTATGACTCCCTGGTGTGAAATGTAAGACCTGTATAATTCAAATATGCTTGGGAAATCCAAATAACTTCATTTCCTAATGGTCATCAATGGTCTCTAATCATGGGCAGAACTTAGTTGACAAGCTGGGAAGCTAGCTTTGGGAATTAGAATTGTATTATGAATTTGCTAACTAATCTGTCCCAAGGACAATAATCTTAGATGAAATGAGTGGGCTAATGTTGCACAACACTGATATTTGTTGTATGGAGGGAATGAGAAGTCTCTAAAGGAAATGCTGCCAGGTGGAAATCTGAGAGAAAGAGGCAGCCAGCTTTGGAAGGATACTGGCTGGGAAAGGGAAGGAAATCTTATTTTTGCCTAATGAACTGTTTCTGGATGTTATTACTTCAGAGCTCACAGATGTTGCTAGAGGCCAATTACCTCTTTATTTGTCTATTTAACTTGATTGATAAAACCATGTTTGTTATTTAAAATCCACTGGACTTTATTTAATCCTCAGTTCAGAAATAATCAAGGTCAGAGTAAGTGTTTTCACTTTGGTTTTTAGCCAAATGAATTGAACCTATAGGAGAGGAAATCCTAGGACATCAGAGCTAGAAGGGACCTGAGAGGTTATTCCAATCTCCTCCATGTATAGATAAGGAAACTGAGACCCTGGGGAGGGTGGTAATTTGTCCAAATTCAAAATACAAATTATTGGCAGAACTAGGGCTGGAAAACAGTTTTATTGCCTCCTGAGAAGCATTGGTGCAATGAGCAAGAAAATCCATTTTGGAGTCAGAGGACCTAAGTTCAAATTCCAGCTCTGCTCCATATAACCTGGCTGAATCTAGGCAAGCTGCTTAATCTTTTTGGACCTCAGTTTCTTCATCTGAAAAACAGAGACAATACTTCCATAATAGAACTTGTGGTACCTACCTCATAGGATAACTTTGGGATTTTTTTTAAAAATTTACTTAATTTAGGAGTAGCTAGGTGGCGCAGTGAGTAAGAGCTCTGGTCCCAGAGTTGGGAGGACCCAGGATGGGTTCCGGCTTCATATACTTAACATCCACACACACACACACACAAAACTGACTGTGTAACCTTGGGCAAGTAACTTAACCCCAATTGCTTTAAAAAATTTACTTAATTTAATTATAATTTAAAATTTGTCCCATCATTGATCCAAAATGTTATTATTTTGCAGGGTGCCCTCATAGGCATAGAGCAGTTTTAAGCTTTAATAACTTAAACTTGAAGATTCTAACTTATGACACCGTGGATACTAACTGGGTATTTCTTTGTTCTCAGAACTGGAAGGGCTCTTGAAAGAACGTTGGATCTTTGATGGAGGTAAAGGACTCCAGAAAGGTTAGCCCACTATTTGCTAAAATTGGTTTATACAACTTTTATATCATTATATAATAATTTATTTGCAGTCACAAACAAACAAAGAGTCTCCCCAGAGGTCAAATGGAATGACTTTCCTAAGACCATGCAGGCAGTCAGAAAAAGAACAGGTATAACAAGAACACAGAATTGAACAAGGCAATTGTGATAGCACTAATATTTACTGATGTTTCCTTGACCCAGTTTCTTCCTTTCTCCCTTCCCCTCCACAACATGAGGAAGCCCAATTCCTTCTGCTTCCCTAATCTTTGGGGATTTACTTTCCCTAAAAGCAATATTAAGCTGTCCCTGCTTCCCTTGTGAGCTTTCCTGATCGCCAAAAGGCATAAAAATTCCAGCCAGGGGCATTTAGGGACCCTTGGGTTTGGTGGATTTCTGAAGACCATGCAAGTCACCATGTCCTTCATCTTGTCTTGTTCTGATGATCAGACACATTTCCATAAGTCCAAGGAAGCTGAGTGTCCGGTATCCTTGTTTCATATCCTTGCTGTGTCAAGACAAACTGAATCTCCTTTTGTTAACTGTCCAATGACTTTGAGTCATTTTGTCCCAACCAAGAGGATGCTGACATTAGTGTCTCCTGAAATACCAACTAAGCTCCCTGATTCTGAATTTTCTCAATAATAAAATGAGAATATTGGACGAGATTGGAGATGTCAAACATAGGGCCAAAGGCTCTCAGTGTACCCAGAACCAGATTAAAATGTATTTAGGAAATATTTGACAAAATAAATAAAAATACAATAGGACATAGATAATATTACATTTTAAAACTTAGTTACTATGTAGACCACAAGGATCCTTAGGTACATATTAGTAGCCCCTATTTCTACCTGAGTTTGATCCCCTGGACTAGATATCTTTGAAAGTCTCTTCAAATTCTCAATCTATGAAGCTATGAGTCTGCTTCCTAGTACCAGATATTTCCCTCTGGTATGTGGTTTGTTGGTTTGTCTCTCTAGGCCTTGCTTTATTTTTGTTAAATTTTAAATGTTATTTTTAAAATTTATTAAATTATTTATTTTTAGTTTTCAACATTTACTTCTATAAGTTTTAGGCTTGCTTTATTGTAGGGATTTACTAGCCTGAGGTCTATGAACTTAAAAATTTTTTGGATTACTATTTCAAAATAATGGGCAGTTAAATGGCACAGTGGATAGAGTGCCAGGTCTGGAGGCAGGAACACTCAGATACCTAAGTTCAAATATGGCCTCAGATACTTACTATCTGTGTGACCCTGAAGTCACTTAACCCTGTTTGCCTCAGTTCCTCATCTGTAAAATGAGCTGAAGAAGGAAATGGAAAACCATTTCAGCATCTTTGCCAAGAAAATCCCCAAATAAGGTCATGAAGAGTTGCATACAACTAAAAAAATGGCAATAAAATTTCAATATAATTAGTTTCTTTTTTAATCTTATGTATTTTATTTTCCATATACAAAAACATTATTTTGAGAGGGGATCCAAAGGCTTCACCAGACTGCCAAAGCAGTCCACGACACAGAAAAGGTTAAGAAACTCTGGTTTATGGGGCGGCTAGGTGGCACAGTGAGTAGAGCACTGGCCCTGGAGTCAGAAGGACCTGAGTTAGGATCAGACCTCAGACACTTAATACACACAAACAAAAACCTAGCTGTGTGACCTTGGGCAAGTTACTTAACCCCAATTGCCCTCCAAAAAGCAAAAAAAAAAAAAAAAAAAGAAAGAAAAGAAAAAAGAAACTGATTTATTAGAGGTTCATTGATAGAAATCTTAAGAAAATTATGAAGGTTCTGGGTGAAACAGCTAGGAAGTCAGTTTCTCTAGAAGCCAAGTATACTGCTACCTGTTTACACCGATTTTCTGCCATTCTCTCTCTCTGTCTCTGTGTCTGTCTCTCTGTTTCCGTCTATCTGTCTGTCTCTCTCCCCCCTTTCTCCTTCCTCCTTCTCCTTCCCCTTATTACCTCTTTCCTGTCCTTCCTCTCCCCTGTTTCTTTCTCCCTTCCTCTCCTCCTCCCTTTCTATCTTTCCCTCCCATCTCTCATTTTTTTTTTGGAGAGTCATTTGGGGTTAAGTGACTTGCCCAGGATCACATGGCTAGTAAGTGTTAAGTGTCTGAGGGCAGATTTGAACTCAAGTCCTCCTGACTCAAGGGCCAGTGCTCTATTCACTGCACCACCTAGCCACCCCTCCTCCCTGGCCTCTCCTTGCTCCCTCCCTGCCCTCTCCCTGATCTCTGTTGCCTATTTCTATTTGCTTCTGTTTGTCTGTGCCTAACTTCATGGAACACTGTGGTAGTCAAATGAAGGAAAAATCCATCCTTTTCATGTTCTCAGCATGTACTAGAACCACAGTAAGAGCTGGAAGAGAGATTGGAGAGTTTTTCATGTTACACATTCATGGTCATGAATCTGAGGGCCAGGGCCAGAGAGGGAAAATGAGATGGTGGCTATGACTAATAAGAGGTAGAACTGAACTAAAACCCAGATCTCCTAATTTCTGATGCAGATCTGGGTGAGCTAAATGGATAGCCAAAGATTTTGCTGAAGAATTGATTTATACGAAATGTAAAATGGAACATTTTAAAAACAAATATTTTAACATCATTTATATGTAATTACTTCCATAATAATTCGGAAAAAAAAATCCCAGTTAAACAATTAGAAGAATGATGGGTAATAAATGGGTTTGTTGTTGTACAGTTTGAGTTTGACTTTTCATCACCCCATGGACAATAATAGCTGACGGAGTTTTCTTGGCAAAGATCCTGAAGCTGTTAGCAATTTCCTTCTCTAGCTCGTTCCTTTTTTATGGATGAGGAACTGAACTGAGCCAATTGGGGTTTAAGTGACTTGCCCAGGGTCACACAGTTAGGATGTCTCTGAGCCTAGATTTGAACTATCTTCTTTATTCCAAGTCCAGTGCCCTATTCAGTGCACCACCTTGCTGCCCCAACAGGCAGCCCACAATAGCCCCAATGTTATTCTCTGGCTTGGTCTCCCATTGCTATCAGTGGCCAGAGCACTGCTTCCCAACAATGGGCTATGCATGCTTAAATCTCTTGCAAAGGTGGCTTGTAAGTGGAGTAGAGAGTCAGGCCTGGAGTCAGGAAGACCTGAGTTAAATCCAGCCTCAGACACTTACTAGCTGTGTGGCCCTGGGCAAGTCACCTAACCCTGTTTGTCTCAGTTTCCTCATTTGTAAAATGATCTGGAGAAGGAAATGGCAAACTACTCCAGTATCTTTGCCAAGAAAACCCCAAATGGGGTCATGAGAAGTTGGACACAACTGAAAATGATTGAACACAAATATAGATCATTAAGCTTGAATTCAATTTCTATCAAAATTTCAGAACTTATTATAAGAAAGGTAGTTTGCTGTTGTTGAGTCATTTAGGTTGTATCTGACCCGCTATGACCCTATTTGGGGTTTTCTTGGCAAAAATGGTAGAGTGGCCTGCCATTTCCTTCTCCAGCTCATTTTACAGATGAAGCAACTGAGGCAAACAGGGTTAAATAATTCACCCAAGATCACACAGCTAGTAAGTGTCTGAGTCTGGATTTAAGCTCAAAAAGATGAGTCTTCCTGATGCCAGGTCGGGTGCTCTATCCACTGCCCCACCTACCTACCCTTAAAAAAAAGATGGATTAGTAAACATTTAAAAAAGAATATAGAGATCATGAAGAGCAGGTATGACTTCCTCAAGACCTGGTCATGACAGAATAACTTCATTTCACCAGGGCAATGCTATAGACATAGTTTATCTAGATTTTAGCAAAGCACCTGAGTCTCTCATGCTAATATGGTGAACAGTGGTGTCAAACTCAAATAGAAAAAGGGTCCATTAAATCATAAGTAAGCATCCCTATGACACACACATTCACTTAGAAAACCACACGTTAGCATCATCTTTGTTCTATTGTATTTTTATTTATTTATTTTTTGCCTTTTTTTTTTGAGGACAATTGGGGTTAAGTGACTTGCTCAAGGTCATATGGCTAGTTTTTATGTTAAGTGTCTGAGGTTAGATTTGAACTCAGGTCCTCCTGACTCCAGGGCTGGTGCTCTATTCACTGTGCCACCTAGCCACCCCATATTCTTATTTATTTTGTTAGATATTTCCCAATTGTACCTTAATCTTGTACAGGCCACTTCTGTTTCAGGACTGAAGGTGGTGTTTTTGATACCTTTGTTCTAGATAATAGAAAAAGGAGGCAGATTCTGAACTGGTTAAATGGCCAGGCCCAAAGAGTAGTCATTAAGAGGTCTATATCAACTTGGAAAGAAGATCTCATGATGTAGGGGATGGAGTGCTGGATTTGTAGTCAGGTAGTTGCAGCCCAGATAACCTTGGACAAGTCACAACTTCTCTGGGCCTAATTTTTCTAATCTGCAAAGCAAAGAAGTCAAGCTAGATGAGCTATCAGGTCTCTCCCCTCTAAATCTATACTCCCATGGCTTTTCAGTGGAGTGCCCCAGGGATCTGTGCTTTGTCCTGTAACATTTATTTTTTTTTGTCGAAAACTTGTATTAAAGCATAGATAGCAATCTTGTCAAATCTGCAGATACCTCATTAGAAGTAGATTCCTTCAGCTTGAACCTGGTCCAGATCATGTCTAGGCCCAGAGCAGAGATGCTCTTAATGGAGAAGGGAGTGGGCATAGTGCCCCCAAACCCTGTAGTTACCCAGAAATGGTATCTCAATGTTAGATCTATTTTTTTTAAAAAGGGGCAAGACATTAATTTGTTGTACCATAGTAAAAGACAGTGCGATATAAGGGGAGAGGCATTAACTGAGATGTGTCTCCTAGCTAGCAGGCATACCCTAGCTGCATGCCCTTCATCTATAAAATGATGAGGCTGAATTAGATTATCTCTAAGCCCACTTTCCAGCTCTATGACTGATGACCCTTAACTTATTCTATAAAACTGCTTTCCAGTGGGAAAAGTGAAAAGAAATACATTTAAAAAATAGTTGAAAAGAAAATAGAGAATATAGGCATAAGGAAAATAAAGACAGAGCAGATCCATTTTTAGTGACATTTAAGATGTTTTAAATTTAATTTTCTTTTTATTGATATTATTGGTTTATATTTGGAGGAGGAAATGGCAAACCACTCTAGTATTTCTACCAAGAAAACCCCAAATGGGATCACAAAGAGTTGGACATGACTGAAAAATAATCTAACAACGACAAAAAATTGTTTTATATTCACATTTGTTTCCAAATAGATCTCTCTTCTACCCAGCAACCCATCTCATAAAAACAACATTTAAAAATATAGAGAAAAATAAAATAAGTTAAATGAAGTTACCAACTGGCACATTGATACAAGTCCATTTTGAGTGGGGGATATGGAAACTCTGACTAGAAGTATGGAAGCACAGTCTAGAGAGGAAAAGTCTGGGCACTGCTGTTGAGGTGTGAGAAATGCACAGAAGATGGCTGGAATCATTATAGAAAGTTAAATAATAGAAAAAGACTAGAAAAGGGTAGCACGACCCTGTGAAAACAGTGTTAACAATGATAAAACTCAGAATGAGGTGTGGCTGGCAAGGGAAACTAAAGAAAGGTTTCTGTCGTTTTTTAAAGCCATATTGGCACCAGCCACAGTTCTAGAGGACTCATGATGAAATATGTTCCCCACCACCAAATAAAGAAGTGAAAGACGCAGAGTGTGAGAGGGTTTTAATTTATTTTTGGACATGGTTAATGAGGGGATTAGTTTTGCTTGATTTATACCTATTCATAATAGGCTTTGTTTTCCTTGGTTTCTCCTCGGGGGTAGAGGGGAAGAAGGGGCAGCAAGTTGAAATCTGAAAATACAATGAAAGTGAATTTTTGAAAAAGTATATTGAGAGATATATGTGAGAGTATGGACTTTTGGTTAGGGTAGATGAAACGGTTAAAATTAAGCAGAGAGACGTCGGAGTTGCTCCTTTATCATTTTGTTTTTGTTATCTCTTCAAAGGAGAGAAATCTTCACACTTGAATGACAGAACAAAAAATGACTGACGAAGACCTGATGCCCAAGATGATAAGGACATGGTAAGAAGGCATCTAGTTGACCCAGATGAACAATGTGTTCAGGTCCTAAAGGAAACTGGAAGCATGTGATTGTTGATCCATTGTCAGGGATATTTGAAAGATCATGGGAAACAAAAGATGCCCCACAAGAATGGAGGATAAATGTTCTGATTTTCAAAAAGAAAAGGAGAATAATAGTTATGATTTATGGGTCAGTGAGTTGATATCAATTTCTAGGAATATTCTTTGTTGTGCAGTGGTTTCAGCTGTGTTTGACTCTTCATGACCCCATTAGAGGTTTTCTTGGCAAGAATACTGGAGTTGTTGGCCATTTCTTTCTCTAACTCATTTGACAGATGAGGAAACTAGGGCAAACAGGGTTAAGTGACTTGCCCAGGATCACACAGCAAGTGTCTGAGACCAGATTTGAACTCAGGAAGATGAGTCTTTCTGACTGTAGGCCCAGCATTTTATCCACTGTACCACTTAGCTGCCCAGGAGTGTTCTAGATGGAATCATTATGGAAATTATAGAAATAGTTGGCAAACATCTAGAAAGAGAAGCAGTGACTAAAAAGAGGTTGGTTTTTTGTTTTTGTTTTTTTGTGTCAGAAGACCTGGATTCAAATCCTGACTCTGGCATTTAGTGCCTATGTGACCTTGGACAAGTCATGTAAACTCTGGGCCTCAGTTTGTTCATCTGTAAAATGAGGAAGTTAGACTTCTATATAGGGTCTAAAGGTCTTTCTACCTTCAAATCCTAAAATTCTATGATGATAATTCTTTCTCCCAAGAAGTTTACCATCTAATAGAGAAAATAAGACATGTATGTAAATTGATATAATACAGGATAAAATGTGATAACAGGATCATAAATCTCGAGCTAGTAGGCACCTCAGAGACCACCTACTACAAATTCCTCATTTTACATGTGAGGGAACTAGGGTCCAGAGAAGCTAAATGATTTGCCTAAGGTCTCACGGGTAGTAAGGGTCAAAGGTGGGATCTGAACCCTGGTCCTTTTTCTCCAGAACCAGCAATGAAATTCAAATCAAGGCCTTCTAACTCTTTATACTTTACCAGGAAAGGAGAGATTCAGACAAGGTGCTCTAAGAACCTCGGAGGACCAGAGATCACTTTCATTTGGGGTGAAGTAGGGACGATTCATAGAAGTGACACCATGGGAGACCTCTTGCATGAAAGCTCAGAGTGGGCAGGGCAGGGCAGGGCAGGGCAGAGCAGAGTAGGGTCTGACAGAATGAGATCAGTGAATGGCAAATAGTTCAGTTTGGTTGTAACAGCAGGAAAAGGAAGGGAGTGAAATAAAGCAGTTAAGATTCTTTGACACTAAAGGCTGTAAAGGGTCTTAAATGGCAACCCAAGAAATTTCTATTTTATCTTATAGATAATAGGGAACTACTAAAAGGTTTTGTACGGAGTAATGTTGTCAGTGTTGTCCAGGTGGATAGAACACTGGACGGGGAGTCAGGAGGACCTGAGTTTAAATTCAGTCTTAGACACCTACTAGGTGGGTGACCCTGGGCAAGTCACTTAATTCTGGTTGCCTTAGTTTCCTCATCTGTAAAATGAACTGGAGAAGGAAATAGCAAACCACTCTACTATCTTTGCCAAGAATACCCTAAATGGGGTCACAAAGATTTGGATATAGCTAAAACAACTCAACAACAGTAACATCATCAAATATGTATGTGTATATACATATATATGTATGTACACATACAGAATATTCACCCTCTATACATGCATCTTACATAGTGATTTACATTTTATCTCTCCAATTAGAATGTGAATTCCTTTTGCCTTTTTAAAAAAAGTTTTATTGATGTGTTTCGTTTTTACCTTATAAACATTTACAGATTGCTTCCATTTAATGAGAAGTCTCTTGGAACAAAGTAAAACAAATTAAGTAAAACTAATGAAACATTAACCGCGTCTGAAAGGGTATGCATTTCACATCTGTATCTGTAGCACCTTCTCCCCCAATTCGCTATGAAAAACAAACAACAGAAACCTATTTTTCCTCCCTCACTTCCCAACCTATTGGAAAAAGAAAAAGCAAAGCAAATGTCTTGTAACTAGTTTGCATAGTCAAGTAAAACAAATTCCCTCAATGGTTTCATATATACATAGTTATAGATGTAGATAGATATCTATATCTATCTGTCTACACATACATAAACACATACATAGATATACATATATATATACATACATATATAATTTTGCACCCAAATTCATCATCTCTATGTAATAGATAGCATGTTACATTATTGGATCGATCATAGTTTTTAGAGCTTTCAAAATTGTTTGTTTTTACATAGTTATTGAATAAATTGTTCTCTTAAGTCTATTCATTTCATTATTTACCCATTCGTAATATGTCTTTCCATGACTTTTAGAAATCATCTCTTTTGACCAACTATGATGCCAAAGGATTCATGAGGAAACATTCACTTCTGGACAGAGAGTTGATGAAGTAGGAGTGTAGATTGGAGCATGTTTAGTTCTCTTTCCTTCTCTTCCCTTTATTTAACGTCACTTCCCTTCTCTTGTCTTTTCTTCTCTTTCCTGGTCATGAATAACATGGGAATTTGTATTGTATAACCATACAGACTTGTTCTTGTCTTCTCAGTGGGTGGGGAAAAGGGGAGAAGGGAGGGAGAAAATTGGAAACTGAAAATAAAAATTGAATTAAAAAAATAATCTCTTTCCTCATGTCTTACAGCAAAATAGTCTACTACATTCATTTACCACAACTCTCTTAGCCATTCTTTAGTTGATGGACATCACCTTAATTCCTAGTTTTTTGCCACCACGAAAATATTTTCATACATAAAGAGCCTTTTCCTCTTTCTTCTTGCATTTTGTGTATAATTCCAAATTGCTTTCCAGAATGGTTTTGTACCCATTATACCCACAGTGCATCAAAGTGCCTGTTTTCCAGTAATCCCTCCAACATTTATCATTTTCCATTTTTTTTCATCTTTGCCACTCTGAAGGGTGTGAAATGTAATCTCTGAATAGCTTTCATTTGCATTTCTCCAATTAGTAGTGATTTGGATAATTCTTCATGTGGTTATAAATAGCCTGGGTTTCTTCCTTTGAGAACTGCCTGTTCATATCCTTAGACAATGTGTCAATTGGGAAATTGGCTCTTTTTCTTACAAATTTGAATCAGTATCACATATATCTCTACTATCTATCTATCTATCTGTCTGTCTGTCTGTCTGTCTGCCTATAGAAAGAACTTTGAAATAAGATTTTCATCAAAGAAACTTGCTGCAAAGACTTTCTCCCAGTTAGTTGTTTCTTAATCATAGTTTTATTAAATTTTTTATGTAAAAACTTTTAAATTATACATAATCAAGATTCTTGATTTTATCTGCTGTGATCCTCTCTTTTTCTTGTTTGATTACAAACTTTTCTCCTACATACAAATCAGATAAGATTTTTTCCCATGTTTTTCTGATTTGTTATGATGTAACATTTTATATCTCAGACAAGTTCTCATTTGAAGCTCATCTTTGTAGGGAATGTGAGGTGTCGGTCTAAATCTATTTTTTTCTAAACTGCTGTCCAATTTTCCCAGTATTCCAATAGTTGTAGTCTTTATGTTTATCAAATGGGAGTAGATCCATTTATTTCTGGATGTTGTCTACCTAATCTATTCCACTGAAAGAGTTCTCTATTTTTAAACCAATACTAAATTAAAAAAAATAATCATGGCTTTTTTGTGTAGTTTGAGATCTGGCATTGCTAGGTCCCTTTGTTTTCATTATTTCTCTCTAGATTCTTGACCTTTTTTCATCTATGTGACTTTTGTTATCATTTTTTTTTCCTATTTCTATGAAATCATCCCTTAGTAGTTTTATTGGTATGGTATTGGTATGGTAAATTAACTCAGGAACTATTGTTATTTTTATTATGTTGGCTAATCCCTGCCATGAGCAATTAATATTTTTCAAATTATTATTATTATTTTTTAGGGCAATTGGGGTTAAGTAACTTGCCCAAGGTCACACGGCTAGGTTTTTGTTTGTGTGTGCATTAAGTGTCTGAGGCCGGAACCTAACTCAGGTCCTTCTGACTCCAGGGCCGATGCTCTATTCGCTGCGACACCTAGCCGCCCCTATTTTTCAAATTATTTAGTTCTTTTTTTCCCCCTGTAAATAGTTGTTTGCAATTATATTAATGTAGTTCTTGGATATATCTTTTTTTTTTTTTTTTTGCTTTTTGGAGGGCAATTGGGGTTAAGTAAATCGCCCAAGGTCACATGGCTGGTTGTGTGTGTGTGTGTGTGTGTGTGTGTGTGTGTGTGTGTGTGTGCGCGCTCGTGTGTGCGCTAAGTGTCTCAGGTCAAATCCAAACTCAGGTCCTCCTGACTCTGGGGCCAGTGCTCTACTTACTGCACCACCTAGCTGCTCCTTGGATATATCTTAAAAGGTAAAATCCCAAGTACTTTACATATTTCTATAGTAATTTTAAATAGATTTTCTCTTTCTGTTTCTTCCTGCTGGGTCTTATTGATGTAATATAGAAATTTTCATGATTTGTGTGGATTTATTTTATCCTCAGCAAGTTTGCTGAAATTACTACATGTTTCAATTATCTCTTTAGTCTACTCTTTAGGGTTCTTAAGTGCAGCATCATATTATTTGCCAAAAGTAACTATGTTGCTTCTTCTTTACCTGGGATTATTCCTTTGATGTCTTCATGTTGTCTTATTGTAGCCAGTATTTCTACTATTTTTTTAAAAGAAAGAAAATAGTGATAAATAACATCCTTGTTTTACCTCTGATCTTATTGGAAAGAATTTTAATATATCTCTATTATAAAAAAATTGTAACTCTTGGTTTTAAACATAGATATTTTATCATTCTAAGAAAAGGTCTATTTATTGTTTTCTAATTGTTTCTAATTTAAATTTTTCAATTAATTCTAATTGTTTTTTTTAACACAAATTAGTGCTTCATTTTGTTAAAAAATCTTTTGCATCTATTGATATAATCATGTGATTTTAAAATCTTGTTATTAATATGATTGAATTGATAGATATTCTAATATTAAACCAATCCTGTCTTCCTGGAATAAATCCAACTTATCATTGTGATAAAGTGCTTTTTAGCCCCTTTAATATTTTGTTTAAAATTTTTGCATCTATGCTCATTAGAAATATTAGTTTATATTTTTTATTTTTCTGTTTGGATTCCCCCTGGTTTATGTATGAAGACCATACCAATGTCATGGAAAGAATTTGGTGGGTATCTTCTTTTGAAATTTTTGTAAGCAATTCATGTAATATTAGAATTAATTGTTCTTCTAATGTTTGATACATTGGTGAACCCATCCAGCCCTGGATTATTTTTTTCTTTGGAAGTTCATTTATAGCTTAATTTTTTTCTCTTTAATTGGACTATTTAAATTATTTATTTCTGTTCTATAAGTTTGGGTATTTCATATTTTAAAAGATATTTATTCATTTCATTGGGCATCTATATGGTGCAGTGGAGAGAGTACTGAACCTGGAGTTAGGAAGACAAATTCAAATCCATCCTCAGACACTTACTAGCTATATGACTCTGGATAAGTCACTTAACCCTGTTTGTCTCAGTTTCCTCATCTTTAAAATGAGATGGAGAAAGAAATGGCAAAGAACTCCATTTTCTTTGGCAAGAAAACCCCAAAAAGGTTGTGGAGAGTGAAACACAACTGAAAAATGACTAAAAAATGAAAAAAATTATTTCACTACATTGTTTTTATTGGCATATAATTGGGCAAAATAACTTCTAATTAACTTTTTCATTTGTCATGAAATCTTTTTAATTCTCGATATTGACAATTTAGTTTTCTTCTTTTTCTTTCAAAAATTCATTCTTACTTTTAATTAAGTTACTTTTTGCTCTTAATTTTGCTAATTTTTTCCTTTAATTTTTAAAATTTTTACTTTGGTCTTTAATTGGAGTTTAAAATTCATTGGTTTTCTAGTATTTTGATTTGTATTCCCAATTCATTGGCCTGTTCTTTCTCTCTTTCATTAATAAAAGTGCTTAGAGATATAAAACTTCCTCTAAGGACTGCTTTGGTTTCATTTCCCAATTTTTTTTGTCATTATCTTTGATGAAATTATGTGTCATTTCAGTGATTTGCTCTTTGACCAAACAATTTCTTAAGATTAAATTATTTAGTTTCCAGTTGATATTTAGTGCTTTTTAAAAGTGGCTCCTTATTTAACATAATTTTTGTTTCATTATGATCAATAAAGGATATATATGTATATAATATTTTTGTTTCTTTTGTTTTAAGAAATGATCAATTGTTATTAAAGTTTTATGCATAGCTGAGAAATAGATGTGTGTCTCCATATGCGTGTGTATGTATATATATATATATATATATATATATATACATATTCTTTTTTTATTTCTATTCAATAATAACCAGAAGTCTATCACATCTATTTTCTCTAAAATTCTATTTATATTCTTAACTTCTCTCTTATTTCTTTTTTGGTTAGCTTTATCTAAGGTTGATAAGGGTAAATTTATGTCCTTCATTATTATAGTTTTATTGTTAATTTCTCCTTGTAATTCATTTAATTTTTAAAAAGTATTTAGAAGCTATGCCATTGGATACATATTCTAAGAATTGAAATAAATTCATTTTCTATATCACCTTTTGGCAAAATGTAGTTTCCCTCTTTATGTCTTTTACTTAAGTCTATTTTTCTCTTGCCTTATATGAAATTATAATTGTTAACCCTGCCTTTTTGCATTCATCTGAGGCATAACAGATTTTGTTCTAACCCATTATTTTAGCTCTGTGTGTGTCTTTGTTTCAAGAGTATTTCTTTTAAACAACATATTGCTGGATTTTGTTGTCTTATCCATGACACAAATCTCTTCTTTTTAATGAGTGAGTTCATCCCATTCACATTCACAGTCACGATAGGAATTTTTCCATCCATTCTATTCTCTCATACTTTTCATTTTTGTACTCTTCTCTCCTTGTCTATTTCAAATTATTACCCTTTCTTTTTTTTCTTTTACCCTTCTTTTTACCATCCCCCCTCCAAGCTTAAAATTTCTTTTGCTTATGGCTACTCCTTCCCTAGATCTAACTTCCCTCTTATGCTCCCCTTTCTACTCTTCCCATTCTCTTCTGTACCCTCTATTAAACTAAATATATTAGGGGTGGCTAAGTGGTGCAGTGAATAGAGCACTGGCCCTGGAGTCAGGAGGACCTGAGTTCAAATCTGGCCTCAGACACTGAACACAAAAACTAGCTGTGTGACCTTGGGCAAGTCACTTAACCCCAACTGCCCTCCAAAAAAAAAAAGCTAAAATAAAATAAATAAACTAAATCTATTTCTACACCAAACTCTGTGTACATATGTGTATGTTCGATCCTCTTTTGTACAGTTTAGATGAAAGTGAAGTTCAGGTGATGCCAGGTCCCTCTATTCCTTCCATGTTTGCATGGTTCTACTTTCACAACTTAATAGTGTGTTTACAAGTTCCCTCATCATTTCTCCCATTTCCCCTTAATATAACATTTCCTTTCCACACTTTAAAAAAAATAATTTTCAAAACATAACAAAATTCTTTATAGGTCTTCTGTTTTAACTGAGCATCTCTAAGACCCCTTATAACATTAGGACCATGAGAGAACTCTTTTTATATCCCCTTCTCCATTAGTATGGAAACAGATGGTTATTGTTGACTTATAGTTATCATTTTATTTTTATCTTGATTTCCACATTCATATCTCAAAGTTCCTTTTCAGTTCCAGTCATTTTTCATCAAGAATATTTGAAAAGTCTCTATTTTGTTGAAGGTAAATTTTTGTACTTATAGGATTATACCTAGTAAGTTGTAGACTTTTGTCTTTTTCAATATCTCATTCAAATTCTCTGTTTCTTTAAAATGACATCTTTAAGTCTTCTATGATCCTGATTGTTGTTCCTCAACATTTGAATTCTTTCTCTCTGGCTGCTTGTAGTATTTTTTTCTTTTGTCTACCAGATCTAGATTTTGCCAGAGACTTTCTTGAGTTTTTACCTTGAGGTTTCTTTCAAGAGGTGATTAGTGTATTCTATTTTAACATCACTCTCTTATTCTAATATGTCTAGGCAATTTGCTATGATATAAAGGTTCCTTTTTTTGGTCAAGGATTTCAGGTAATCTTATATTATCTCCTTTTTCTGTTTTCCAGGTCAGTTGTTTTTGAAATGTGATACTTTACATTTTCCTCTATTTTCTCATTCTTTTGACTTTGTTTTTAAGAATTTTTGTTGTCTCCTGGTGTGTCAATTTCCATTTGGTCCATCCCAATTTTTAAATAGTTACTTTGTACCTCTTTGTTAAGCTACTGATCCTTTTTCTAATTCTTTCTTCCACAGTCTCATTTTTTAATAATATATTTTTAGTGTCATATTATTTCTTTGAAGATTTCCAATGGTTCTTGTAGACAATTTTCTTTTCTTGGAAGTTTTTATCATAAATACTATTTAATTCTTCTCCCCTTCTGATTTTGTGCCTTGGTCATCTCTGGCATCATAAAAGTAATTTATTCATTTATTGTTGCTAACCCCTTAGGACCTGAGTTCTAGATCTCCCCCACTCTGGGGGTCAAATCAAATTTAGCACTTTTCTTTTATCCCAGTGGTCTTTCTTTAGGTATTTTCCTTTATGATGGACACCCAAATTCTCTCCTCTGAGCAACCTTAATTAAAATCTTTCCCTTTGCATGATGAAAGAGAGGAAGGAGAAGTCTGTTCTTTAATTCTCAGTTAAATCAGAGCATGCAAGCCTCTAGCAGGAGGGACCTAGTTGAGGCTTTTTCCTCCTTGAGGTGAAGGAGGGAAGAGGTTAAGGTCCTTTTTTTCCAGTCTTTTATCAACTCTCTACCTGAGAGGCTTTTTTCCTCTTCACCCTGAGGGTTTTTTTTCTTATTGCACAGGTTTTCTTTTAAATCTTAGCTCTGAAATTTGTCAGTTTCATTATTTAGTCTCCCCAAAAGACTTTTTTGTAATGTGGCAGTTGAGGTTTTTAAGGCAAAGTCTTCCGTTTTCACTTTTACTCTCCTAATCTGGGTATTTCCAACTGCTAAAGTATAAAACCTTTCACTTTCATCCTCAAGGGAATCTGCATCATATTTACTACTTGTCTAAGGGGAGAGTCATTTGTGAATCAAATTGCTTAATGGTGGGAGAGTGCTGAAGTGTATAGTTTCTTTCCATTCCACTATGTTGGTAACCAATTTTACTTTTTGTTTTTATCTCCCATGATTAGTGTCCGGTACATAGCAAGTCCTTGTTGACCGGCTAATTTCAGGTCTAAATCTACAGAAATCAAGAAATGTGTACTGGATGAGATCTTAAGGGCTGGATAATTGAGACATAGGATTGTGGGATTATAGTACAGATTTATAATAAAAGAAAGTACAGTACAATGAAAAGAACATTCACTTGGTTATAAAACTTATCGTGGCTGTCACTAATTTACTATGTGATCTTAGGGCAAGTCATTCTCCCTATCTGAGCCTCAGTTTCCTGATCTGCAAAATGAAAATGTTGGGCTTGGCTCTAGGTCTTCCTGTCTGGAAACATTTGCAAAAACCTGGGAGGATAGCCTTTGGGGGCAGCTCATGTGACTCCCAAGGGATGGCTAGGAGAGTATTTCTTCCACTTTAATATGGAATTCCTTGATAGTCCTCTTTCCTTTGATGTGGTCAAGGGCCTGATTCTCCCACAATCTTCCATTCACAGCTTGTTCTGTTCTTCAAGGTTAAGAGGGACAGATAACAAAGCATTGCCTCTAGGTAACCAGAAAGGCCTCTTTGTCATCACTGAAGCATTACTTTTAATGGCTAAGAAACAGCAAAAGACTTGATTTCCTCTAATGGGTACAATGTGTCTATAAGAGCTGAACCTATGTTCTCCTTATTATCTTTCATCTGAAAAAGAAAAGATTTAAAGGGGACATGATAGCTGTCTTCAAGTATCTGAAAGGCTGCCATACCAAGAATGAATATACTTGTACTGATTGGTCCCACAGGGTAAAAGTAGGATAAATTAGTGGAATTTGCAGAGGTGCAGATTTAGACTGTAAGTCAGGAAAAAATTCCTAACAATTAGAGATGTTGCAAAATGTAATGGTCCAACTCAGAAGATAGTGTATTTCCACTCATCAGAGAGGTCTAAGAAAAGACTGAATGTCCACTAAGTTGTCAAATATTAATTAATTGATAAGTATTTATTAAGTCCTTACTATGTGCCAGGCTGTTAGATTTGATGGCTTTGGAAGTCATCTCCATTTCTGTGATTTTATGCAAATATCACCTCTGAAGTCCCTTCCAGCACTGCCATAATACGAATCTAATTCAGCCAAACAAACATTAAACGTTATTTTTGATAATAAAATTGTTAACATTTATATGGTTCTTACTATGTGCCAGGCATTGTGCCAAGCACTTTCTAAATACTATTTCATTTAATCCTCATGGCAACCCTGGGAGATAGGTGATATTATTATACTCATTTTATAGTTGAGGAAAATGAGTCAAACAGGATTAAATGACTTGTTTAGGGTCACTCAGCAATCTGAGACCAAATTTGAACTTAGGTTTTTATATATTTTTTGTCTTTATTAATTTGTTTGCTTACTTTTAGTTTACAAGATTCAATTCCATAATTCCTTGAGTTTCAAATTTTCTATCCCTCCCTTCCCTCCTCCCCATAGTGGCATACAATCAAGTATAGGATCTGCAAATACTTTCACATTGGACATTAGTCGTGTTACAAAGGCGGATTGTACTAGATGGAATGAAAAATAGTAAAGAGGAAATAAAACCAAACAATAAAAAGAAAAAGATCAAGTAGTTTTCTTCAATCAGGATTCAAACTCAGTTCTTTCTAGTTATTTCTCTGGATGTATCATCTGCAAAGAGTTATTTCCTGCATCTCTCTCCATCATGAGTCTTTTGGGACTGACATATCATTGTATTGCTGAGAAGAGTCCAGTCTATCATAGTTGGTAATCACACATATGTTGTGTCTGTGATTGTATACAAATTTCTCCTGGTTCTACTCTTCTCACTCAGCATCAGTTCGTATAAGCCTCTCCAGGTAAATATGAAGTCCATCTGCTCCTTGTTTCTTATAACACAATAGTATTCCATTACATGCATACACAACTTGTTCAGCCATTCCCCAATGGATGGGCACCCCCTTAATTTCCAGTTCTTTGCCACCACAAAAAGAGCTGCTCTAAATATTTTTGTAAGTATGGGTCTTCCTCCCACTTCTATGATCTCTTTGGGATATAACCATAGAAGTGGTATTGGTGGTTCAAAGGGTATGAAATTATTTATAGCCCTTTGGGCATAATTCCAGATTGCTCTCCAGAATGGTTGGATCAGTTCACAATTCCACCAGCAACGCATTAGTTGAACTCAGGTTTTCTTGACTGTAGGCCCAGCACTCTATCCATGGCACTGCCTAACCGTCTAATTGTTGAGATATGTGAAAAATGTGATTCATGTAAAAAATGCTTTGTAATTGTGTAATATAGTCCCTGAGTTTGTCTTGGCAGGTAGACTCCCAAGTATTTTAAATCGACAATTATTTTAAATGGAATTTCTCTTTCTATCCCTTCCTGCTGAGTTTCGTTGGTAATATATAGAAATGCTAATGATTTTGTGGGTTTATTTTATATCCTGAAACTTTGCTAAAGTTGTTTAATGTTTCGACTAGTTTTTGGTTGATTCTCTAGGGTTCTCTCAATATAGCATATCATCTGCAAAGAGTTATTTCCTGCAAGATTTGTTTTCTCATTGCCTATTTTTATTCTTTCAATATCTTTGTCTTGTCTTACTGCTATAGCTAGCATACCTAATACAATATTGAATAAAATGATGATAATGAACATCCTTGCTTCACCCCAGTTGAAAGACTTCTGGCTTATCAAAGTGGGAATAATACTAACTCCAACATTTACTTAAAGGGCTGTTGTAAGAATCAATAAATGTATGTAAAGCCCTTTGCAAACCTTGATCTCCTAATAGGATCATGGATTTAAAGTTGGAAGGGATCTTAAAATGGTCTGACCCTCTCATTTTACAGGGGAAGAATATGAGGCCCAGGGTAGTTAAGGGACTCATCCAAGGCATCAAAATTGGTAAGTATAAGATGTGGGAGTAGATGCTAGTTATTACTCTTATAATATTTGGGTCACTTTACTCATTCTCATTCACATTAGCAGGCCAGAAATTTGGGGTCAGCTGACTACCTCTTCCCTCAGAGTTCTAGGGGGTAATTCAAGTACTTTCAATTCAAGTAATTTCAAGTACTCTTACTCAAAAATTCCCACCAGAATATTTTTTATTATCAACCAATTTTATCAAAAATATTTACCAAGATGGTATTGTAAGAACTAAAGGTATAAAATATCCCCTTCTCCCCTCCCCCCACCAAAGTCTGGGATATACTCTCCCTTTGTGCATACAATATCCTTGGAGAGAGTAGGACCAAATTTAAAGTATAGTGGTACTTAGGACCATCTCCACATATAGAGAACACATGTGGCAATGGGAACCTCCCAACTCCTGGCCTGGGAAGACCTTTCACCCCTGTTCTCTGAATGAAGTTTGTCATGGGGTATGGTGTCAGTGATAGACAAATCACTGCATTGCTATGACTCCTTGAGGGGTGCAATGCCTATCCTGGACATGTCAGTCCACTACTGGGTTGACTTGCTACTTGGGTAGGCTGTTCAGCTACTGTGACAATCTTTCCAGACCTTATAATGTTGAAAAGGTTATCACCTAGGCATATCCTTCTCAGAGTTATTTCTCAGTCACCTCCAAACTCCTATGGCTACTGCTGCCATTATACTGGTCTCTGCTATGAAATCCAATTGCCAGGGGAAGTTCTGGATCGCCAAAAGTCATAAGGTCATTGCTTTCACATTTCTATCTCAGAATACTCATTCACTTAAGATCAGAAAAGAATGAACACAAAGTCAGAGCCAGTCACGAGCTTTTAACCTCCATAAATGAGTAGAAGTCAGGGCAGCTGCCCTTCCCCTTCTCTATTCTTCAGGGCATCAGTCCGGAGGCTTGCTATCTTCTAGACAAGGAGCAGGGTAGTTGAGATGTAACCTCTCCTTTTCTCGAGAGACCCTCCATGGTATTTATATTTGGTATTTGGTATTTGTCTCTGCTTCCAGCTGAATGTGATATTTCCTACTGGTTCAGTTTATCCAATAAAATGGTTAATGAGTAACAGGGGTGGAGGGAGGAAAATGAAATGTAATGTTTCCTCTTGGCTCACCCCCAACCCCCTCCCCAATTGCTGTACAGGAATAAGGTTCTATTGCCTCATGATAGTCATGAGCCTTGGACTCAATGGAGTCTTCCATTATTTAACTGGCTTATTGCTGAACACAATTTACTGTTTGACTAACTTCTCTTGGAATGTAGCCTAACTAATGTGGAAATATGTTTTTGTGTGACTTTGAATATATAATTCATATCACATTTCTTGCTGTCTCAATTGGTGGAGGGGGGCTCAGGGAGAGGAGAATTTAGAATTCAAAAAAATTTTTTAAAGAATGCTAAATATATATTAAAGACTTCAAAAACGTAGCCTATGAGTTGTGACTTTATCTTCTCAACCAGTTATGGGATGTTTCCTCTATGGTGTCCTCTGCTTCTCATTTAATGGCAAAAGTTCTGTGTTCCTTTCCAATTGACTAAGGGCTTATTGTGATGAGGTTATAAGAAAATTCCCTAATACCACCTTTATTATGATGAATTATTTAGTTGGGATGGGGGACAAAACCCTATTCTTACATTATTATTTACTCTCATGCTAGAAAAACAAAATAAAATAATAGCCAGAGGTGAATGTTTAGGGGGTGTAAGATGACAGGGGTATGTGTTTCATGTTACCATGTATCTATAGTCCTCAGGCCTCCTGCCTAGTCCCTACCATGGTCATCCTTGCCACCTAGAAGAAGCTCTGGTATCAAATATTCATGGAACCTGGAGAGATAGTGAAGGTTCTAAGGAAGAAGACTGGGGTAGAGAAGGGTTGTGATACCTTCTCTGTGTCCAGGCAGAAGAATATTTGTACAGGAATGATTCTCAGTGACAATGTTCCCATCTAAGACAGTCAAATTTATGAGCAGAACTTCATGGTCATCCTGGTGACCAAGGCCAAAGCCAAGTTTGGTACTCCACAGTCCCATCTGTCACTGTTAATATCCAAGGCTTTCCTCATCTACTTATCAGTTCCCATCATTGGTACCATGTCCCTACCCTTCCCAGCTCCCCTGGAGGAGAAGCCCATGGAGGAGTTAGTTAGTTGATATCCCTAGAAGCTAAACCTGGGCTAAACACCCTCAGTTCCTTGAAAGAGCCTCATTAAGCATATTCTTCCATTCTCTCACCTTCCTGGTCTCCTTTTGGGCATGCTCTAGCTTGGCTATGCCATTCCCAAAATGTGGTGCCCAGAACTGAACATAATAGTCTAGATATTTTCTGACCACAATAGAGCAAAATGAAATTCTCACCTTCCTTCTTCTAAAATCTTAATGAATACAGACTAGGAGACCATTAACTTTTTTTTTTATCCATGTCACACTATTGACACCTATTGACCTTGTAGTCCCTGAAAACTCTTGGATTTTTCATGGGAACTATGTTGTCTAGCTATGACTCCTAGTCTGTATTGGTGAAGATGATTTTTAAAAGTAGATAATTTATTATTTATGATTATTAAATTTAATCTTTAATCTTTTTTAAAAGGAGTGGGTGTTTTCTATAATGACAATCTTCTTTTGGGGGAGGTAGATGAAGGGAGCTCATCTTTGACTTCATTGGTATATGGACTGTTTAAGAAGGACTAGCACCTCAGGTGTGAGGGCTCGCCAAACCATTTTCAGGGCTACTCATCCACTTATGGTGTCTACCTCTTACTCAACTCTCACCTTTGGCTCCAAGAAATTGTCACATGCACAGAAGCCACACCTTGGTAAACCATATCACCTAAATTAGGTTGATGTACTTCAATCCCTGATTCAGTGAGTCAGGGGGTTGTCCACCCCAAACATGTTGTGACTTCCCTTGATAGAATGGATGGATGAGAATAATTTGTTCCAATGGCCATGAAGGTAGCTGAAGCAGGTGCTGGGGAGCACTTAGAGCTTGATTAGACACTGAAGATGCCAAGGTCATCCAGTGCATCCTGAGCCAGTTGTCCTGATTTTTGTCTTGACACTGGACTTTGATGCCTGGAATAGAGAACAAGGCTGAAGACATTATGCAATAATGTCTAACAAATCTAATTCACAAGTAAGTCAATATGTCATCCCATGATGTCATTGTTCCTCTTTGAAAAGGAAAGACAAATTACAAGTAAGGAACTCCTGATAAAGAAACTTCCTCTAACAATAAAGGTTGTGTCCAGCTCTGCATCTTACAGTATTAGAGAATTGCTGGGGAGGTGGGTCTGAAAAGTCAAATGACTTGTCTAAAGTAATGTAGCCAGTATGTGTCAGAGTTAGTACTTGAACCTGTACTCACTGATTTTGAAACCAGCTCTTATTGCCCTATAACACCCTGTCCCTAGGAATGGGCAGATGAATCTCCTCATGTTCCACAAAAGCTAATGTAGTAGGGAGTTGGTTTTCCCTTTGGACTAGTTGAGTTAATCACAGAAAGTAACAGAGGAAATGAGGTGTTAATGTGTTTAAACAAAGTACAAAAATATATCTATACTCTTTTGAAAGTTTTCCTGATGAAACTGTTAGCTGAAAGTTGTTTGTTTGTTTGTTTTTTATTAAGCCAACTAGCCCTGGAAACATTTGAGGCAGAAAGCTGCTGGTGGCTACTGTGCCTTTACCAGGGGTCAGTGGAGACATTGAGGGAGAGGGACTAGAGACATTTTTCCTTCTGTCGTTCTTGTAGCATAACTATGACCCAGTAGAAGACACATAGAGACAGAGAGTTGGGGGCAGAACAAGCTTTGATAAGTGTGACCTCTAACATCAGGGGAGGAGAGCTAACTATGGACTCAAGAGAGAGCTAGCCCTAGAAGCTGAGGCTTGAGATGAGGAAAGCAGCAGACCTAGAGAACTCAGCTGAACAACCTTTCCAGCAAACAATGCACCCAGGGAGGAGCATCAGGACAGCACAAGAAGAGAAAGGACATGGGGGCCCTACAGTGCATTAGGCATGAGCTGCCTCAGCCATTTGGGTTCTCAACATGTGTACCTCACTACCGTTGTACTCTGTTTGAAATATCCACTGTTCCCATGGATGAAGTATGATATATATATATATATATATATATTTGTGGGACAGTTATCTCCCAGGTGTACGGAGGGCGATGTTGCATAACTACAATTCTTGCTATGTGATCTTAGTAAATGCTTTTGCTTTGAGTTGTCTCTACTGGCTGACTATTAAAGGTAAGCACACTGACTGGGGGCTCCTTAACTATAGTTTTAGGAGTATGGACCCTGGAACTAGGAAAAAGTAGCCACTCCCTCTGGATAGCTGGGGTGGGGGGTGGGGGTGTAGGTGTCAGCAAAGTATGACTGAATTAGCTTACAAATAAAGATTGGGGATTTCTCAACTCTCCTTCCCCCTTCTTCCTTTCCATTTAAAGCATTTAGTTTCACAGAGTGAGACAAAGGTTATTCGTGAATTACAATGATTAGGAAGAGATCCCATTCCCTTTTTAACTAACTAGTGTTGACAGCATCCAGAATGGTAAAGGTCAGAAAAACTGTTAAAGGATTGTCGAATTTACACTTTGGGCTGTGCCCAGCCACAGCTCATCAGCTCTTCTGTATCCCCAGTTCTCTCTCTTGAGTAGCGCTGACTGTCATTTTAGGGGCTGAGACAGGACTGAAAACGGGAACATTAGCTCCAGAGGACAAAGGAGTCAGGCTAACAAGCTTCCCAATTCAGCTTCTTGCAGACGACTTCATTTTTGGAAGAGAACGGCGTTTATTTTTAGAATTCTTTTGATCACTTCTACCTTTCACAGTGCTCAGTGAATGACTAAATCCTGGTCTTCCCCTCACCATTAGCCAATCTGACCACAGCATGTTACATTACTAAATCCTAGGATGATGGATTTAGACCTGGAAGGGACCTTGGAGGCCATTAAGTCCAACCCTCTCATTTTAGAAATGAAGAAACCGAGGCCCCAGAGGCTAGCTTTGAACCCAGGCCTTACTGATTCTAGCATTCTAATCACTGTGTCATACTGTATCTATATTCTTGATAACAAACTTTTTTTAAATAACGTATTTATTTATTTAGCTTATATTCTGATCAATACAGTGATCCAAGACAATTCCAAAGGACTTAATGAAGAAAATTATTATCTGCCTCCAGAGAAAGAACTGATGGAATCTCTCAATACAGATTGAAGCATAATTTTTTTTTAATTTTTATTTTAGCTTTTTGGAGGGGGAGGACAGGGCAATTAGGGTTAAGTAACTTGCCCAAGGTCACACAGCTAGTAAGTGCTAAGTGCCCGAGGCCGGATTTGAATTCAGGTCCTCCTGACTCCAGCAATTGTGCTCTGTTCACTGTGCCACCTAGCTGCTTTCGAAGCATAATTTTTTCACCTTATTTTTCTTGCTTTTTTTTTTTTTGGTACAATATGGCTAATATGCAAATATGTTTTGCAAGAATTCACATGTATGATTGATATCACATTTCTTGCCTTCACAGTGAGGAAGGGGTAGGATGGAAATCTAAAAAAAGAATGCTAAAAATAAACAATTTTTAAAAATTGTTAGCTTAATTTTTTTTGTGAAAAAAATGACAGACTAAACATTTTTCTAACAAAAATGGATGTCAGTTAAAATTTTAATCATCAGCCTTCCCTCCTTTCTTCCTTCTTCCTACCAACTGTTCTGTTTTTCTTTCTGATTTTCCTATAAACAAGGATAATTAAATTTGATTTAGTTACCTAACAGGGTTTTTATAAGGAAAAGTATTTTCCAAAACTTAAAAAATTATATAAATGTATTATTACAATTGGCATTGCAGAAATAGTCCTAGTTCTTGAATTGGAGACCTTAGGATTAAATACTATTAGTTATATGCCCTAAAGCAAGTCATTTAAATTCCCTGGGCCTCACTTTCCTGATCTGTAAAATGGGGGCACCTTTCAGCTTTATACCTATCATTCTATGATCTCAGTCAATGCCTCCACTATCTTCTTAGTCATCTAGATTTGAAAATGTGGAGTCTTTTAGACTCTTATCTATATCTATAAACTTCTATAGCCAATCAATCCGGTCAATCCTAACTTTATAATAGTTCTTATATTCATCCTTTCCATTCCAAATTGCCATTATCCTATCTAAGGCCTCAGTTATCTCTTGCCTGGACCATTACAACAGTCTCCTAAAGGATCCCCATCCTATATATTGTAGCCAATACACACTAATGTACATACCTTTCACAATAATTTTCAGTGACTCTGTTTTGTAGCTTGGCATTCCAAGGTCCCCACAATCCAACTTCATTGTACTTCTCAGATTTGTCTAACGATACTTTCTCCTTCTCATATAAGTTCTAGCTAAATAATCCTTCTTGTGGCACCTAGACACAGTCTGTTCCTATATACTTAACTATACATTTCCTATGCCATATAATAATAACAAAACTGATATTAATAACAAAATAATAATAATTAGCCAGACTTTTATAGCACTTTGACAAGGAACTTTGAATATGCTATCTCATTTGATCTCCACAACAATCTTAAGAGGGAAGTGTTATTATCATCCCCACTTTAAAGATAAGGAAATTGAGAAATGTTAAGTGACTTGCCCAGGGGCATACAATTATTAGTGATTATCCAAGGCAGAATTTGAACTCAGGACTTTATGACTCAAGCCCAACATTCTGTTCCCTGTGCTTTCTAGCTACCCACAAAACTACTGGTATCCTACTCATCCTTCAAAGTCTAGCTCAAAAACCATTTTTTCTATGAAGCTTTTCCTAATTCCCCTTGCTACTTATGTTATTGAACTGATCTCGTAACACTTTTTATTCTTCTATGCACTCTGATTTGTATTATTTTAAATTGTAGATTGTAAACTGTATGAAGGAGAGGAACAAGTCAGATTTTATCTTGGTTACCAACTTCTATCATAGTACATTGCAAACATAATTAATTCAGAGTAATTAAAAATGCTTGAACACTTTCAAAAATGATATTTATATATTATATATTTGTAAAGGAAGAATCTGGAAAGAAGTTAAAAAATGTAAGAATAACTCTAATATAGTGCATATGAAATAGCCTAGTGACTATGTGATACATTTTTGAAAGTGTTTCTTTTAAAAATTACCCTGAATATTTCAAAATGTCAATTAAATTCATTGTGCTATTTTGGAATGTTTCTATTGGGGGAATAGAGTGGGGGGCAGAATGAACATTGAATTAAGAGACAAAGACAAGGGATTCAAATCCCAGGTCTGCACTTTCTATCTGTATGACTTTGGACAAGTCACTTAAGCTTTGCCAGACTTCAGGAGATAGTGGAGCATAGAAAAGCCTGCTGTACTATGGTCACAAAGAGTCAGACATGACTGAACAACAACAAAGTCCCTTAACCTCTATGGGTCTCAGTTTGCTCATCTGTAAAATGAAGGGCTTGGATTAGATGGCCTCTGAGTCCTCTTTTAACTTTAAATCTATGACCCTATTTCCATATCAAATGATATGGCAGTAATAAATATTATTTTAAAACATGATGGCAAAAAGTTGCTTCCCTGTTACCACTAAGAGAGTGAAGAAAGTGATATGAGATAAAATAATCTTTTAAGGGATTCTATATCCCAAACGTGGGTTTGTAAGTGATGCTATATTAAAACCATTCAGTGTTACTACTAGGTAAACAGCTCACAGAAATCAAAGGCAAAACAAACAAACAAGCAAACAAACAAATAAATAGTTCATGGCAGCACTTTTTGGGTTATCAAACTTTTCCTCTCCTATCAAAACTGGAAGTAAAGTAGGTTTCCATCAACTAGGAAATGTCCAAACAAATTATAGTATATGAATGCAGATGAATGGCATTGAACCATAAGAAATGACAGATATAAGCAATTCAGAAAAGAATGGAAGACTTACATGAACTTAAGCAGAGGTAAGTAAGCAAAACCAAGGGAACATTATGCACAGTGATTATAATAGCATGAAGGAGAATAACTCAGCCAAATTCAGATTGATTGCAGTGGTCAACCTTGTTAGCAAACAGCAGATGATAAAACACATTTCTCTTCTCCTAGTTAGAGAGGGGCGTGGACTATGGGTGCAGAATATTGTGTATGCTGTCAGGGAGGGTCATTTTGTAGGTCTCTTTTGTTTGTTTTCATTTGTTATAATGAAGAGATTCTTGACTGAATCCAATTCTAGAGGATTCATGATGAAACATGCACTGCACTCAGAGTGGAGATTGAGACATATTTTTGGACATGGCCAGTGTGGAAATTTGTTCTGCTTAATGGGGTGAAAAAGTTTGGGTTTGTGTGTGTGTGTGTGTGTGTGTGGGTTGTGTGTGAGTGCATGTGTATGCGTGTGTAAATATGAGTGATATAGATATTGGATAGAGTATTAGACTTGGGAAAAAACCTCAAATTTGAGTCACTCCTTAAACACTTACCCTGGGCAAGACACATAACATCTCAGCACCTCAGTTTCCTCATTTGTAAAAATGAGAGCATTAGACTTGATGACCCTCTAAAGGTAAGACTCTTCCAGCTCTAAAACTATTAACTATCCTATATTTACACATATAAATTCTCTTTTTGAAGGCCACTTAAAGAGAGGTGTTAATTAGATTCTGTAATCAGTTGGCCCTTAATCAAATAAAGGTTGATGCTTTAAGGCTTAGCACAGGCACCATCTCTTACACCAGGCCCTCCCTGATCCACATTGGTTTTTACAACTTCCACCCTTCTTGCCACTAGAAATTACTTTGTATTTACATTATATACATTATATATATATGCATGTATATGTTTATATATAATGTGTATTATGTATGTGTATAGATAAATATCCTATCTATCTATCTATCTATCTATCTATCTATCTATCTATCTATCTATCTCTATAACAGCATCTAACCTGACTCCAACTGCCTGAAAACCAGATATATTACTTTTCATCCCTTCCTCAGGGTTCTCTTGTAGCTTTAAGGGGTTTGGGGGGTATCTAGGTTCTCTACCATTGACCCCTCCATCCCCTACTAATGGTAATCCGGTAATTGTAAAGGTCCCTTGCATGTAAATTCCATTTAATAATTTTACAGTCTTTTACAAAGGAATCTTTATGTTTATTTCAAAGAAACAGCAAGAACAAATATACAAATATTCTGTCCCCTCAGTATCTGGGGAATCATAATCTCCTTCTCCCACCCCACCCCCCAATCTCATACTCTTGGGAGGGGAAGGGGATCGGGTTCCTAGTTTGGTTTAATTCCTACATAGCACAGTCTCAAGTTTTAAATCCAAAGCCTTCCTTGATTTGGTATTCCTGGGGTACTGTGGATAATCAGGGCTTCTTGGCTGGGCTGGCCAGTTGCCTATTTGTTCTAGAATCCTGCCTCCAAGATTGCCACAACTTGTACTCCTAGATCCAATGGAGATTCAACTGCCTGTAACGAGAACTGAAAAGGACAAACAGAACAAATAAAAAATGACACCCTGACCCCATTTCTTGGGGTAACAGAGTTAAAGACAGAGACAGGAAGGTATCCACTGTAACTTGCTCCCCCGCTCCCCACTCCCCAATCGGTTCATGGCTCCCTTGATATGGGTGAATGTGACCTCTTTCTATGAACGTCACTGTGGTTAAACAGAGAGTGCCCAAGATTGGCAGTCTTGTTCCTGCTACCTAGCCAGTCAAAAATCCCTCCCATCCACATTGTACAGGAATGTAGACTGTCTTCCCCAACAGCAGATTGGAGCCATGTTAGGTGATCTGAGCATGCCCAGATAAGCCACTTTTACATGTATGTATCTGGTATTTTTTGCTGTCTCTACCCAGCAGGATATAAGTTCCTTGAAGTAATTTTTTATTATATTTCTAGCTCATGGTATAGTGGCTGGCACAAAGTAGACACTAAATAAATATTTGTTGAATTGAATTACATAGTACTAGAGCAAAAAAAAATTTTAGCATAGCAACTAATGCATGTAGGTCCTTAAATATTTGGTTAGGGAATGAAGAAATTAATCTCAAATAACTAAAAGACCAAGCAAAACAATGAATTGTCTTAAT
Source organism: Gymnobelideus leadbeateri (assembly GCA_011680675.1). Taxonomy (NCBI): domain Eukaryota; kingdom Metazoa; phylum Chordata; class Mammalia; order Diprotodontia; family Petauridae; genus Gymnobelideus; species Gymnobelideus leadbeateri. The sequence goes on along the minus strand of WOXC01009999.1, from coordinate 182,431 downwards.
ATTTTAGATTAGAAATAAGTGACTATAAATAGCTTAGAAAATAGAAGGAATGAGGCAAAACTTACTTTTAAATTCGTAAATAAACTATTCCAATAGCCAGCTGGTTGGTGAGCCAACCACCATCAATCTCTCCCCGTTCCAGTCCATCCACCATTTGGCTGTCAAAGTGATCTTCCTAAAGCACAGATCTGATCAGGTCACCTCACCTCCCACCCTCATTCAATAAACTCTAATGGCTCCCTATCACCTCCATTATCAAATACAAAATCCTCTGGTATTCAAAACCCTTCACAACCTGACCTTCTTCATCTTTCCAATCTTCATAACACTTATAACACTTTATTCCCTGTTCTCATCCCCTACCTTCTCTTCCATCCACTGAACCTGGCCTCTGTTCCTCAAATAAGACACTCCATCTCTCAGCTCTGGGAATTTTCACTAGCTTACCCTTATACCTGGAATGCTCTCCCTTCCCATTGCCACATTCTGGCTTCCCTGGTGGCTTCCTTCAAGTCTTAGCTAAAATGCCACCTTCTGTAAGAAGTCTTACCCAGTCCTTCCTAATCATTGTGCCTTCTCTCTGAGATTCTCTCGAATTTATCCTGTACAGAGCTTGTTTGAATACATATTAGTTATTTGCATGTTGTCTCCCTCAGAGTAGGAGGGACAGTTTTTTACCTTTCTTTGTATCCCTTGTGTTTGGCACAATGCCTGACACACTGCTTAGTAGATATTTATATTAGTTTATAAATAAATATTAATAAATATAAATATATTTATATTTATATAAATAAATATAATATAATACAAATAAATATTAAATGCATACAAAAGCCAGGCTTTTCCTTACATTTTATGAGTGAGAATTCTGCAAAAGTATAAGATAGATTGATTTTACAGGCCTTTCTTCATTAACATGCCATCTTCCCTAGATGCATAGCAGGCCTGTATGAAAGATAAAACTAGAAAAATTAATCTCACTTCCAATACATATCAATTTACTCACTTGTAGCCCCAGTTTTATCTAGAATGCTTCCTAGCATATAGTAGGTGCCTTAATAGGTGCCTATTGATATAGATCAGCAACTTTCTTTTATAAAAAAGCTAATAAAATTAAAAATGAGTCCATGGCCATGAACTATAAAGACACAGAAGACAGACAGATAAATAGATAAGATAGATAAATGAACTAGAATCAGAACTGAAAAAATTCAAGAGAGGTATAGACAACTCCCACAAATTGTGTAGAGAGATAGACCTTATTTTCAAAACTCCTGGAGGAAATTAAACCCATTGTTCAGTGTATGTTCATGTTTGCTTAAATATATCATTAACCCTTAAGTAGAAAAAAAAAGCCTTAGAATTTACAGTTTAATATAAGGGATTGAGGTAGGGAAGCTCTCTTTTGATCGGCACATAAAAACTTCTAAAGGAATTAAAAAGGGGTCTGAATTTTGAAAAAAAAGCCTATTGATTGACTGGAGGAGACAAAGATAATTTTGCAAAAGAAGGAAGAAATTCATCTCTGGAGAGATGAATTAACTTGCTAAAGATGACGTACTAATTAACAGAGCTGTAACTAGAACTACAGTCTCTTGAATCCCAGTAAGGGGTGTGCTAGAGCCAGTTCCAATTAGTTCAAGAGTGCCGATTGTTAAATTTTCAGTAAGAGCATTTACACCTCAGAAATCATCAAATGCTACAAACCAAGGCTTGATTTATTGTTTTGTTGACTGCCCAGACTTAAGAAAGTGATGGGGAAATGTCAATGATGAAGATTAAACTTAATAGTGTGTCATACATTCCTCCTCCTCTCCCAGAGCTGGTTGTTAAACATTTACCAGTTCAGCTTTCTTTGCAGTGCACCACAAATGATAATTTGCTATTAAATAAGAGGCATTCTACCAAGCCTATTGGTATAAAAGTCTCTTGGTCTAATGGGGGAGACAACATACAAACACCTATGTACAAACAATCTGTCTACAGGATAACCTGGAGATACTCTCAGAGGGAGGGCACTATGATTAAGGAAGAGTGGGAAGGCCTTCTTACAGAAGACAGAACTTTAGCTGAGACTTGAAGAAAGATAAGAAAGTCAGGTGGTGAGGATTAGGAGGGAGAACAAAGGGTACTTTCTAGGCTAGTGAATAAACATCAAGAGTCAACTAATTTTCACATCTGATTAATCTTTTTTGCTTAAAAAAAGAGAAAAAATAATAATATCTACCATATATAAAGTACAGGACATATACTATTTGATCCTTACAATAGCCTTGTGAGGCACACACTATTATTATTTTTTTTTAAAAGCAATTGGGGTTAAGTAACTTGCTCAAGGTTACATGGCTAGTCATTATTTATGTGTGGGTGCTCATTTTCTGAGGCCGGATCTGATCTCGGGTCATCCAAACTCCGAGGCCGGCGCTCTTACTCACTGCGCCACCTAGCCGCCCCTTTAGGGCAATTGGGGTTAAGTAACTTGCCCAAGGTTACATGGCTAGGTTTTTGTTTGTGTGGATTAAGTGTCGGAGGCCGCCTCCGAACTCAGGTCCTTCTGACTCCAGGGCCAGCCCTCTATTCACTGTGCCACCTAGCCGCCCCTGGCACACACTATTATTATGCCTATTTTACAGATGAGTAAACTGAGACTTGGAGTCCTGGTCACACTGCTAGGAGAGATCTTTGGAAGGATTTGAACTCATGTCTTTCTGTCACCAAGTCCAATACTGTAACTACTATGATATGTTACCAAAACAAAAACAAAAACAAGAGAGACCCTGAAACTTAAAGATGATAATCACTAAATTGATAAAATGATACTAAATGATAAAATGAGACTAGAATGATATATCTGAAAATCTCTTTTCCCTTCTAAGTAACACTGTCCCAAGCCACAGACATATTTCTCTCCTAAACTCTCCAATGTCGAGCAGACATCAATCAATAAATCACAATTAATCAATCAACAAACATTTTCTAAGCACCTACTATGTGCCAAATGCCATGTTAAGTTTTGGGGGGTACAAAGACCCAAACCGAAAGTCCTTGCTTTACAAGGAATTTACATCCTTTCAGTACAAATTTAAGTAAATACAAACTCTGCTTTTATCTGATAAAAGATGTCAGGGTCAGAAAAAGCATAGATTTAGGACTGGAAGGAACCTTAGAAGCCACTCAAATTAACTCTCTCATTTTACAGATGAAGAAATTGATACCAAGAAAGATTTAAAGATTTGCCTAAGATAGATGAGTGACAGATACAGGTTTTGAACACAGGTCTTCTCACTCTAGCTAGGTAGAGCAGTGGATGGAGTGCCAGCCCTGGATTCAGTAGGACCTGACTTTAAATCCAGCCTCAAGTCATTTACTAGCTATGTGATCCTGAGCAAGTCACTTAACCCTGTTTGCCTTAGTCTCCTCATCTGTAAAATGAGCTGGAGAAGGAAATGGGAAACCACTCTGTATCTTTGCAAAAAAAAAAAAAAACAAAAACAAAAAACCCAAATGGAGTCATGGAGGGTCGGTCACAACTAAAAAGACGCAACAGCAACAACAGTCCTCTCACTCCAAAGCTGGCAGTTTTTCCATGGAACGATTTTGCCATGCAGGGACTTAGAAACTTTTCACTTCCCTGTTCTATTAACACTTTCTTTCATTTTTCAGGCCAAACTTCCTGGTTTCATGGTTACAGTCCAAGGTGAATTGGTAACTTCTTTGCAATTTATTGTCCTAAGAGAATTAGTTGCCCAGGGTACTAGATTGACACACATTAGAGGGGGGACTCAGGACCCAAAATCCCGGGTCGTTCTGACTCAGAACCTTGCTGTCTATCTGCTACGCAAGCCTGTCTCATCACAGCCTGGTTTCTTAAAGACCCTCCCTACATCCGTAAAGACCCTTACTAGATCCAGTCTTGCTTCAGATTTTTATTCATTAAGGACAATCAAGACTTTGTCACAGGTTAAACATCTCTTGTCTATGTCTGAAGGGAAAATTATGGAGGACGTAGAGACATCTCTAGTTATATTTTATGAATTTCCATTCCAACTCAGCTTCTCAGGTCACTGCAGAGCCAAGAAGAAAAACAGCTCTGCCACAGGATCCATTACGAGCTACCCTGTCACACCTATCTCTGTCAAGTGCAAAGTCAGATTCCTGAGTCAGCCGGTGGGGAGAGAATAATTATTTTGGAGGAAAATAAAAGTTCATCTTGGGAAGCTTATTATGTTCATTTTGAAAAAAAGGAGCCCAGTGAACTTTTGAACCGGTAAAAGACTGATTTCTGCCATCATTTCAAAGCATCCTGCTCTGAATAATTTTTCTTTCTTTTTCTTTCCTTCTTTTCTTTGTTCTTTCCTTCCTTCCTTCCTTCCTTCCTTCCTTCCTTCCTTCACTCCTTTATTCCTTCCTTCTTTCCTTCCTTCCTTCCCTCCTTCTTTCCTTCCTTCCTTCTTTCCTTCCCTCTTTTCTTCCTTCCCTCTTTCCTTCCTTCCCTCCTTCCTTCCTGCTTTCCTTCCTTCTTTCTTTCCCTCTTTTCTTCTGTCCTTCCTTCCTTCTTTCCTTCCCTCTTTTCTTCCTTCCCTCTTTCCTTCCTTCCCTCCTTCTTTTCCTTCCTTCCCTCCTTCTTTCCTTCCTTCCCTTCTTCTTTCCTTCCTTCCCTTCTTCTTTCCTTCCTTCCTTCCTTCTCTCCTTCCTTCCTTCCTTTCCTACTTCCTTCCTTCCCTCTTTCCTTCCTTCTTTCCTTCCCTCTTTTCTTCCTTCCTTCCTTTCTTCCTTCCTTCCTTCTTTCCTTCCTTCCTTCACTCCTTTATTCCTTCCTTCTTTCCTTCCTTCCTTCCCTCCTTCTTTCCTTCCTTCCTTCTTTCCTTCCTTCCTTCCCTCCTTCTTTCCTTCCTTCCCTTCTTCCTTCCTTCCTTCCCTCTTTCCTTCCTTCCTTCTTTCCTTCCCTCTTTCCTTCCTTCCTTCCCTCTTTCCTTCCTTCTTTCCTTCCCTCTTTCTTTCTTCCTTCCTTCCTCCTTCCTTCCTTCCTCTCTTTCCTCCCTTCCTCCTTCTTCCTTCCTTCCTTCCCTCTTTCCTTCCTTCCTTCCTTCCTTCCTTCCTTCCTTCCTTCCTTCCTTCCTTCCTTCCCTCCTTCCTTCTTTCCTTCCTCCTCTCTCCCTCCCTCTCTCTCACTCTTGATCTTGCTCTCATTCTCATTTTTTCTCACTCTCTCAAATAGGCTAAAGTCTTGACCTGTTTGAAATCTGGGCACCTAATAAAAAAAAGAATGCTAGCTAACTTTTATATAGCAATTACTATGTCCCAGGCAACATGTTAAGTGCTTTATAATTATTATCTCACTTGATCCTTACAACAACTCCAGGAGGTAGGTGCCCATTTTTTCAGATGAGGAAACTGAGGCAAACAGAGGTTAAGTGACTTGCCCAAGGTCACACAGCTAGTAAATGTCTGAGGCCAGGTTTGATTAATTAAACTAATTAAAACCAATTTATTTGACTAAACTAATTAAATATTATTCAACATTAAGTGACTCTGGGCAACTGGAAAAAATAATCCATCTAAAAATGTCTCAATGCCAGATTAATACTAAATTTCTCACATAAAAGTTCTACTTAAAACATTTTCTTTAAAGTCAGCTAATTTTTGACAAAGGTGGGGTTCACAATCATGGCACTTCAAGTGCCTTCTCTAACATTACTTTGTATCTACTTTTTAAAAAATTCAATCAACAAAAACCTATTTTCTCTCTGTCCCTCTAATCCATAACCATTTTAAAATGAAAATAAAACAAAGTAAAACTATTGTAATGAATATGCCTAGTCAAGCAAAACAAATTCCCACATTGACTATGTCCAAATAATATATGTCTTATGCTGTCCACTTAGTCCACAGTCTCTCTGCTAGGAAACGGGTAGCATGCATCCTCATGGTACATTAGGATCAGGATTGGTCATTGTGTCAGCATTCTTGAAGGCTTTCAAAGTTGCCTATTTTTATAATATAGTTGTTAATGTATAAATTTTTCTCATTCTACTTACTTCACTTTGCATCGGTTTGTACAATTCTTCCCAGGTTTCACTGAACTTGTTCCTTTAACTGTTTCCTATGGCATCATAGTATCCCATAATATTCATATACCATAATTTATCCAGCCATTCCCCAATTGATGGAATCAGCATGTTCATATCCTTTGACTATGTATCCATTAGGGAATGAATCTTAATTTTTAAAATTTAACTTCTATATTTGAGAAATAAAGCCTTTATCAGAGAAACTTGCTGTAAAATATTTTTTTAGTTACTTCATTGTCTATGGTATCTTTAGTAAAATGTAGTTTTCCTGATTATCTCTTTTAATTAGGTCTGATTTTGCTTTTCCTGAGACCATGATATCAACCCCTGCCTTTTTAATTTTAGCTAAAGCATAATAGATTCTGCTCCAATCCTTTGTTTTTACTCTGTGTGTCTGTTTCAAGTATGTACATAGCATATTGTTGGATTCTGGTTTCTAATCCATTTTGCTATCTGCTTCTGTTTTATGAGTGAGTTCATCCCATTCACATTCACAGTTATGATCACTAACTATATTTTCTCCTCTATTCTATTTCTTCTGTTTATCCTTCTCTGTCTTTTTATCCTTTCCTTCCTCAAAAGTCTGTTGTGCTTCTGACTACTGCCTCCCTTAACCCACCCTCCTTCTTATCACCCCTTCCCCTTTCCATTATCCTCTTGCCCTCTTATTTTCCTTTTGAGTAAGATAGATTTCTATAACCAATGGTATGTGTGTGTGTGTGTGTGTGTATATATATATATACACATACATATGTATGTATGTATGTATGTATGTATGTATGTATATGTATATTCTTCCCTCTTTGAACCAAATCTATCGAGAGTGAGGTTCAAGTGAGTGAGGCCCATCCACTCCCACTTTCCCCTTTCACTATAAAAGCTCTTCCTTCCATGCCTTTTTATGTCAGATCATCTCCCCCATTCTACTCCTCCCTTTCCCCTTTTTCAAGTGTATCCCTCTTTCTCATCCCTACATTTTTTTTTATTTAGACATTATCCCAACATAATCAACTCACATCCATGCCCTTTATCCATGTAAAGTCCTACCAATGATAAAGTCATTAGGAATTACATCTATTATCTTCCCATATATGAATGTAAACAGTTTAACTTTATTGAGTCCCTTACAATTACTCTTTCATGTTTAATGCTTTTCTTGACTCTTCTGTTTGAATGTCAGATTTCCTATTCAGCCCTTGTCTTTTCATCAGGAATGCTTGAAAATCCTCTATTTTAAAAAAATCTATTTAAATCCATTTCCCTCCCTGAAGGATTATACTCAGTTTTGCTGCATAGGTTATTTCTTGGTTGTAATCCTAGCTCTTTTGCCTTCTGGAATATCATACTCCAAGCCCTCCATTCCTTCAACATGGAAGCTGCTAAATTTTGTGTAATACTGACTGTGTCTCCACAATATTTGAATTATTTCTTTCTACAATACTTTCTCCTTGACCTGGGAGTTCTGGAATTTGACTATAATATTCCTGGGAGCTTTCATTTTGAAATCTCTTTCAGGAAGTGATCAATGGGTTCTTTAAATTTCTATTTTATCCTCTGGATCTAAGATATCAGGGTAGTTTTCCTTTATAATTTCTTGAAATATGATGTTTAGGCTCCTCTTTGATCATGATTTTCAGGCATTGCAATAATTCTTAAATCATCTCTCCTTAATCTATTTTTTTCAGGTCAGTTTTTTTTTTCCAACGAGATAGGTTTCTTCTATTTTTTTTTTTTTGCCTTTTTTATTGTTTCTCGAAGTCCCATGGAATCATTAGCTTTCTGCTTGCCAAATTTTAATTATTTTTGCTTTTTTTTTTTGGAGGGAAGGCAGGGCAATTGGGGTTAAGTGACTTGCCTAAGGTCACATGGCTAGATTTTTGTGTTGTGTCTGAGGTCAAATTTGAACTCAGGTCCTCTTGACTCTAGGGCTGATGCTGTATTCACTGCGCCACCTAGCTGCACCAAATTTTAGTTTTTAAGGAATTTTTTTTTTCAGTGACTTTGTACCCTTTTTTTTTTTTTTTTTTTACATTTGACCTGTTCTACTTTTTAAGGAGTTCTTTTCTTTAGTGAATTTTTATGCCTCTTTTATCATTAGGCTAATTCTGTTTTTTAAGATCTTATTTTCTTCTGTGTTTTTGGTGCCTCTTTTACCAAGATGTTATTTTTTTTTCAATTATTTTCTTGTTTTACTCTCATTTCTTTCACCAGTTTTTCTTTGAGGCTCTTTGCTTATAACTGTTTTCATAGTGTTGCCTTCTTCTAAGTTTATGTTTTGGTCTTTCCTGTCACCATTGTAGGTTTTTATATTTAAAATCTTTTTTTTTTTTGATGTTTGCTCATTTTCCCAGAATATTTCTTGACTCAGAACTCTATGTTAAAGTTGGGCTCTGCTCACCTTGTGCTCAGGAAACACTGTTCTAAGCTTCAGGTTTCTTCACATTGTTGTTTTCAGAGCTAGTTCCAGGAGCCTCCAAGTTTTTGGCCTATCCAAGTTGGTGTTATCATGGTAGAGGTGTAATTAATGTTCTTCTGGTCTGTGCTCTGGTTCTTACCCAGGAAGGGACCTGTTCTCCTGCAGCTACAAGTACTAGGGCTCTTCTTGGCCCTGGAACTGTGACCAGGTCCTCAGCTTTCCTATACCTGCAAATGCTAGCAATCCTCTCTGCCCGGGAACTGTGACCCAGAACTGCTTATGGACAAAAGTTGCCAATCAAAGGCATTTGCATGCAATGCCCCCAAAGGATCCCCTGTAATCTTTCTGATTTGTTGTTTGACCCCTTTACCGTCTTTGGACTGAGAGTTCTGGAAGCTGCCATTGTCAGCAACCTCCTACCAATCTTTCTTTAAAAACAAAATCTTGGGAAAGTTGCACAAAAGGTATTCCTGTATTATTTGGGGGTCAGGGATGTGTGTAGCCGAGACCTGAGGACACCTCCAAGCTACCACAGAATGGAATAGTGCAGGGCCAGGCTAGGAAAGAGCACACCTGTGATGTGAACACCAGGGAAGAAGCAGCCAGCTGGTAAATTCTAGTGCATAAAGATCCAGCCTCAGAATCAATCTGACTTAGATTCAAATGAAACCTTTGACCAAATACTAACTGAGTGACCTTCAGCAACACAGTTAACCCTTTCATTTCTTTGGATTACTCTCCAAGACTATAAACTGCAGAGAATTAATTGAGGGAGTTTCTTTCCTGGAAGTTCCCAAAAGCAATGAAACAGAGGCCTGGATGCTCTCCCACTCCTCAACCCCCCAAACAACAACAACAAACTATTCTTTCTAACTAGATCTGTTCGGTTTCTTGTTATTGAAGGACTGAAACATCATCTGCACCCTTTACATTTTAAAATCCCACCTTCTGCAGGAAACCTTCCCTAACCCATCTTAATTCTAGTGCCTTCTCTCTCATAATTATTCCTTACTTTTCTTTTAAATAGCTTTCTTTATATATTTGTTTGCATGTTGTCTCCCCCTTTAGATTGTAAGCTCCTTGAGGGCAGGGACTGTCTGTTCTTAGCACAGTGCCTGGCACATAGCAAGCATTTAATACATATTTATTAAATGACTAATTGATTTTATCACCCAGGGTCAGTGCTAATTGCCCTGCTTCTGATTCTATGAAATGAAATTAATGCTGTGATTGTGTAGGTTACTTGGACCAGAACTCCAGGAAGAAAATGCCTTAAGTGGCATTAGTAAAATTTTCTCAATTTTCTCTTCAGGAAAGAAACAGAGAGGCAGACAGACAGAGACAGAGATAGAGAGACAGAGAAAGAGGGAGGGAAGGAGGAAGGAAAGGAGACAGACAGAGAGAAGGAGGGAGAGAGAATGAAGGAGACAGAGACAGTGAGAGAATCAGTCAGCATTCACATGATGTGTCAAGCCTGAAGAGCTCTGAGTCAATGACTCACCCTCCTTTCCCTCCTTGACCTGGGTTGGACTCAGATATACTTTCTTCTTCTTTCTTCTCTCCCTTCCCCCATTCCTAGGCCCCCAAAACTTATGTGTCTATTCTTTTTTCTCCCAGAAGCATATGACTGCTTGCCTGTTCTTTTTTTTTTTTTTTTATAAAGCAATTGGGGTTAAGTAACTTGCTCAAGGTTACACGGTTAGTCATTATTTATGCGTGGGTGCTCATTTTCTGAGGCCGGATTTGATCTCGGGTCATCCCAACTCCGAGGCCGGCACTCTTACTCACTGCGCCACCTAGCCGCCCCTGCTTGCCTGTTCTTAACTGGAGAGAAAGCTACATGGGGAACCAAAGATAGAAATACTGGGGAAGGGGACAGAAACTAGGGAGATGACAGCCTCAGTTTTCTCATCTGCAACATGGAATAGATGGCTTTTGATGTCCTTTCTAGTTTGATAATCATGTGTAGTGTGTGTGTGTGTGTGTGTGTGTGTGTGTGTGTGTGTGTGTATGCATGCTCATGCAAAGGAATGTCTGCTTTTGCTTATGTAATGATACTACAATTGACACCACATTCTGAGTTAATTGGCCACTGGCTATTGGTCCTTAATAGCTCTGCCCTGGCTATGATTTTCCCCAGCTTCTCTTAGATTTCAATTCATCAATCAATAAGCTTTCTGAAGTCCCTACTATATGCCAGGTGCTAAGGATAACAGACAAAAAATGAAACAGTCCTTGACCTCAAGGTGCTTACATTCTATCAAGGGTGATGATATAAACACCCATAAATATATTTAAAATATAGGCAAACACTCAATAATTTCAGGGGTGGAGGAAGCATAAGATAATCAGGGAGGGCTTCATGGAGAAAGCCAGGGTGTTCCAAGGTACCTCTTTGTGGAAAATGTGGGTTTTGTTGGCTTCCTGTTTACATGTGTTGGTTTTACTTCACTTCCCTCTGGGGCCTGGGGTAATGTCAGGGTGGTGCAGAACTCATTTGCTTCAGGAAACTTGTTGTCAGCAGGCCTCAGAAAAGTTTTGGTTCTTATCCAATTAGTTTGTGTCCCCTCTAAAGAAAGAATAAGGAAGAATCAACATTGACAGGTGATGTAGAAATATAATTTGTGTACCATAACACCTTTTTACCTGTTAAAGCTTTATTATTATTATGTTCTAAATCAAGGTCTCCTAATACAGTGACCAAATATCTTGAAAAAGGAGGGAGGGAAAAGAGAACAAGCATTTATTTGTTTGTTTGTTTGTTTGTTTATTTATTTATTTGCTTTTTGGAGGGGGGAAGGCAGGGGAATTGGGGTTGACTTGCCCAAGGTCACATGGCTAGTAAGTGTTAAGTGTTTGAATTCAGGTCCTCTTGGCTCCAGAGCTGGTGCTCTATTCACTGCACCACCTAACCACCCCAGAACAAGCATTTATTAAGTGCCTGTGTATGTGCTAAGCTATTTGTTTTGCAATACCCTTGTATTTGGGAAATTTAAAATTCTGGATGCTTTTATCTACACAGAGTCTAGGCTTATTGTTCAGACTCTGATCTTGTCCAGGCTTCACAGGACCTGGGCAAACATTTAACAGTCTAGCTCTGCTGGAACAGGATTGTTTCCCACAAGGAAAATGGTAGCAATATCTAAGCTGAAACATATTGGATAAACAAGGAAGGTATTATTGGCCTGATATGGTGCTTGTGGAGTCAGAGGATCTGAGTTTAAAACTCCCCTATTACATTTACTCCTTTTATGATTTTGAGGAAGTTATTAAACCTCTGTGAGCCTTATTTTCCTCATCTCTGTATAACAGGGGACTTATTAATGAAAATAAATTTTAAAAAATAAAGGGGAAGATAATAACTGCCTCTGGCAATTGATATTGGGGAGAAAGCACTGTTTTGGGGTCTCAGGTTAATAGCAGTAGAATGCCCCCGCATTTATTAGGGGCATCTGGAACTTGAGGCCATGTAGCCAGCACATCTGGGGATCCAACTTACAAGAGTGGATGTGTGTTGGTTAAAGTAAGTCTGGACTCTTGTTACATGTGAAATAACTGGGGTGGGATGATCTCTGAAACCCCCGTTCTAGATCAGTGATCTCATATTTAGGCTTTAAAGATGCAGGTTGGTTGTCAAACTCATCTTGGTTGTCAAACACAGATTATATATGAACTTTTTTGCTCAAGTTTGGACCTGGATCATCTAATATTTTATAACCCCAACCTGTGGTTTCCCCCTCCCACTTAATATTATTTTATTTTTTTCTAATTACATTTAAAGATATTTTTCAACATTCACTTTTATAAGATTTTGAATTCCAATTTTTTTCTCCTTCTCTCCCTTCCCTCCCCAAGATGGCAAGCAATCTGATATAGGCTAGACATGTACAATTATATGAAACATTTTCACTTTAGTCAAGCTGTAAGACTCAACACACACACACACACACACACACGACAAGAAAGAAAAAAATACAACAACAACAAAAAAAGAAAAAATAGTATGCTTTGATCTTCATTCAGACTCCATAGTTCTTTCTCTGGAAGTGGATGGCATTTTCCTTCATGAGTCTTTGGAATTGTCTTAGAAAGATTATTGTATTACTCAGAAGAGCTAAGTCTATTAAAGTTGATTATTGCATAATGTTGCTATTACTGTGTACAATGTTCTCCTGGTTCTGCTCCTCTCACTCAGTATCAGTTCATATAAGTCTTCCCAGGGTTTTCTGAAGTCAGCCTGATCATCATTTCTTAGCACAACAGTAATCCATTACATTCATATAATACAACTTGTTCAGCCATCCTCCAACTGATGGGCATCCCCTCAATTTATAATTCTTTGCCACCACAAAAAGAGCTGCTATCAATAATTTTGTATATGTGGGTCCTTTTCCATTTTTTTAACCTCTTTGGGATACACACTTAGTAGTGCTAACCTGTGTTTCTTGCCCTCTCCTTACATCTCTTGGATATCTTATGACTGACCTACACTTCCTAGACCCAGTCCATTTTCTTGAGTGTCTTTTACAATAGGATAGAGACATACCTTAGGATGTCAAGTAGTTTAGTGATTAAAGTCCATTATCATAGCTACCCAGGTGATGTGGAGGAAACATTTGGAGTTGCTAGAATCATGGGGGTTTGGGCCTAGTCAGGCACACAACTCAGAGGACCAAATACAACAGATGAAGTCCTACCCAAGATAAGGCAAATTGCCCATAGTCACAAACCCAGTAAATGGCAAAGATGGGATTCAAACCCAGGCCTTTTGACTTAAGGTTTTCTGTACTTGACTTCTCTAAACACAGCAAAGCAGTTAAGAATATAATATACAGGATAAATGATATTTTTTGCAGAGGTAAATAATGAAGTCAAAAGTAAGCAGATTTAAGAATAAAGATAATAAGTTTGACTTGGGATTGCCAGGATTCTAAGGGGAGATAGCTTATGTGTTGTTTGTTTAGTAGTTTTTCAGTCATGTCTGACTCTTAATGACCCCTCTTGGGGTTTTCCTGGCAAAGATACTGGAGTGATTTGCCATTTCTTTCTCGAGCTCATTTTCATAGCTGAGGAAACTGAGGCAAACAGGGTAAAGTAACTTGCCCAGGCTTACACAGTAATTGTCTGAGGCCAGATTTGAATTCCCAAAGATGAGTCTTCCTGACTCTAGGCCTGGTACTTTATCTATTGTGCCACCTAGCTACCCCAGATATCTTACAGACGATTGGAAATGTGTTTCCTAGAACTCCAAAGACTGGTCAGGACTGGAAATAAAAATACAGGAGTCTTCCTCAAAGAGGTGATGGTTGAAGTCATGAAGTGAATGACATTTCCCAAGGAAGGTATGTAAAGACAGAAGAAAAGGGGGCAAGCTAATGGTAATGGTGATTTGAAGATCTTCCCTACCCCTTAATAAGCCTAAGGGAATTTGAAGACTTTCCCTACTTTGAAGATATACCCTGATAGACTAATAGACTGAATGTAATCACATGGAGCCTGTGGTATGGAGTGTGCTGAAGGGTGGAGCAGAGCCCACAGGAAGATGGGAGTGAAAGCAGCTAAGCTAGAGGGAGGAGAGGATGCATCCGAGGGAGAAAAGGTTGGTTTGTGGGAAGAATAAAGGATGCTGTGGCTCTCTGTGCTGTTATGGCTGATTAACTTCTTTGCTATTATGATGGAATCGCTTACTGGTTTTGGGATTCAGTTTTCTGGTGTCTGAATAAATGTTTTGCTTCTGTCTTCTATATGGAGAGTCTGTTATATTTTGTGATCAAGCACTATGCCAGAGTATTTATAGTCACCATTGGTGCTGTAAATATTGTATTGGCACTACACAAGGCTAGCCATTTGTGGGATTGCCCACATTAAGGAATTGGGAAGGCGGGGATAGACAGTGTTATAAAGTGGAGCATTATCTCTGTAGTCAGAGGACTTGAGTTCAAATTCTACTTTTGATGATTATAGCCCATATGACCTTGGGCAAGTAATTGGATCTCAATTTCTTTATTTGTAAAATGAGGATGCTGGATAAAGTGACCTCTGAAATCCTTTCCAATTCTAGACCTATGATCTTTAAGGACCAGCAGCAGAGACAGGGCTAGAGCAGTTAGATAGAAGTAAAACTAGCAGAGTGTGAAATCAAAGGAAGAGTGTGATCTGGAGGAGTAATCTGTATCCCACATCTTTAATGTGGGAATTCCCCCATGCATCAGCAGTAGCAAAAGAGGCCAGGAAGACTGAAGACTGGGGGAGAAGTAGGAAGGACCTTGAGTTTGGCAATTAGGACAATGGAACATTTCAGGATTTCCCCTAGAGTAGTTTCAGTAGAATCATGGGGAAGGAGCCAAAGTGAAAGGGCTTGAGGAGAGAGTGGGAGGTGAGAAAAGGGAGGTGTTTTATGTAGATAGATTTTCAAGATGTTTAGCAGTGAAATAAAGAGATAAATGAGATGATAACTAGATGGGGTACAAAGGTCCAGGGAAATGTGTTTTTGTTTGTTTTTTAAGGAATGGGGGATCAAATATTTTTTGTAAGCAGATGGCAAGGAGCCATAGATGTTGGAGATACAAGAGAATAGCTACTAGAATATGGTCCTGGAGAATCTCAGGATCCCAGAATCTGGGAGTTAGACTGAACTTCAGTGGTCATCTAGTCCAACCTATATACAAAAGGAAACTCTACTATGACACACCAACAAGTGTTTTCCATTTCTACTTGCAGACCGCCAAGGAGCGGGAACTAATAACCACCTTCAGATAACTATGACTGTTCAAAGTCATTTTTTTCCTGACATCAAAAGCCGAAATTTGCCTTTTTCCAGCTTCCACCCACTGTTCCTGGTTCTGATCACTCTGGTCAGATGCAACAAGTCTGTTTCCTCTTTCATATGATAATCATTCAAATACTTGAAGACAGATATCATGTTGCCCTGACTTGTCTTTTCACCACGCTGAACATGCCTAGTTTCTTCGAACTATTCTCATACACTCAAGGCTGTCCTTCACCCTGGTTATTCTACTCAGGATGTTCTCCAGATTACTAATATCCTTCTTAAACTGGGTCATCCAGATCTGAATACAATGTCGCAGATGAAGTCTGATAAAGGCAGAGTACAGTAATACTATCACCTTGATATTTGGAAGCTCTGCCTCTTTAAATGAAGCCTAATATTAAATTAGCTTTCTTTTTTTCCTACTGTCATATCACACTGCTGACTCATGTTAAGCGTTATGTTCACTAAAAGCCTCATGTCTTTTTCAGAAGAATTGCCATCTATCCATAACTTCTCCATCTTAAGCTTGTGAAGTTGATTTTTTGCACCCAATATAAGACTTTTACTCTTTGACTTTGACTTTGATCTCTACAGAATTTCATCTTATTTGATTTTGCCCAGTACCCCAGCCCTATAGAGATCAAATGAGGTCGGTTGTTGTTCTTCATTCTTGAAGAGGACCAAAATGACATCACTGTGCTAGAGTCAAGTTTCGATGTGTCCGACTGTGGCTGATCAGACCAATATGAGCTCACGATGCTCTACCACAAGTTGGGCACAAATAGGCCACGTGAACATTTGTGGTGGATTCTCTAAATTTGCTCATTCTGCATTTCCTTTGAGCTTTTCAATTCTGCTTTGCTCATAGAACACAGCGCCTTCTCTGATGTGGGCACGCCATGCTGAGCAGTCCTGTGCCAGTGTCTACCATGTCACAAATCAATTCCAAAGTTCTTAAGAGAGACCTTAAAAGTGTCCCTTTTGGGGACTTCTTCTGACCACCATCTGAGCTCTTGCCCTGAGTTCTCCATAAAATAGTCTTTTTTGGCAAGCAGATGTCTTGCATTGAATCAACATAGGCAGTCCATCAGAGTTGTGCTCTCAGGCTGAATGCTTGGCAGTTTAGTTCAAGAAAGGACCTCAGTGTCTGGAACCTTATCCTGCCAGGTGATCTTCAGAATCTTCCTAAGACAATTCAAATGGAAGTGATTCAGTTTCCTGGCATGGCACTGGTAGACTGTCCAGGTTTCATAGGCATATGCTGATGAGGTCAGCACCATGGCTCTGTAGATCATGTTTGGTAGTCAGTTTAATACATCTTCTCTTCTATACTTTCCTTCAGAGCCTCCCAAACACTGAGCTAGCTCTGGCAATGTGTGTCAACCTCATTATCAATGTGTACATCCCTGATAAAAAGCACTTAGCACACGCCTGTGAGATGGTGGATGCTATTTAAGTAGTTATTCCTTTCTCTTCCCTCTTCTTTCTTTTTGTTCAGTATGATAGCTATTCCTCAAAGATTTTTTCATTTTTAAATTTGATGAATATACCATCTATGTCTTTATCCAAGCAATTGATATTAATTTTAAACAGAACTAGGGGATGAATCAAGGGTTCATGTAGGGAATTAGCCTCAATGAAGAATACTATGACTAGAAGGATAGAGAAAAGAGTAGACCGGATCCTGAAACATTCTGAGGACTAGGACAGGCGAACAGAGAGAATTCATGTTGCTTAGCCTCAATTTTATAAGTAAAAGGTTTTGTACAGGTTAATTTGAGGTGCCCGTGGGAAAGCCCACTGGTTAGTCTGGTCCTAGGCAGTTGGAAAGGTGAGCCTGGAGTTTGGGGATGAAAATATAGATTGGAGATTTGTATATAAGAAGTAGCTCAAAGTGTTGAGACTACTATAATTCTTACCAGTGGATATTGAGAGGAGAGAAGAAAATTATTTGGAGCCATCACTATGGGAAATACGATAGGGAGCTGATAAATGTAGGTTAGAATGATTCTTGAGCAATAATAAGGACTCAGGTGAAATGATGTACCATTTATTTGTAGTGGTGAAACCAGCCTGATTTGGGGGTTATTTTTCTCTGTTTTGCTGGAACAGGAGAAAAGATAACAGATGGTAAGGATTGCCCAGGGGTAAGGATTTCATGTCAGGAACAGAAGGTCAGAGGGAATCGAGTATCATAAGGTTACATATTGAACCTCAGTGATAATTTTGTCTAACCTCTTTTTATGAAAGACTTAAGCCCAAAGGCATTAAAATGACTTGCTCATGGTCACACAGGTAGTAAAGGTCAGATTCAGCATTTGAATCCAAGTCCTCTGACTCCAAATATTTATGGAGAAAGAATGAAGTTAAAATGAGGAGATGGAAATAATGTTGGCTATCATGTTTGAGGATGGAAAGAGAGCTTGCTGACAACAGAGTGGAGACTTTAAGAGGAAGTTTTGGAAACTGAAGATAGGCAACTACAACTAGGATGGGGCTATGCCCGAGGGCACTGAAATTTAGAGAATACTGACAGAGCTTATAGAACTTCAATAACAGTTGAGCTTAGTGCCTGGTCAGCAAGAACAATTGGCAAGGGGCAAGTAGGTGGTGCAGAGAATAGAGTACCTGCCCTGGAATCAGGAAGACCTAAGTTCAAATCCAGTCTTACACAATTGACACACTTCCTAGTTGTGTGACCTTGGGCAAGTCACTTAACCCCAATTGCCTTGACTTCCCCCCTCCAAAAAAAAAAGTGCTGGGGCTGCTATCTCTAGCATTTTTTTGGGTGGGAAGGATATAGAGCAAAGAAAAGAACCTACAATCTTTATGCTCAGAAATTGGTGGGTACTTTAAACTAGGATTACTTCATTACACCCAAGAACACTACAGAGGATTCTTGACAAAGGGCCAGGTAAGGAGTGGGGTGTTGCAATTAGGAAACCAAACAGCAGTTAGCTGCTGAACATAGCTGAAGATTATTTTGGGAAACAAGGAAGGTGTGGTTAGCACCATACACTCAGGCTTCATAGAATATAGAATGTGAAAAAGAATTCAACCTCTTGGCTAAGTACAGACTTGACTGGACTCCTAGTTTGAG
This sequence comes from Gymnobelideus leadbeateri, assembly GCA_011680675.1. Lineage (NCBI taxonomy): Eukaryota > Metazoa > Chordata > Mammalia > Diprotodontia > Petauridae > Gymnobelideus > Gymnobelideus leadbeateri. The sequence continues at coordinate 164,072 of WOXC01009999.1, read as the reverse complement.
TTAGTATAGTGAAGAAGACAGACTCCTGTTGAGGTCATGGGACTTGAGTTCAAATCCTGGCTTTGACACTTATTTGTGTGATGTTCAGCAAGTTGCTTAACTTCTTTAAAAAAGGAGAGGTTGGATCCAGCTCTAGATCCATGATGATTCCATTGTCTACATCGTGGATCTAGAGCAAGAATAATTTAACTTGAGAATCGGCAATTGCCACAAACTACAACTAACCAGAACTTAACCAGAGTTAGCAGAATCTGAGTGATCCCTAAAATAATTTTAGACTACTCAAGGCAGAATTGAGATTTATGTCATTAGTGATAGGGATTCTTTTTTAAATTAATTTTAAACTTAAGTACTAAAACTTAAATAACAATCAAAAGAATCACATTATCAACTTAAATACTAAAACGTAAATGCCAAATCAGAAAAGAAAAACAAGCATTGCCAGGTGCACAACATAATGTAAAAGAGAATTCAAAATAAAGAAAAATAAATTTCCATTTTAAGAAAGCCTATACAATAAACACTACACATTGTGTTCTGAGCTGTCCATTTTTGCTTTGCTTCCTTGTAAGCTTTCTTTTGTGCTCTGCTTATTTCCCCCCCATTCTCCCTCCTCCCCCAAGAAGGCTACAATTAAGTGCAAATATATATTTGTATTTGTGTGTGTATATATATATGCACACATATATACGCACAAACATATCATACACATATACACACACAAAACATATATGCATATGTACGTACACTTATATACATATACATATGCTTAGATATCTATAATCATACTCATATATAGATATTCACATACATTTATGTAAGACTGCACTATGTTTGTTAATAAGGATCTTTTTTGACTACCCATAAATTACATTGGACTTAGAACAGAACTATCCAAGAATTTAGACAGGAGAATAGGCAAGACAATATGGTTATTACTAATGACAGACAGATACACAAAACACTATCATATCTTGGTGATTTTTCTAAACAACTTTGAACTTTACTACCTTTAAACCTCCCTAGGTAAAATCTATCTTGTATAGCCTGGAGTGTTACTGGGCTGGAAAAGTAGATCTTGATCTGATCTAATCTTTCTTATCTGTGGGTGTCAGTAACTGAGATAAAAATTATCTGTGTCCATTGATTAGATATTGTTGTCAATCACTGAATCAATGCTGCCCAGATAGTTATCTACAGTGTTTTATTCTGCTTAGACCACAGGCTCATCTGTATAAAAAGTCAGAGTCCAGAGGATCAGAATTAGCAACCTTATATAGGATGTAAATGCATATTGTTGCTATTGTTCAATTGTTCAGTCATGTCTGACTCTCCATGACCTCAGGCACCATAGCACACCAGGCCCTTCTAAGCCTATCCAAGTTCATGTTTCATTGTTTCCAAGATACTATCTATCTATCTCATCCTCTACTGTCCCCTTTTCCTTTTGCTTTCAATTTTTTCCAACATCAGGGTCTTTCCCAAAGAATCTCTTCTCATTAGGTGGCCAAAATATCAAAGCTTCAGCGTCAGTACTTCACCTTCCAGAGAACAGCCTGAATTAATTTCTTGACTGATTTGACCTCCTTGCTGTCCAAGGGACTCTCAAAAGTCTTCTCCAGCACCACAATTTGAAAGTGTCAATTCTGTGGTGCTCAGCTTTCCTTATAGTCCAACTCTCACAGTCATATATTAGTACTGGAAAAACCATTGCTTTGACTATATATGGACCTTTGTTGGCAAGGCAATGTCTCTGCTTTTTGGTAGGCTATCTAGATTTGCCACAGTTTTCCTCCCAAGGAGCAAGCATCTTTTAATTTCATGGCTGCAGTCACTGTCTGTAGTGATCTTTAAACCCAAGAATATAAAATCTTACACTGTTTCCATTCCTTTTCCCTCTGTTTGGCAGGAAGTGATAGGACTAATTGTCAAGATCTTAGGGATTTTTTATGCTAAGTTTCAAGCCAGCTTTTTTTTTTTTTTTTGCTTTTTGGAGGGCAGTTGGGATTAAGTGACTTACCCAACGTCACACAGCTAGTTTTTTGTGTTAAGTGTTTGAGGCTGGATTTGAACTCAGGTCCTCTTGACTCCAGGGTCGGTGCTCTATTCACTGCTCCACCTAGCCACCCATAGCTTTTATACTCTTCTCTACCTCATTAAGGGGCTTCTTGATTCCTCTTTACTCTCTGCCATCAGAGTGGTATTGTTTGCTTATCTGAGATTGTTGATATTTCTCCTGAAAACATTAATTCTAGCTTTTGATCCATGCAGCCTGGTGCTTCATATGATGTGCTCTTTATAGAAATTAAACAAATAGTCATAGTCCTTTGCCAACATTAAATGAATCAGTTGTTCATTGTTCAGTTTTAACCTTTGCTTCTTGGTCTGCATATAGGTTCCTCAAGAGACAAGTAAGATGATCTGGTACTCCCATCTATTTGAGGACTTGCCACATTTTGTGGTGATCCACACAGTCAAAGGCTTTGTTGTAGTAAATAAAGCAGAAGGAGATATTTTTCTGGAGCTTCCTTGCTTTCTCCATAATGTTATCACTATGACTTTAACTCTGTTACAACAGAAGCAACATGTACGAATGGTCTTGATCTGACCTAGTCTGTCTTATCTTTGGGTGTCAGTAATTGAGATAAAAATTACCTATGTTGGCAAAGGACTATGACTTTTGTTTAATTTCCATAAAGAACACATCATATGAAGCACCAGGCTGCATGGATCAAAAGCTAGAATTAATATTTTCAGGAGAAATATCAACAATAGGTGGCGTAGTGAATAGAGCACTGGCCCTGAAGTCAGGAGGACCTGAGTTCAAATCTGGCCTCAGACACTTAACAAAAAAACTAGCCGTGTGACCTTGGGAAGCCACTTAACCCCAACTGCCCCTCCAAAAAGCAAAAAAAAAAAAAATTATCTGCGTCCATTGATTATAATCCAACAAATATTGACAATTTGGTCTCTAGTTCCTCTGCCTCTTCAAAAACCAGCCTGTTCTTCTGATAATTCTCAGGCCACATATTTCTAAAGCCTAGCTTGCAGAATCTGAAGAACAACCTTGATGATGCGTGAAATGAGCACAACTGTTCAGAAATTTGAACATTCCTTGGCATTGCTCTTCTATAGGATTGGGATGTAAACTGATCCTTTCCAATTTAGTGGCCACTGTTATGTTTTCCAAATTCGCTGGCATATTGAGTGCACCACTTCAACAGCATCATCTTTTACTGTTTTAAAAAGCTCAGCTGGAATTCCATCGCCTCCACTAGCCTTACTGTTAGCAATGCTTCTCAAGGCCCTCTTGACTTTATTCTCCAGAATAACGTTTGGCTCTAGGTCAGTAACCACACCATCCATAGTTATCAGCAATGTTAAGATCTTTCTTGTATAGTTCTTTTGTGTATTCTTTTTAATCTCTTCTGCTTCTGTTAAATCCTTACCATTTTTGTCTTTTTATCATACGCATTTTTGCATGAAACTTTCCCTTAATAGCTCTAATTTTCTTGAAGAGACCCCATTTTATTGTTTTCTTCTATTTTTTTCATTGCTCATTTAAGAAAATCTTTTTTTTCCTCTTCTTGCTATTCTCTGGAATTCTGCATTGGGCATATCTCTCTTGTCACAATACCATATAAGATCACCAATAAAATCTGTTTTAAAAAATATGTAATATTGGACCAGCTATGTGGTACAGAGAATTTGAGCACTGGCCCTGGAATCAAAAGGACCTGAGTTCAAATCTGGCCTCAGATACTTAACGCTTCTTAGCTGTGTGACCTTGGGCAAGTCACTTAACCCCAATTGCCCTGCCTTCCCCCTTCCAAAAAGCATTTTAAAAACAAGTTTTGAATTCTAAATTCTATCTCCATCTTCCTTCCTATCTTCCTTCTTCCCTCCCTCCCTTCCTTCCTCCCTACTTTCCTTCCTTTCTTCCTTCCTTCCTTCCATTTCCTTCCTTCTTTCTTTCCTGCCTTCCTTTCAGCCTCAGACACTTGTGTGACCTTGGGCAAATCACTAAACTACTTGCCTCAGTTTCCTCATCTATAAAATAAGCTAGATAAGGAAATGGCAAACCACTTCAGTATCTTTGCCAAGAAAATCCCAAATGCAGTCACAATAGTCAGACCTGACTAAAAAAGGACTGAACAACATTAAAGCTTTAAAAGGTTTTTAAAGCTGAAAGTTGTACTAAGTATGCCTATATACATCTTGTATAGAACTGTTTATTTACCTATCATCCCCTCCATTAGAATGTAGATTCCTTGACAGCAGTGACTGATTGGCTTTATCTTGTGACCCCCAGTGCTCAGTACAGTACCAGACATTGAGTATAGAATAAATCTTTGCGGCCTATCTATCTTATTAGGCTTCAGATCTAGGAAGAGCTGGGGTGAAATCCATCCTCTGACACATACTGGCTGGGTGATACACTAAGCAAAACATTTACCCTCTTGATGCTTTAGGAAACTCTCATAGACTATGAAGTGAAGAGAAGATGCCTAGCTGTGTTACTAGAGGGAGTTCCCTACCAGTAGTTTTGTATATCACTGAACTGACCTAAATATACACAAATAGGTTAAAAAGGTGCTAACTGAATTTACCTAAATTGTATTTAATAAAATTGTTGTTTGAAAAATGAGTGCCATTTTCCTTCCCTCATTAGGTCCTTTCGTTCAGGGGCCAGCGTGTACTGTTCTTTATCTGTTAGCCAATCCTTTTGTTTACACATCTCACCCTTGTGATTTAATGCTTTCCACTCATGTCTTCCTAAGAATACTTTGCAAAAGTCAAGCTCAGTTTATATAAGTGTGAATACCAAGATTTGGCTAGGGAAAGGAGCTTCTCTGAGATCTCACAGACCTATTTAGAATTCTGGATTTATCTTCCCACTTTCTTTTTTTTCCTCAGCACAAGATGGATCTATTGGCTTAAGTTAACATTAGCATCTAAGTTTAAAGTGAATCATTTCATAAGATTGGGGGAAATGACCCAGGATGACCCCTTCCCTGAGTCAGGGGGACACTTAATACTTAGACCCTGTGTTTGGAAGACCTTCCAAAATATAATTTGCTTCTGCTTGGTTCTGGGTAGTTCCATTTAACTTCTACCCTGGGCTGGAGCTTTGGGAGGGCTTTTTAACCTGGGACACATGAACTTGTTTTTGAAAAAAATTTTAATAACTGATTTCCAGTATAATCAGTTTCCTTTGAAATCCTGTATATCTTTTTTATTTTATCCACTTACAAAAACATTCCTAGAAGGTGTCCATAGACATTACCAAAGGGTTCCACAACACAAAAATGGTTAAGAACACCTGCTTTCGTCAGGGAGAAAAAACAGGGAAGCATCCTGTTTCCTGCTATGAAAGAAAGGAGGAACAGGACCCCAGAGATTTTATTTTTCATTTTTTTTCCAGTCATGTATGACTGTTGGTGACCCTATTTGGGGTTTTCTTGGCAAAAATATGGGAGGGGTTTGCCTTTTCCTTCTCCAGCTCATTTTACAGATAAAGAAACTGAGGAAAACAGGGTCAAGTGACTTTCCCAGGGTCACACAGCTAGTAAGTGTCTGAGGTCAGAATTGAACTCAGAAAGATAAATCTTCCTGACTCCAGGCTCTGCACTCTATCTACTGTGCCACCTAGCTTCCCAGAGGCAATCACCTAAAAAGTTAAAGGAGGTTAAGCTAGGCTATAAGATTTGGGCTGGCCTGACACTGAAAGGTCTAAAAGAAGGGAAAACAGGTAACAGGATGGAGGAGGGGATAAAATAAGAATGAACAATAGGATTATCCAGGTATGACTGGGACCTCAGAGCCCCTAATTTTACAGATGAAAAAACTGAGACTTATGGAAATAAACTGACTTGTCCAAGGTCATCTAGATAAGCATATCAGAGGTAAGATTTGTCTCAGGCTCCACAAAGATGTTCTTTTCACTATACTCACTGTTATTTTTAAAAAGCATGTTGAAAGGTTTGCTGAGTGCTTTTCCTCACAACAGCACCACAAATTAGGTAGTGCAAGTATAATTAGTCCCCATCTTCTAGATGAAGAAACTGAGGATCTAAGACAGCAAGTAATTTGTCTGCGATAGCGTAGCTAACCAGTGTCTAAAAGAGAATTCAGATGGGAGTTGCTTCATTCCAACAATGCCACAATATGTCACAGTTCCTAATATATTAGTGTGAGCAACCAGGATTAATCTATTGACTTCTATAAAGCTGAAATTTTTCCTTTGTAACTTCAGTCTCCTATGTTTAGCCTCCTACAGTACAGAGCAACACCCCCCCCCCCAAAAAAAAAGCCTGAGGAAGACTGTGTACTATTTTCTGGAACAATTGCCCAAGAACATGTCCTTCCCCAAGGCTAGAAGGGGAAAAAGGAATTAGAAAACAAAATTAGTAGCAATTCAAACTGGAATAGGATAGGAAGCAACCCTAGGAATGGGAAAAAAAAAGAAATAATGAGATTATGGGGTATAGGATCACTACCTATTACCCTCGAAAAAGAAACAAAGATGTAAATTCATCCAGGAATACAACTCATATTTTCAGTAACTTTAATGTTTCACTTATTGTAAGGATAATCAACTACAAAAGACTTAGAATAGATCAATACAATGATTCACCATGATTCCAGAGGTATCATGATGAAAAAATGCTATCTATCTCCAGAACAAGAGCTGATACACTCAGAGTATTATTTGAACCATATTTTTTCCTTTTTCTTTTTTTCCAGAATATTTTGTGTTTTGCATGACTTCAACATGTATAATGAATATTGCAATTCTTGCCTTTCTAAGTGGGTAGGGGGAGGGCTGAAGGGAGGAAAAGAATTTGGAACTGAAAATAAAAATAAAATTGAAATTTAAAAAGAGTTAATAAGGAAAAATAGCTTAAATCTGCACAAAGATTTTTGGGACACTCTCCTTAATTCTAATGCTTTCCCACTGCTGATTATCTCCAATTTATTTTGTATATAGCATCTCCATACATAGTTATTTGCACGTTGTCCTCCCTATTAGGCTGTGAGTTTCTTGAGAGCAGGAATTACCTTTCTGCCTTTCTTTATATTCTTAATGCTTAGCACAGTGCCTGGCATGTAGAAGATGCTTAATAAATGTTTGTTGTTCTCTGTGAGGTAGGCACCAACTCTCACCTATCAGACTGACTAAAATGACAGAAAAAGAAAATGATAAATGCTGAAGAAAATGTGGGAAAATTGGAACAATAATGCATTGTTGGTGGAGTTGTGAACTGATCCAGTTACTCTGGAGAGCAATTTGAAACTATGCCCAAAGGGCTATAAAAATGTGTATACTTTTTGATCCAACAATACTACTACTAGGTCTGCATCCCAAAGAGATCATAAAAAAGGGAAAAGGACCCACATGTACAAAAATATTGATAGTATCTCTTTTTGTGGTGGCAAAGAATTGGAAATTGAGAGGATACCCATCAATTGGGGAATGGCTGAACAAATTGTGGTACAAAAATATAATGGAATACTATTGTGCTATAAGAAATGATGAACAGGTGGCTTTCAGAAAAACCTGGGAAGACTTACATGAACTGATGCTGAGTGAATTGAGCAGAACCAGGAGAACACTGTACACAGTTAACAGGAATATTGTCTCTCAGCAATACAGTGATCCAAGACAATTCCAAAAGACTTGCAATCAAAAATGCTAACCACATCCAGAGAAAGAACTTTCGAGTCTGAATGCAGATCAAAGCATACTATTTGCTCTTTTTCTGTTTGCTTTTTCTTTCTCATGGTTTTTCTCTTTTGTTCTGAGTCTTCTTTCACAACATGACTAATGTGGAAATATGTTGTAATGGGAATGGGAATTTGAAGATCTTCCCTGCCCCTTAATAGACCTAGGAAGGGAGTTTGAAGACCTCCCCTGCTTTGAAAGTAAACTCTGTCCCCAGATAGGCTGAATGTAATCACATGGAGCCTGTGGTGGGAGGAGTTTGCTGAAGGGAAGCAGAGCCCACAGGAAGTTGGTCAGAGGTAGCCAGATGGTGGGGGAGAGAGGATGCTCATTAAGGAGATAGAGAGGTTTGTGAGTAAATATTGATCTTGTATTGGTTTGTGGGAAGGCTAAAGGATGCGGTGACTCTCTGTTATTATGGTTTCTGAATATCTTTGGTACTATGATGGAATTGCCTTACTTGTTTTGGGACTGCGTTTTCTGGTGTCTAAATAAATGCTTCAGCTCTATCCTCTATCTGGAGAGTTTGGTATATTTTACAACTGAACATCATGTGATACTTATAGTCATGGTTTTTATCATGATTGTGGCTGCAGTAAATATTGCATTGGCGCTACATATGTTTAGCATAATTGTACATGTATATCCTAAATCAAAAGGCTTGCTGTCTTGAGGAAGGGAGAAAGGGAGGGAGGGAGAAAAATTTGGAACTCAAAATTTTACAAAAATTAATGTTGAAAACTATCTTTATATGTAATTGGAAAAAATAGACTACTACTCAAATAAACATTTCACTCCTTTTGACTGCAGTTTCCCCAATTACAGACTGAGAGGTTGAGACCAGCAATCCTTTTTTCTTTTCAGCATTTAGAAAGATGTAACAGGGGGCAGAGTCGAGATGCTAGAGTAGAAAGGACTTCCATGGGGCTCCCACTTCCACCTCCTCCAATTCATATAATAGGTGACACTGAACAAACTTTGGAGCTACAGAACCCACAAATGACACAGAGAAGCTAGCCAGCAGGAAGAGGTCAGCACAGCCCTCTGGGAGCCCAGCCCAGACCCAGTGTGAGCCCAAGGTTTTGCTTCAGGGCAGCCACAACCAGCAGCCTGCTAGAGGGACTTCAGATCACCAGAAGCTGTGGCGATTTCCAGAATTATCAACCCATAAATGCTAAGGACAAAGTGAGAGGTCAGTGCAGTGTGGACTTTGGGACCTGGGAATTCAGGAGTGTGGTTGGCCTTTGCCCCTGGGGTGAGAAGTGGCTGAGGCTCATTGGCCATGCAGCTGCTGCCACATGGCTGCTTCAGAGCTCCTGGCCTGCAGATTGTAGGGGGACCATAGCTTTAACCTGCTTGGATCTGGATTGTGGTCTAGGGTAGAGGTCCTGGGGTGTGTGACCAGTTTGCCAGAGCATGGGGAGGCTTCAGAGAAGGCACCCAACTAATAGCTCCAGCATCTGAGAAAACCCCAGCAATTGGGACAAAGCTCCCCACTCTGGTAGCAGAGTTCTACCATGTCAAAAATCTCTAAAATCAAATGATCAAATGAGAGAAGCAAGGCAAGGGCAATAATCCAACTTTGGACTCCTTTTTTGGGGACAAAAAGAATCAAAGCATGGAACAGGAAGAAGACAGCAAAGTCAGAGCTCCTACACCAGAAGATTCCAAGAAAAGAATAAGCTGTTTACAAGCCATGGAAGAGCTTAAAAAGGATTTTGAAAACCAAATAGGAGGAGTGGAGGAAAAATTGGGAAGAGAAATGAGAATCATGCAAGAAAATTATAAAATGAGAGTCAACAGCCTGATTGAAAAAAATAACACCTTAAGAACTCAAATGGCAAAAGAGGCTGAAAAATCCAATGAGGAGAAGAATGCCTTTAAAAAGCCAACTTTGCCAGATGGAAAAAGAATCTCAAAAGCTCACTGAAGAGAATCATTCCCTCAGAATTAGATTGGAGCAAATGGAAGCTAGTGACTTTAAGAGATATCAAGATACTATTAAACAGATCCAAACAAATGAAAAAATAGAAGGCAATGTGAAATATCTCATTGAATAAACCACTGTGTGGTGGAGCCAAGATGGCAGAACAGAAGCAGTAACTTCTCTAAGCTCCTCTGTGAATCCCATCACTAAACCTTAAAAAGTGAATCTGAACAGGGGTCTGAACAGGGAAAGCACTTGGGAGCTGCAGCAGCTCGGTCTAAAGGGTGTAGGACACCTGAGAGAAGGAGCCCTAGCCAGCAGACTCACCCATCCCAAGGGCAATCCACAGCATCTCACCTGCAGTAGGAATCATTGGAGCCAGGTAAGAAAGGGCTCAGCCCCCAGCAGAGACAGCAGCTTCTCCTGGGGCTATTAGCCCCCAGCCTGGAAGTTTAGAAATCACCTGCCTGTTTTCCCAGAATGAAAAAGTAAACTCTGGCTCCTCTGATTCCTCCTCCATGACCTAGAAAACCCAAAGATAAGTGTCCCACCCAGAATGAAATCCTAAAATAGTGGAAATAGCCTCGGGCTTGGGAGTCATTGAGAAGGGATGTAACTAAGGCAGCAAGGAGTCTGAAGAGGAGAGGGGGAGGAGTTCCAACAAGCCCCACCTTACCTGACCATCAAAAGCCTGCCTGTAGCTGTAGCCTCTGTAGAGGCAGAAATCTGAAGTGGCCAGACCAGCCCTCCTCCACAGATTACTCTGTGTGTATCAGCATACCTCACTGAGACTCCTGCCTTGGCCTCAAACTAGATATCCAGAGGCTACAGCATTCAAACTCAACAACCAGGCCCTTAGCTCACAGCTTGAGAAATTAGGAAAATCTTGTGGAAATGAATGATGTAAACTAAAAAATAAAAAAAAAATAGAATACTAGTAAGGGAAAAAATTAATGTTGTTTTTGTCATTATTATTTGTCCTTTGTTCTCAAAGAGGCTCAATGATATCATGAGTATCATGTCTTGACTTGCACATAAGTTGGATTTAAGTGGGGCAGAGTTGCACAAAGTTGCAACCTCACTTTCTCCTCCAGAGTCATCAAAATCCAGTGAAAGATAAAAGTCAAGACAACTGGTGATGGCCCAGGATGCAGTGGGTGACCTTGGCCTTTCTAAATTAAAGTCTTTCCCCAGTTTGAATAAATATTTATTGACTTAGTAACTATCCCTGAGGACTTTATAATCTATTGTGTTTATATGTATATATATCTAGCTGTCAGTCAATAAACATCTCTTAAATGCCTACTATGTGGCACAATGGATAGACCATGGGCTCTGGAGTCAGGAGGACTTGAGTTCAAATCAAGCCTCAGACACTTCCTAGCTGTGTGACCCTGGGCAAATCACTTAACTCCATTGCCTCCCCAAAATAAATAAATATATTTTAAAAATACCTACCATGTGCCCAGCACTTTTCTAAATAGTAGGCATAAAAAAGAGGCAGAAGGCAGTTTTTGCCTTCAATGAGTTTATAATCTAATGGGAAGCAAACACATGTGTACAGACAAGCTATATAACAGATAAATAAAAAAAAACTTAAAAGAAAGGCACTAGAATTAAATGAGTTTGGGAATGGCTTTTCTACAGAAGATGGGACCTGAAGGAAGCCAGTGAAACCAGGAGGCATAGATGAGGACAGAGACCATTCCAGGCATGGGGGACAGACAGTGAAAATGCCCAGATCTGAAAGGTTGGTGTGATACAGCTAGGGGGCCAGAGGCACTGGATTTTAGAGTAAGTGTAGGGGAATAAGGTATAAGAAGCCCAGGGAGGTTGAATGGGTCCGGGCTATGAAGGGTTTTGAATGCCAAACAGGATAGGGATTGTTTTACTTTTGCCTTTGGAGCCCCAGCACCTTCCACAGTACTCAGCATTTGATGAATATTTATTGATTGATTTTGAGTAGTCCTACTAGGTCAGAGAACTAGAAGAGACCACAGAAATCACTGAGTTCCTTTTTCCTTCTCCTGTTTTATAAATGACAAAAGTGAGGATCAAGGATGAAGTGATTCACCCAAGGTCTCACAACCTTATAGAAGAATAGAAGGAAGGGAGTATCTATAAAATACCTACTACATGCCAGGCACTGTGCTAAACACAAGTATTATTCTCTCATTTGATCCTCACAAAAATGTTGACGAATAGGTCTTATTATTATTCCCTTTTTATATTCAAGGAAACTGAGGCAGAAAGAGGTTAAATGGTTTACCCAAGGTCACATAACTAGGAAGTGTCCAAATTCAGATTTGAACTTGGGTCTTCTCAGCTGTGACCTGGTTCACTAACCACTAAGCCACCTTGCTGCTGGAAGAGGTTAGACTATTTGCCAGTCTCCTGGTTCCAGATCTGATATGTTATTTTTTTTACTTCCCAACATGAGACAACATTAGGACAAGGGAATAGCCTCTAGAGCTCACTGGAAGTTTGCCCCTGCCTTTTTACTGATGTCTTGAATTAATTTGGATTAATTAATACCTTGGATAGGTATGACTTAAAAAAACAAAACAAAACAAAAAAAAAACCAGTGATGGGCCGGTAATAGGGAGGATGAAGGAGAATTGATGGCTCTGAATATTAAGGGAATTAGGACCCCATCTCTAGCACGGTGGCAGGGGGAGACAATCTGTGGACATGTTTTCCACAGAATGGTCAGGAATGGATGGGTGACCATCTGTATCACTGGAGGGAGATATCTGCAATGGCATGATCATAGATTCCTTGAACAGGAATGCAGTTTTTCCTTCCATAATTAGATGCAAACTGTATCTTTGGGGAAGTTAGCAAGAATATCTAGGGAGGTACCATGTTATAGTACTGCATCTGGACCCAAAAGACCTGAGTTCAAATCAGTAACTTCTCTGTTATTTAGTCCCATTGTGACCTTGGGCAAGTCACAATCTCTATCAGTCTTAGTTTTCTCATCTGTAAAAATGACTAGCAAGCCTCAAGGGCCCTTCTAGCTTTCTCCCTCTATGATCCCTTTGGGCCTGAGGAGCTACAAAAGGGTTTGACACCATCAAGGAATTTGGGGGGCCAACCCTGTCCTGCCCCAAAACTTCAGTCTCCAGTGCCTAACCCAGATATTATTTACTCTTATGATAGAGTATATGTTCCCTGAGGGCAGGATCTCCAGTACCCAATGCAGTGACTGGAACACTGTTGCTTGTTGGTTGTCTGATTGGTCATATGACTTTAATTTACTAAGGGCTAAATGAATAAAGGGCAGCTATGTGGCACAAAAGGATAGAGTGCTGTGCCTGGCGTCAGAAAGACCTGAGTTCAAATTTGACCTCAGAGACTTACTAGCTGTTTGACCCTGGGCAAGTCACTTAACCCTGCTTGCTTCAGTTCCCTCATCTGTAAAATGAACTGTAGAGGGAAATGGCAATAGTATCTCTGCCAAGGAAACCCCAAATGGGGTCAGGAAGGTCCAGACTCAACTGAAAAGACTGAATAACAAAACAACAACTTGAGATCCCTTGAAAGCAGGAAAAAGATGGAATGAAGACATTGGGTACCTGAGGGGTGGAAGCAAAGGAGAGGAAAAGTGGAGTCCAGAAGCATGGCAGTAAAATTTCACAAATTTTATCCTGATTGTGGCCCTTTTTCCTAATAAAGCCTTTTGAGTAGGCCAGTAATACGACCCATCAGTTATTTTTTTCTGTGAAGAGACAACAGCCAGCCTCCTGTGGGAGAAAGTCTGAGCACCAGGCTTGGAGTTACTCAGACCTCCAGATGGCATGGTGATCAAAATATTTAGCAACAATGCTTACTCTCTTGTTTTGGAAGACGCCAGCTTTGAAATCCTGCCACAGACCTTGGTAGGCAACCCAATTGATAAAAATCTTCTGCTCTCTCTGTACTTGGCCAAAAACTGGTTTTAGTCAAGCATGACAGCTGGATTCGTGTACCTGGCAAGTCTGCCCTAAGCAGGCCTTTGCCCTTCTCAACTGATCTTGACCTTTGAGGGCAAGATGGATGCCTTGTGCCAAAGACAGGAGAAATGCTCATTGTAGAGGAGGTGGGGAGAAGGCTGGTAGGGGTTACATTTCCAGAGACTCATCCTCACTTGACAGATAACCTTGTTGGTACTTCCCTCTGCTCCTCTATTATCCTTCCCTTGTGCCTGCCCCAATTCCTCTTATCTAAATGTTAATAGAATGAATCATTCATGTAGCATAGTGTTATTATTTGTCAAGGGCAGAGAGCATGAGATAATTCAAGGAGATAGTGGCATCATCTGTGGATTTCCTTAAACTGGAGATCAGTGAGATAGGATGGAAAAAGTACTGTCTCTAGAGCCCACGGACCTGGGTTCAATTCTGCCTCTAACAAAAGGACGTTCCTACCTCTGTGACCTTGGGAATATCCCTTAATCCCCCAGGGCCTCAGTTTCCTCTTCTGTAAAATGACCTTTACAGGCTTGTGTAGGTGGTTTGGTTTTTTGTTTTTTGGTGTCTATCTCATCGATTATTACAACTAAAAATCAGAAAATGAGATGTTGAACATCTCATACACTATTTTATTTTGCATTGTTGACTGACATCGTTAGATAAAAAGAATAGACAGTTCAATGTGGTGGAGAAGGTAAAGGAGGAGAAAGAGGAAGGGGAGGAAAAGTTGTTGAAAATCTCTGTCTTTTTGCTTCCTTATTTTAGGACCTCAGACCATACCAGCCTGGGTTGGAAACAGATTCTCTTGGTAAGAGAAAGTCACTCTGTCTCTAGCATGAAGCTCCTATGACATTCAGACATCTCAGTTTGAGATCCAGCCAATGTATCATGGCCTCTCTAATAGGGAGCAGAAGCAATTCTAGGAAGGGAGCAGATACATTTATCACTGCTTTAGCCTCATGCCATGAGCTGCTCTGGAGAAAAGACAAAAAAATTCCTGAACAAGGATGGATTGTTAATGACTCTGTCACAGAGAGGATGAAAGACAATTCTGACTCAAATCTGGCCTCAGACATGTACTAGCTGTGTGACCTTGAGCAAGTCACTTAACCCCAACTGGCTCCAAAAAGGAAAAAAAAGAGATGTGATAGAATGGAAAGAACACTGAATTTGGAGTCAGAGGACCTGAGTTCAAATCCTACCTATCTGTATGACTTCTGGCAGGTCATTTACCTGAATTTCTTAATCTGTGACCATGTTCCATAATGAATAGAGAGTCAGCCTTGGAAACAGGAAGACCTCAATTAAAGGCCTGCCTCTGACACAATTGCCTATGCAATTCTGGGCAAATCACTTAAACTCTCTATCTATAGCCTTCTGAGACTATAAATTATGGAGAAGATGTTGAAACCTTACCTCATAGAAATCTCCTCATTTGGGAGTTCCCTGTACCGAAGAAATCACAGGTCTGTAGTTATTCCTTCCACACCATGGGGGTCAGGTTCACACAACTGCTCTCCTTTCCCCCCATCTGGAAAATTCGTGTAAACATTTTTTTGACCCTTCCTACCACAGAAGTCTGAATTATTACAGCATTAAAAGATAAAATATGTTGATATTATATAATACTATACATATATTTTATGCATTCCTGAGTTTCTGAACTTTTTCTGTGTCATCTGCTGGCTTTTTGCAAGGCATCTGCAGCTTCAGCAAAACTTCCCCAGATTCTCATTTAATTTCTTCTGCTGACCTGAGATATACTGAATCCTTGATGGGGAAAGTCACAATGTGCAAGGGATAACTGAAGTCCCTTTCCCTAGTCCCTTTAAGTGGTAAAATAAGCAGGGGAGGGTGGAGGAAGGGGTGGGTGAGCACGAAGGTCCCTTCTAACTCTGAGTATAAGACCCTAAGTATAAGAGTAGGGAAGGGATGGAGAAGGGAGCAGAATTGTAAAGAGGGGAATTTGGGAGGAAAAGAGAGGCCAAGAGAGGGACAAAATTTAAATGACTTAGACTATTCACTAATACTATAAATCTTCAGATCGCTGTTGTCGCCATCTATTGTATAGGTAAAGACTTGTTTTAGGAGAAGCATACATTTTGAAGTTCAAATCCAGCCTTGGACACTTGACATACTAGCTATGTGACCTTGCCTTGGGCAAGTTACTTAACTCTAACGGCCTTGCCTTTCCCCCTCCAAAAACAAAAACCAAAAACTTAATACCACTACTAGGTCTATTTCCAAAGATAAGTAGGGGAAAAGTAAAAGAACCTATATGTTCTAAAATGTTTAGAGCAGCTCTCTTTGCGGTGCTAAAGAACAATGGCTGAACAAGTTGTAGTATATGATTGTGATGGAACACTACTGTACTATATAAGAAATGATGAGCTCATATATAAGAAATGATGATCTTAGAAAAACATGGATAGACTTGCATGAAATAATGAAGAGGTAAAGGAGCAGAACCAAGAGAACACTGTATATAATAACAGCAATATTGTTTTAAGAACAACTTTGTGCAGATAAGTTATTTTGACTATTATAAATATCCAAATAAACTACAAAGCACATATGAAGGAAGAT
Organism: Gymnobelideus leadbeateri; assembly: GCA_011680675.1. Taxonomy (NCBI): domain Eukaryota; kingdom Metazoa; phylum Chordata; class Mammalia; order Diprotodontia; family Petauridae; genus Gymnobelideus; species Gymnobelideus leadbeateri. Next base: position 147,880 of record WOXC01009999.1, on the reverse strand, counting down.
GCTATCTGCATCCAGAGAAAGAAATGATAAATAGAAGTGTGTATAGAATGATTTCCCATATATATATATACACACACACATACATATTCACATACATATTTGTATCTAATGGTAGCCATCTCTAGGGTGGAATGCAGAGGAGAAAAACCCAAAATTTACATGTTCACTTTATCGTATATTTAAAAGGAATAGCAAGTTGTTCATAATAGATTTGCAGTTTCATGTGCAATTTTCCATGTGCTATTTTTTTATTATACTGTTATGGAAATGCTTATTTTATTCCACAAATTAAAAAATAAAATAAATAAAACTTAAAAAAAATTCCAATGAAAAAAAGAAACAAAAAACTTAATGCAAGGCCTCTATGCCTTTCCAGCTTAGTAAATGTCCTAGAGCTTGAACCTTTTCCGCTTTCCCCCCATAACCTTCAAAAACTGTCATCTTCATACAAATCAGGGTAAAACTTTAGTATCTGACAAAGAGTTTTTCCCCCCCAATTCAACAAATATTTATTGAGCACCTACTAAATTCCAGACACAACCCTACCCTCAAGGAGTTTGAGTTCTACTTTAATTCTTTTCCTCAAAGAGACTCTTTTTTTTACAAAGAATATTATTCGGTAATGAAATTAACTGAGTTCTGAGTTTATTTCCAAAATGGAGGAAAGCCACTGAATGATTCTATGGCAGAATCAAAAGAAATTATAATATTTCTTGCAGAATGGTACAACGGGGTACAATGATTACAGAGTTGCAGGAAATGGGTTCAAATCCCATCTCTGATGCTGACTAGAAGTGTGACCTTGGGCAAGTCATTTAGCCTTTCTTGGCCTTAGTTCCTCCTTTGTAAAACGAGGTGGTTGGACTAGATGGCCTCTGATGTCCTTTCCACATATAGACCTTTGATCCTATGAATACAGTGAAATGCTGGGTGGGAACCTTTGGGAGAAGACGTAGTGGGAAGGAGGCTCTTTGCTGACCTGACTCTCTGGTCCCCTTTTCTTTTATCTTTTACTATAGATGTTGGGGGGTAAAGTGACCTTTATTGTAATTTTTTTCATTAATAGTATTTTATTTTTTCCAATTACATTTAGCTTTCAACATTGACTTTTATAAGATTTTGAATTCTAAATCTTTTTTTCTCCCTCCTTCCTTTTCCCTCTCCCCAAGACAGCATGCAATCTGACATAGGCTATATATGCACAATCATATTGAACATATTTCCTTCCACATTAGTCATGTTGGGAAAAAAGAATCTGAAAAAAGGGAAAAACCACAAGAAAGGATGAAAAAGAGAAAACAGAATGCTTTGATTTGCATTTGGACTCCATAGTTCTTTCTCTAAATGTGGATAGCATATTCCATCTTGAGTCTTTTGGAATTGTCTTGGATCATTGTATTGCTGAGAAGAGCTAAAGTCTATCATACTTAATCATTGCACAATGTTGCTGTTGCTGTGTACAATGTTCTCCTGGTTCTGCTCACTTCACTCAGCATCAGTTCATGTAAACCTTTTCAGGTTTTTTTTTTTAAAGCTGCTTGCTCATCATTTCTTATAGAACAATAATATTCCATTACATTCATATACTACAGCTTGTTCAGCCATTCCCCAATTGATGGGCACCCCCTAAATTTCTAATTCTTTGCCACCACAGAAAGAGCTGCTATCAATATTTTTTTTCATGTGGGTTCCCTTTTTTTAATGATCTCTTTGGGATACAGACCTAGTAATAGTATTGCTGCTGCACTGTAAATTTTAAACACATAAAGACAGCTAGGTGGCACAGTGGATAGAGTGCTGGGCCTGGAGTCAAGAAGACTCATCTTTGGGAGGGCAGAGCCAAGATGGCAGAGTAGAAACAGCAATTCCATGGCGCTCCAGCCCACACCACTTCAAAATCATGTAAAAGGGGGACTCTGAACAACCTCTGGAGCTCCAGCACCCACAGAATGACACAGAAAAGCTAACCTCCTGCTGAGGACAGGCCAGCAGCCCTGCAGGAAGGGCCAAGGCAGCGCTCTGAGAGCAGGCAGCACAGCACACTGGGAACCGACAGCGAAGCACTCTTGGAGCAGAGCCCAGGACTGAGTGAGTCAGAGGTTTTAGCCCCAGGGTGGCCAGGCCAGCAGCTGGCTGGAGGGACCCCAGAACACCAGCAACTGTGGCTTTTCCAGAATTTCCAACACAAAGTGAGAGGTTAGTGCCCTATGGACTTTGGGACCAGTATTTGGGAGCACATTGGCTTCTTCCACTGGAGGCTAGAAGAAGCTGAGGAGACATAGCACAGACACCATTTTGCAGCTTCAGTTGCAGCTTTAGCTCCTCACTTGCAAACTATAGGAGGATCCCGCGGATCAGTCTGGGTGGGGGGGTAATTGCTCTTGCTTTAACCTCCCTGGATCTGGACTGCGGTCTGGGGTGGAGGTCTTGGGGTGTGTGTCCAGCTTGCCAGAGTGTATGGGGGCTTCAGGGAGGGCACCCAACTAATGCCTCTGGCAGCTGAGAAAACCCCAACATTTGGGATGGAAGCTCCCCTGTCTGGTGGCAGAGTCCTACTGTGGCAACAAGCCCAAAAGTCAAGTAATTAAGTGGCAACATGCCTAGGCAAAGGAGACAAAATAAACAGAAAAATTCAACAGGAGGAGGACCGTGAGGTCAGAACTCCTGCACCAAAAGCCCCAGGGGAAAACATGAGCGGGTTGCAGGTCAGAGAGGACCTTAAGAAGGATTTTAAAAATCAAATAAGAGAAGTGGAAGAAAAATTGGGAAGAGAAATGAGAAGGATGCAGGAAAAGTATGAAATGAGAGTCAACAGCCTGACTGAGGAAAATAACATCTTAAAAAATAGACTAACTCAAGTGGCAAAAGAGGCTCAAAAAGGGAATGAGGAGAAGGATGCCTTAAAAAGTTGACTTTGTCAGATGGAAAAAGAATCTCAAAAGCTCACTGAGGATATTCATTCCTTCAGAATTAGACTGGAGCAAATGGAAGCTAGTGACTTTATGAGAAATCAAGATGCTGTTAAACAGATCCAAGCAATTGAAAGAATAGAAGGCAATGTGGAATATCTCATGGGAAAAACTACTCACCTGGAAAATAGATCCAGGAGAGATAATTTAAAAATTATTAAAGCCATGATCAAAGAAAGAACCTAGAAATCATCCTTCAAGAAATTCTCAAGGAAAATTGCCCTGATGTTTTAGACCCAGAGGGGGAAATAGAGGTTGAAAGAATCCACCCATCACCTCCTGAAAAAGATCCCAAAAAGAAAACTCTTAGGAATATTATAGTCAGGTTCCAGAATTCCCAGATCAAGGAGAAAATACTACAAGCAGCCAGGAAGAAACAATTTCAATACTGTGGAAACACAATCAGAATAGCACAGGACCTGGCAGCTTCTACACTGAAGGATCAAAGGGCATGGAATATGATATTTCACAGGGCAAAGGACCTGGGATTAAAACCAAGAATTACATACCCAGCAAAACTGAGTATCTTGTTTCAGGGGAAAATATGGTCATCCAGTGGAATAGAGGACTTTCAAGTATTCTTGAGGAAAAAAAACAGAGTTGAATAGAAAATTTAACATTCAGATATAAGAAGCAAGAGATACTTGAGAAGGTAGACAGGGAAAATAAATCAAAATAACTTATCAAAGTTGAACTATTTACATTCCTACATGGAAAAACAATAACTGTAACTGATGAAACCTTTGTCAGTATGAAAATAATTGAAGAAGGGTATATGGGCATATGAATACATATGTGAATGTGTGTATATATGTTTACAGGTATACATGGATAGAGGGCACAGGTCAAATTTGGTGGGAAGGGATGATACTTAAGGGGCGAAGTTAAGAGGTGAGAGAGGAATATGGCAAGAGGAGATGGGGAGAGATGGGGGCGGGGGTAAACTATCTCATGTAGAAGAGGCAAGGGGAAGTAGTCACAGGGGAGGGGAAGAACAGGAAGGCAAAAAGGCAAAAGCATATTCTCACTGAGTTTGGCTCAGGGAGAGAATGACACATACTAAATGGGATATCTCACCCTACAGAAGAATATGGGGGAGGGGGATGAGAGGGGCGATGATGGAGGGGAGTGCATGCTGGGGGGAGGGGAGATTAGAGGCACACACTTTTGAAGAGGGACAGGATCAAAGTAGGGAATGGACCAGGTGGGCGGTGGGATGGGTGAGAGGGAAATATATTCAGTCTTTTACAATATATCTACTATGGTAATGTTTTTCATAGCTATATATGTACAACACATACTGAATTGCTTATCTTCCCAGAGGGAGTGGGTGACAAGGGAGGAAGGGAATGGATCTGAAATTCAAAGTTTTAAAATTAAATGCTTCAAATATATATAAATACTATTATCAATACTATTTTGCATGTACCTGGGAGATAAGATGCACAGGCATTGGGGCCCAGAGATTCACCTTGCCCTAATGGAAAAGTCGAAGTTGGTATGGGAGAAGATGTAGGAGAGAACATATTGGATGAGGGGATATCCTGTGGGACTGCTACTCTGGGGTGGTAGATAGGGGGAAAACGGAGAAAAAAATTGTAACTCAAAATCTGGTGGAAATGAGTGATGTAAACCAGAAACTAATAAAGTATTTGGAAAAAAAAAGAAGACTCATCTTTGAGTTCAAATCCATCCTCAGACATTTACTAGCTATGTGAACCTGGGCAAGTCATTTAACCCTCTTTGCCTCAGTTTGCTCATTTGTAAAATGAACTGGAGAAGGAAATGGAAAGCCACTCCCATATCTCTGCCAGGAAGACCCCAGATGGGGGTCACAAACAGTTGGACATGACTGAAAAGACTGAACAACAAGTTGCAAACTAGGATTCACTCTCTGGAGACCTTAAAGGCAGAGTTTCCATGATTGGATGGAGGGCAAACTTCATCCCTGAAGTCCTGGGGGCCCCATACATAACCAAAATGCTCATAGGCACATCACAGTTGGGACCTTTGATATCCTTGTAAATGACAGGCAGAGCTGGGTTGGTGGGAAGAAAGAAGTGTCAGATGTCTTTGGGGTTGAGTGGGAAAAAGCTGGAGGGCCAGATGTCTTTGTAATTGTGAGTGGTGAGGTTGGAAGGGAGAGCTGGAAATTAGGGCTTGGATAACTGCATTCTCCCAGAGATGTTGTCAGAGCCTCAGTATGCAATCTGGAGAGACAACATCTCAAATATTGCAACATTTTAGGATATGCATGTTCTAGAACATGCAGATAAGAAGAGCTAGCATTTTTTGGTCATCATGAACTGCATTGCAATGCATTGCATTCGTGTTGGGGCAACATTTTAGGAAAAGGCTATTAATAGGTTATTGAAGGTCAAGATAAAAGCAGCCAGAATGGCCAAGGATGTTGAAATCACACCATATGATTAGTTATCAGTGAAAAGGAATTAAGGATATCTAACCTGGAGAAAACATGACTTTTAGGATAGAGCAAAAAATGATAGCTGTCTTCAAGTGTTTGATGGATTGTACTATGGAAGAAGGACCAGATTTGTTCTCCTTGGGCCAGAGGGCAGAACTAGGAGTCATGCTTTGCAGAGATAAATTTAGGCTTGATGCAAAGAAAAAAAATTATCAGTAAGAGATATTCAGAAGTAGAATGGGGTTGCCTTTTGAGGCATTGGGTGCCTCATCACAAGATATCTTCAAGCAAAGGCTAGATGACAACTAGTCAGCTATGTGGTAGAGGAGATTCTCATTTAGGTATAGGTTGGATTAGATGCCCTCAGAGGTCTCATTCAAATCTGGTATCATGTATTTCCATCTTCTGATTCCAAATCCAGTCCTCTTTTCATTGTATCACACTATATCTCTCCATCACTGCCTACTAAAAATATGTCTTTCCTTCAAAGTCAAGGTGAAATGCCATCTTCTCTTTCCTGATAATAATAGCTGTAGCACTTGCCTTTGAAGTCTTTTAAAAAAAATCTATCCATCCATCCATCCATCTATCCAGCTAGATGGCACAGTGAATACAGCATTGCTCCTGAAGTTAGGAGGACCTGAATTCAAATCTGGCTTCAGACACTTACTAGCTATGTGACCCTGGACGAGTCACTTAACCCTGTGTGCCTCAGTTTCCTTATCTATAAAATGAGCTGGAGAAGGACATGGGAAACTACTTCAGTATCTTTGTCAAGAAAACCCCAAATGGGGTCACAAAGAGTCAAGAAATAATTGAAATGACCAAACAACAACAACAACAAAATTATGTTATTTCTTTGTCCTCCTTTTCACACTGTTGACTTATATTGAATTTACACTCCAATCAATTTCATAAGCAATTAATAAATATCTACCTCTCAGGGTTGCTGTGGGCATCAAATGAGGTAATATTTGTAAAGTGCTTAGCACAATAATTGGCACAGAATAGGGATTATGTAAATGCTCATTGTTGTTCCTCACTGACAACCCTGGAAGGCAGGTGCTAATAAATCCCCATTTTATAGAAACAGGCAAAGATTAAATGACTAGCCACACAGCTAGGAAAGGTCTGAAGCTGGATTTAAACTCAAGTCTTCCTAATTCCAGTGTCAGTGCTCTATCCACTTAATCACCTAGCTGCCAAAATAAAATAATATTTTTTTCTGAGGAATTCAGGGTTAAGTGACTTGCCCAGGGTCACACAGCTAGTCAGTGTCTAAAGCCTGGATTTGAACGCAGGTCCTCCTGACTTCAGGACCAGTGCTCTAGCTATTGCACCACTTAGATGCACCCCCCCCCAATATTTTTAATTGTGTCATAGATCATATTTCTCTCCAAAAGTATCCCTATTTTGCAGATGAGAAAATGGAAGCCCAGAGAGAGGAAATGATTTGCCCAACAACACTGGGTTAGTAAAGGGTAGAACAATGATTTCAATCCAAGTCTTCTGACTATCAGTATGATGCTCTTGCCATTCCTAATTCTAACAATTTGTTAAATATTTGTCATTAGTCTTAATAATAACAATGATAATAGCACTTTCAAGCTTTGTTTGCAAAGGGTTTTACATCTGTTAGCTCACTTAGAAACTTACTAATAGGTTTTCCTATTTCCTGTTTCCAGGACAAACATCACCAGGAAACTCATTCATAGAAATTGCTTCTGTTTTAGTACTTCTACCTAATCAGTAGGCTCAGTAGGCTCTGCCTCTCAGATTGGAGGGCTGAAGAGTGGAGAATAAAATTTCTCCCATACCCTCTTCTTTAATGAAGATTCAGAAGCCCAGCTGCACTGCCTGATTTTTGACTCCACTATCATCATGCCCCCAAGCCATGTACTTTCTGTTCTTCTCTTCCCCTCACCACATTTTAGCTTTCTTTTGTGTTTTCTTCCTCCATTACACTGTAAGCTCCTTGTGGCCAAGGACTTTCTTTTTCTTATTTCTATCCTCAGTCTACATAGCACAGGGCTAGGCACATAGTAAACACTTAGCAAATGTTTATCGTATTCTATTATTTCATTCTCATTTCCTTACAGTCATGAAACACCACTGCAATGTCATTTGATTATCCATTTACGATATTTTTACTGTTACTCCAATTGAACTGTCCCTTGCAATGCTGTTTCATCAAATATCATGTATTCCTGACACCAACTAAGGATTTTATGTTCAGAATGAATGCTCCGATATACAACCAGCCAAGCCCCATTCTTCAATGTTTGCTGTCTCACACTAGCTTTTGAATTGTTATTTTATAGTTTTCTCTTCAATGCTTGAAAAAAAAATTAGAAATGAAAGCATCAAATTAGGCTTATTTATCTACCATTGCTGGATGGGGACTTTCATTCAGGTATTCAACAATTCAATTCAACACACATTTCTTACATTAAATACTATGTACAAGGCACTGAAGATACAAAGGTAAAGAATGACAATAAATAAAAAGTTCCTGCCCTCAAAGAGTTTATATTCTAGTGGTTTTGCTAGTTGATGTGCCAGTTTCTCAGCTGATATCTCAACCAACAGTAAAATGTTTATAGTCTTTGACATTGGAAGTGGTGAACCTTTTATGAGCTTGTGGCTTGCGGATTTTTAAAAATTCTCAACATTAGAGATCAAGTTAATGTTTCTTGAGTTTACTCCCCACCAAGGACCATTACTCTACTACTCTTAAAAGTTGTCATTTATCATTCCCATACTATACATGAAGAGTTTGAGATGCTAGAAGGTTATTAAGTCTAATAAAACCCAATCTGGAAGCCTTCTTGTTAAAGTTCATTTACCCTAGGCTTCTAAAAATAATAATTTTCCTAGTACTGTCCTTCTCCTTAAATTATTTTAGTCTTCCCTTTGAAGTCAGCATGTTATGGCATAGCAGCATTGATAAATTAAGCATAGAGGAGGATGGGAAGCTCATTAATTTTTGAACAATGTTGGTTTGGTATTGACTCTTCACTATGGTGTGGTTTTTTTTTTGTTTGTTTGTTTGTTTTTCAGCAGAGCTGGGCCTAAGGGTAGGTAGGTAGAGCAGGCAGTTGCTAAGGATAGAGGCAGGTGATGACTAAAATTTTTTAACATTATTCTTATTTTTTAAAAATTTCAATTAATTAATTTTTAGTTTTCAACATTCATTTCCACAAGATTTTGAGTTCCAAATTTCCTCCCCATCTCTCCCTTCCCCCCCCCACCCTGAGATAGCATACATTCTGATGACCTCTTCCTGCAGTTTGTCCTCCCTTCTATCCCTCCTTATCTCTTTCCCTCTTACTTTCTTGTAGGGCAAGATAGATTTCTATACCCCATTGCCTGTGTATCTTATTTCCCAGTTGCATGTAAAAACAATTTTTAACATTTGTTTTTAAAATTTTGAGTTCCAAATTCTCTCCCTTCTTCCCTCTCCATCCACCCTCATTGAGAAGATAAGCAATTCAATATAGGTTATACAAGTGTAGTTATGCAAAACATTTCCATAATGGTCATGTTGTGAAAGATTATATTTTCCCTCCATCCTATTCTGCCCCACCTTTATTCTATTTTCTCCTTTGACCCTGTACCTTTTCAAAAGTATTTGCTTCTGACTACCCCTTCCCCCAATTTGCCCTCCCTGTCATCTCCCCCTTTTTATCCCCTTCCCCCTTACCTTCCTGTAGGGTAAGATACCCAACTGAGTGGGTATGTTATTCCCTCCTTAAGCCAAATCTGATGAGAATAAGGTTCACTCATTCCCTTTCACCTCCCCTCTCTTCCTCTCATTTGTGAAACCTTTTTCTTGCCTCTTTTGTGTGAGACAATTTACCCCATTCTAGCTCTCCCTTTCTCCTTCTCCCAATATATTCCTCTCTCACCCTTTCATTTTATTTTTATTTAGGTATCATCCCTTCATATTCAACTTATCCTGTGCCCTCTATCTATCAATCTATCTATCTAATCTATGTATCTCCTTCAACTACCCTAATACTGAGAAAGGTCTCATGATTTACAAATATCATCTTTCCATGTAGGAATGTAAACAGTTCAACTTTAATAAGTCCCTTATGATTTCTCTTTCCTGTTTACCTTTTCATGCTTCTCTTGATTCTTGTATTTGAAAGTCAAATTTTCTATTCAGCTCTGGTCTTTTCATAAAAAATGCTTGAAAGTCCTTTATTTCATTGAATATCCATTTTCTTCCCCTGACGTATTATACTCAGTTTGCTGGGTAGGTGGTTCTTGGTTTTAATCCTAGCTTCCCTGACCTCCAGAATATCATATTCCAAGCCCTTCATATTTTTTAATTTTTTTGTTTAAGACTATGACTTCAGATATGTAACAGGGGATCTGAAACACCCTTAACTAATATGGATCAGCAACTATTTTACAACATATAGTTCCAAAGGAAGCTATATAGCAGAGCAGATAGAATATTAGGCCTGGAGTCAGGAAGAGATGAGTTCAAATCCAGCTTCAGGAATTTACTAGTTCTGTGACACTGGGCAATTTGCTCAACTCATCTGCTTCAATTTCCTCAATTGTAAAACGAACCTATTAGTAGCATCTACTTCACAGAGTCGTAGTGAGAATTGAGATATTTGTAAAGAGCTAAAGGAGAGAGTGAGGCTGATGACTTTGTGGAAGATCTGCCTCACTTAAATACAATTCTCAGGCAAGCCAAGGCATTGCCCTTATGATGTCATTAATCTTCTTAAGAAGAAAAGAGGAATAACTACAAAAACAACAAATAGTGCTTAACGAATGTTTATTCCCTCCTTTACTGAATTAAAGGATTGTCAGAAAGATTCAGAACATAACTGAATTGTTCAGGATCACACATAAAGCCAGCATGTGTCAAAGGCAGAACTTTTTGCGTATATCCATATTTTAACATCATAGAATTTTTGTGATTCATGGCACGCAGGTATTTATTTTTAGGTTTAGTCCATGTGGCGTTATGGATAGAGAACCATCTCCAGAATTTGTAAGACCTGGGAACAGTAGTCAAGTCTATATTAACATTCCTGGGAAGGACTTGTCAGTCAATCACCCCATGGCTTCAATCACCATCCCCTTGGCTTCCCAGCCCTAAAAACCTCTCCTTGCCAACTACTCTCCTGTCCTCAGGTCTTCTACCTGAGAATAGAAACTCTCTGAGGACAGGAACTGACCCTCTGGCTGGTATTTGTTATTCCAGCATTTAACACAGTACTTCACTTTGGAGAGGTATTAAGGGCTTAATAAATGTTTGTTTGTTTTCCATTTTCTTCAATTCATGAAAAATGAGAATCTTGTCTATGTCTCTGGAAATGTCACATTGCTAGAATACTGGCTCTGCCACTTATTACCTGTGTAATCTTGGGGAAATTATTTCCTCTTTGTCAGCTTTTGTTTTGATCTCTATGAAATTAATGAATTGGACCCTTCAGCAAGGTCCTTTAAGGGCCCTTTCTAGTTCATAGACTTTGATTCTCTCTCTTCCTGAATTTTCAGCTACTAAAGTTTCATTTTCACCTTTATCTCACACCTTGGACTTCTTTCACTCTTTCCCTGCTCCCAGGCCTTCAGCAAACACCTCTGAAGGGTCCCACAGATGAGGAAACTGAGGCAAACAGGGATAAATGATTTGTCCAGGGTCACACAGCTAGGAGGTGTCTGAAGCCAGATCTGAACCAGGAAGATGAGTCTTCCTAACTCCAGGCCCAGCTCTAGCCACTGTACCACCTAGCTTTTCCTATACACAAATATACATACATGCATACATATGTACACACATTTATATATACACATTATATACTAGTTTTATGTCTGATGCCTAGGGTATGTTAGAGACCTTGAGGTTATTTTTAGTCTTCTGTTCTAATTTAGATCAGGACCATATTTCAACCACTCCAGACCTAATCAATCTATCCTATTTTTAAAAATAAAGTGAAATCGATATGGACTGTGAAAATCAAGAAGTAGCCTACTTAAAATCCATCTCCCCACTTTCATCTCCAAAGCAAAGGGCTAATCTTGATCCAGTGCAAATTCTGTTGTGGCTTAAAGAATATTAATGATTTATAGTAAAAAACAAAAAACAACTCACTTTTTTTTTTTTTTTGCAGGGAAATTGGGGTTAAGTAACTTGCCCAAGGTCACAAGGCTAGGTTTTGTTTGTGTGCGTTAAGTGTCTGAGGCCGGATCCGAACTCAGGTCCTTCTGACTCCAGGGCTGACGCTCTGTTCACTGTGCCACCTAGTGGCCCCCAACAACTCACATTTCTATAGTGCTTTTATTTTTCTGGAGTACTTTACAGCTGATAACCTCAGGAGATGACACTGGCAATTATTATTCCCATTTGACAGATGTGGACATAGAGACTTGGGTTAAAAATTTGCCCTGGTCACAGAGTAAATAAATGTTAGAATAAGAATTTGAACTCAAGCGTCCTTCATTCAGGTCCAGGGATCTTCCCACAATCCTACAGACTTTTACAACTTGGTCAGGCTCTCGTCTAAACTGCTAGTTTACCTCTTTCCAAGCACTGGTGTTAGATACATCCTTATAAAAAAAGTAAAAAGAAATCAAAATAAACATTTGGGTTTCGCCCCAAGGGTACTATTTGTGTACCAGTTTTCCCAAGATGTTTCTAGGTGGTGGTATGGTTATTGTCCTTTGTTCTTGAAGAGTACCAAAATAACATCACCATGTTAGAGCTCACTGTAGCCGATCAGACCAATTTGAGCTCAGAATGCTCTACCACAGGTAAGGCACAAATAGTCCATGTAAACATGTGGGATGGTTTCTCTAAATTTGCACATCTCATGTTTCTTTTGAGCTACCTTCAATGCTACTTTTTTTCATGAGAACAGCACCTTTTCTGATAGGGGCACACCATGCAAATGTCTCCCATGTCACACAATCAATTCCAAAGTTCTTGAGAGAGACTTTGAGAGTGTCTTTGTATCACTTCTGATCATCATCACAGGCTTGCCCTGTGTGAGTTCTCCATAAAATAGTGTTTTTGGCAAGAGGATGTTTTGCATTCAAATAACATGGCCAGCCCATCAGAATTTGCACTCTCTGCTCAAGGCACCCTCTGAAGCTGAGATGCAACAAAGTATGGATCGTTTCTCTTTTGCTTGTGCTAATTTTGGCCTAACAATTAACACCAAGGAAACAGAGGTGCTCCATCAGCCAGCACCAACGCCATTCATGTGGGGAACCAATGGATACAGCAAATGGGGAGGTTTTGAAAGTGGTGGATAACATCACTTACCTTGGCAGTGTACTTTCCAGGTGTACACATTGACAACAAGGTTAATGCATGAATTGTCAGTGATTGACAGACAGAAAGAGTGGGAGAGAAGGGGTATTAGACTGACTACCAAACTGAAGGTCTACAAAGCTGTTGTGCTGACCTCATTGTCATATGCCCGTGAAACATGGATAATATGCCAGCATCATGCCAGGAAACTGAATCGCTTCCATTTGCATTGTCTTAGAAAGATTCTGAAGAACACCTGGCAGGATAAGGCACCAGACACTGAGGTCTTTGCTAGAACTAAACTGCCAAGCATTCAGACTCTAAAGGAGGGAGTGCTTTCAGATTTACTCTATGATAAGGTTCTTGAAATAAATAAGAAAGAGAATAAAAAAAATGAGATGATTCATAGTGGCCTTTTTTTGTGGTAATAACAGAAGAAAAACTAGTGGAAAAGTAGTCAAAACCAGAAGTTTGAAAAGTTTGTTGATATCCAAAGCTTGGCTAACAGTAAACATTTAATAAATGCTTGCTGGTGATAAATAAGCATAGTATGTATATGCTAAAACATGTCAGCATGCAGAGTATTATCATTTAGCTTTGGGAGAATGTCCTTAAAAGGGAATGGCTAAGATAAACAAATTGAGGCTGTTTCCAGTGCTAAGTGTAATCATAGACTCCGAATATTAAAAGAGACCTTGAAAAATAAACCCGAACCTAGAGAGGTTAGGCAAGAGAGATTTATTAGTTTAAGACTTTGAGATAGGATAACTTTTGTTAGGATTTATTTGTGAACCATCATATAAAAATTCTGGGGCGAGGCTAGTCCCCAGCTGCCAAGTTTAAAAGGTGCATAGATCCCAGCATGTTTGAGTTACTTAAGGAAGGTCTCTATTGCTAACAGTTGATAATTATAATAAACCGCAGTTTAAACAATAGCGGTAACAACTGTCAACACAAAATAAGATTAATGAATTTGCTAAGTTATTTCCTGATAACTGACTCCAGCTGGATCTTAGAGGAGACATATAAATACATAAAAGCATATTTATATGCAAAGAAGATTTTGCATGGGTGTGTATGTGAATATACACATACTCAGTATGTACATATACATCTATTATATATACATATTTTATGTATTATATACATATATATGGAGAAGTGAAAGAAAGGAAAGAAAGAAAAAGAAAGATAAAGGAAGGCAGGAAGAAACAGGAGCACAAGGTGGGGGAGAGAGCAAGCGCATGCACATAAAATATATATTCCATGTTAGAAATAATATATAAATATTTTACCTGTCTCACGGCCCATAGATTCTTTTTTTTTTTTTTTTAAAGCAATTGGGGTTAAGTAACTTGCTCAAGGTTACACGGCTAGTCATTATTTATGCGTGGGTGCTCATTTTCTGAGGCCGGATCTGATCTCGGGTCATCAAACTCCGAGGCCGGCACTCTTACTCACTGCGCCACCTAGCCGCCCCTTTAGGGCAATTGGGGTTAAGTAACTTGCCCAAGGTTACACGGCTAGGTTTTTGTTTTTTGTGTGGATTAAGTGTCGGAGGCCGGCTCCGAACTCAGGTCCTTCTGATTCCAGGGCTGGCGCTCTATTCACTGTGCCACCTAGCCGCCCCACGGCCCATAGATTCTAAAGGTAAGTATTTCCACATAATAATAGTAACTAGCATTTAAACATTGCTTTATGGTTTGCAAAGTACTTTACAAACTTGCTGTTCAGTTGTTTTTGCCATATCTGACTCTCTGTGACCCCATTTGGGGATTTTCTTGGCAAACATACTGGGGTGTTCTGCCATTTCCTTCTCCAGCTCCTTTTACAGATGAGGAAACTGAGGCAAATAGGATTACACCCAGAATCACACAGCTAGTGTCTCAGGCCAGGTTTGAACTCAAATCAGCACTCTTATCTGCTGACCACCCAGCTGCCCACTTTACAAACACTATCTCATTTGATCCTCACAAAAACCCTGGAAGGTGGGGGCTATTATTATCCCCATACAGATAAGGAAACTTAGCTAATATCTGAGGCTGAATTTGAACTCTGGTCTTCCTGACTCTAGGCCTACTGCTCTATCCATTGAGTGATCTAGCTACCTATCTTGGCCGTAAAGTATAAGTATTCTGCATGTATGTAATTGTGAAAATAAAATGTAATAGTGTTAGCATTTATTTTTGTTGTTTAATCATTTTTCAGTTTTGTCTGACTCTTTGTGACCCCTTTTGTGGTTTTCTTGTTAAAGGTACTGGAGTGGGTTGTCATTTCCTTCTCCAGCTCATTGTACAGATGAGGAAACTAAGGCAAACAGGGTCAAGTGACTGAGGAAGATGAGTCTTCCTGTCTCCAGGACCAGTCCTCTATCCTCTGCACCACCTAGATGTCCTGTTAGCATTTATATAGAGCTTTAAAGTTCACAAAGTGCTTTATAAATATCATCTCATTTTATTTAAACAACCTTGGGAAGTAGGCGATATCATTATCTTTACAAATGAGAAAACTGAGGCCCAAGTTAGAGCCATACAGCTAGTGTCTGAGGGTAGATTTGAACTCAGGTCTTCTTGACTCCAATGTTCCATCCCCTGTATCACCTAGCTGCTACAGGAACATGAAGACCAATATGTAGGCTTTAAAGATTTATGCAGAGAGTCTGGAAGTAATAAAGTACACGCCATTTCAGTTTCTATCCAGTTCTTCAAGGAAAAGGTATAATGTGGAGGTTTGCTTAGAGATCACATCCTTGACCTATTCCCTCTTGGCAGGAATAAGCTCTGCTTGGGGCCCAGCGTCTGGATATTTGCTTTGAATTCGGCAAGGGAGGGGTCTGACTTTTGACCTTGACTTGTTTTGTAGATTTGACCCAAACTTATCAAGCCCCTGGCTCGATGTACTGTATAACAAGACCCTGAGTAGCTTGAATTGGGACCTCTGTGCCAAGCAGGATGCACCCCATCAATGTCTATTGCCAAGGGTCTGCGATATATGTCAGAGAGAATGGATATCTTCACCATCAAGGCTGTCAGAAGAGTATGGCAGCTGCTTGTGAGGATGGAAGACTTCATTCTTTGTACCTTGTTCTCCCAATGCCTGGCACCTAGTAAACAATTAATATTTAACCCATAGAAATAGGCACCTATTTCAATAAACTCCAGGCTCCCTATTACTTCCAAGATTGAATATAAAATCCTGTATGGCTTTGAAAGCCTTTCATAACTTGGTACCTTCATACTTTCCCAGTCTTTTATACCTTATTCACCCCCACATTCTCTGCAATCCAGTGACACTGGCCTCCTTCCCTGTTCCTTACATAATATACTTTATCTCTAACTCTGCCGTTTCACTGGCCTGGAATCCTGTCCATCCTCTTCTCTGCCTCCTGGCTTCCTTTTAATTCCAGAGGAAATCCCACTTTCTACTGGAAGGCTTTTCTGTCCCTCCTTAACACTAATGCCTTCTCAGTGTTGGTTACCTCCAATTTATCTCATAAATATATATGTGCTTATTTTTTTTTTGTGTAGGGCAATTGGGGTTGACTTGTCCAAGGTCACATGGCTAGTTTTTGTGTTGTTTCTGAAGCCAGATTTGAACTCAGGTCCTCCTAACTCCAAGGCCGGTGCTCTATTCACTGTGCCACCTACCTGCCCCCTATGTGTGTGCATATTATATACATATAAAATATGTGTTTATGTATATGTGTTTGTATATATGTATGTATATGTACACACACACACATATATATACATACATATATATGAAGAGACACAACAGAGACAAAAACAGAGGGTAGTTTACATTTTTATCTTTCTTTATACCCTCAGAACTTAGCACAGTACTTGACACATAGTAGGTATATAAAGTAGGCATTCTCATTGACTGAGTAGGTTATCAATCTGAAATGGGAAAATCATCTTAGGGAAATGGCACACCTAAAAATTTCAGGGCTCCACGCCTTTGACAGAATTGGGTGCTTGTCCTTGTGAAGGACTGAATACATTAGCTGCTGCTATTCTTGTATGCAATAATTTGTCAGTTTTAAGACAGCAAATGAAATCAATCTGGACAGTTACACAGTATAATTAAGAATGGTGCAAAACCTAATATCATTCATAGGTTAATAGAACTTATAAGCTGGAAAGGAGCTTAGAGGCCATCTATCAATCCATGTAAAATCCTGTATTTTTACAAAACACAGGGATTTTCTTAAATCCCTCACTTTGCAGATGAACAAAATGAAGCCCAGGGAGGTTAAAGTGGTCTGTCCAATGTCACACAGATGGTAAACATCAGGTGGGATTTAAGCCCAGGTTCTCTGACTTCAGGCAAAGCTAGTGTTCTGTCCAATGCATTCTCTCTTATTCCAAAATAAGGCAGGGAGATAGAGTAAGAAAATTAGATAGATAGGAAGAGGCAGATATGGATGGATAGGAAGCAACAGGCAGATACAGCTAGATGGATAGACAGTAAGAGATGGACAGATGAATGGATGAATAAGTGACAGAGCATTTATTAAGTGCTTACTATATGCTAGGCACACAAATACTAGCTAGCAAGTTTACATTCTAATACAAATTTATATTCTTAACAGAAAGGGGAGCTGGAAATGGTGAAGGGTATACAGTTATCATCACCAGAAAGGAATATTAAGGGCAGGATCTGGGTAAAATAAGGCAAAATGTCACTATTGGAATCCTGTTAATCCAAGCTCCAAAGGGTGCATACGGAGGTGCTAGGCAGGGCGCCTGCAACACAGTGTGGAGATGGCTAGCTATATCTTTCAGTGAAGGACACTGCCATCTTTGATCCCCCAAACAAAAGATCATATCAGAGGGGAAACTCTGGTCAAAAATGTGGAGTATAAGACTACTGTGATCTAATTCCTAAGGAATATTCAGAAAGCTTACATGAAAAATGGAAAAAAAAATTAGAGAATAGGATTTATTCCAGAAGATGCTCTGATAATGGTCTGATAGGTTCCACTGATTTTGGAAATGTTTCACTATTCATTATTTATTTCAAGGCTTTTTTTTTTCTTCCCAATGCCAGGGGGGGAAGGAGAAAAAATAGATTTTTTCTTAAACTGAAAAGGACAAGAAATAAAAAATTACAGGGCTCCGTGTACTTTGATATCAAGCTTGCATTCAGCTTGATTCTCCATAATACCACAAAACAACCATATTCCCTTTAAAACTGCAATCCAGCCCAACTAGCCTTCTTTCTGTTTCCCACATATAATTCACGTCCTGTCTCCCAGGTTTTTTCACTGGCCACTTCCCATGCCTAGAATGTACACCCTCTTACACTTATCTGTGGCTCATAGCATCTCTCTTTCCCTTCAAGACACAGCTCAATCAGAAGCCTTTCCCCATCTCCTCAGCTGCTAAGCCTCTTCCTCTACAATACCCCATATTTAACTACTTCATATGTATTGCTTATTCTGCATAAATTCTTATATGTGCTTGTTTCTCTCATTAGACTATAAGCTCATTGTTAATAGGGTCTACTTCATTATTTATATATACTTGTATCCTCAGAACAAATCCTTCACCTCATTCCACATTCTTGGCTACAAGTACAAATCACTTTCCCAAAGGTCTCCAAGGCTTCATTCAGTTGGCACAGCTCTATGTTTTCCCCAGACATTGCATGTGTTATGCTTTTGGGACTGGACCAAGAATAGGACCACAGGGCTTCAGGGGATGTTGAGTAGCTATTCAATAGTCATGTATCTAGGTGGTGCAGTAGATGAGAAAAAAGTACTGGGCCTAGATAGAGTCAGGGAAACCTAAGCTCAAATCCAGCCTCAGACACCAAGCTCTGTGACCCCAGGCAAATCACTTACTTAACCTGTTTGACTCAGTTTCCTCATCTGTAGAATAACAACCCCTACTTCTCAGGGTTGTTATGAGGGTCAAATGAGATAACTATAGCATGGTATCTGGCCCATATAAGCACTATATAAATGTTAGCAGTTATGCTAGATCAAGGGAAAGGCATTCTATTGCCTGCTCTGTTCCACTTAAACAGGAAGGCCAGGTGTATAGATGCCCACTCTTACCTGAGCATTTGGAAGCAAGCATAGCATTTCCTCTAGTACAGCCCTCTGGTTACCTAAAGGAAACCTCTGGATCGTAGTTCATTTTTATCCCAAGTCTTGGCTTAAGGATTTTCACTTTCTTACATGAGGGGACCTACCCTCTACCAGCTATTATATAAGATACACAGTTTTCTTTGATTGCATGGTAGCTGATTTTAGTCAGAACCACGAACCTCAGAATGGAAGAGGTCCCTAGAGGTTACCTGACTTGGGTTGGCCTGATCAGGAATACTCTTTCTCTCCCTGACAAATGGCCATCCAGTTTCTACCAGAAGACCTCCAAGGCATAAGGAACTCACTACCTACTGGTTATTTTGGCTCCTTCAGCATGTGGCCAGAAAAGCTTCCTCTATAGTAAACTTTGTAATTCATGATGTGAAATTACTACAAGTTAATTTGAATGAGAAGTAAGAGCCTAGAACAGCAGACCAACTTGAGGTCACCAAGACACCAGGGCACCAAGCAGCACTTTCTGAGGAGGCTACTTCCTGGGAAAGGACTCACCAGGTTTGAGTCAGGGTACAGTTACAACAGGTACAAAAGGAGACGTATGTATCCCCTTTGGAAGCTTGGAAGCTTCCTATTTTGAATAATTCTTGCTATGAGGGGCTAAACTCAGTTGTTTCTATGTTGTTGGAAACATACACACACAGCTAACATATATGTAGCCAATTTTAAAATTGTGTAATTTATTAAATTAAAAAAGAACAAAACCAACAACTTTTTATACCCTCTAAAAGTCAGTGCCCTGGGGCGTAGGCTGGGGATTTGTAATTCCTTGGTTTTCCCTGCCTTAGTTATCTCTCTACCCTGAGGCATTCTGTTCTGCCTTTGGACTCTTAATTATGAGGGAGTTTTTTTCCTAGATTGAGTCAAAAGCCAGCTTTTTTGTAATTTCTACCTACTGAAGCTTCACTTATCTTGGATTTCAACACCCTGTTAAGCCACTTTAGCCTTCCTAGTCCAAAGATCACTCTCCTTGTCAAAGAAAACAGAAGCAAAATAGGAGATCCTGAGTAATCCACTGTAATTGTCTAGTCCACCCCATGTAGCCCTCCCATCCCTCCTTTGACTTAACTCTTGTGCTGCTTCCCCCAAAGTGTCTTTCGCATTCTAGGGTTGCCGGCACCTTTTGTGGTCCTGGCACCCACTAACTAGTCCAACTGGTTTGGAAAGATGTGGGACCCCCTCCACCAATCTGAAAGCACACAAACACCAAAGAGCCCAAGCACAGATAATCAAAAATGTTTTAATGATTAACGTTTTGACATTGTTTAACAATGTGGGTATATCCAGATGAGCTAAGGATTTATTTCTAGCACACTTAGCACTATTGAGTATTATAGCTTCTGTACTGAAATATGTAAAGATTTTTGCAAACTGGTACCTAGGAATGAAGACATACACATACACACATATACAGTCTCTAGTTTTGATAAGGTAAATGTAAACAGATGCCATGACTTCTTCAAAACAAGTAAAGAAAACCCACAAGACTAATAAGAGAACTCATTAGTTCTCCTAAGATATGGATGTGCAAAATTAAAGCATGGTAAACTGATATTTACATAAATATCAAACCAACAGTCTATACATTTAGATCAATGATTCTCTAAGACATACTGCATGAGTGGTTAAATGTAATTGCTGCTCAGTGAATAAGGTATTTATTTATAGGCTAAGTTCCAACACTTTAAAGGACATATACAATAGCTCTTGTCTGTTTTTGCCACTCAAGAGTGCAAGACAAGATTTTACGGTAAGCAGTATATCATTTTTTTTAAATAAGCAGTTCTAAACAAATCTTTAGATACCAAGCAGAAAAATTACAGGTGATATAGAAGACTTACACGAAACAATCATCTCCAAATTTCCCAGTTCTCTCTTCTACTGTTGCTATCTGATTAAATTTTACCTTAAAAAAAAACAAAACCCAAATTTGGGAAAGTGTTCTCTCTTTTCTGTAATCTAGGCACATTAAAAAAAAACAAAACAACAAAATAAAACTTTGCATCTGAACAGATAGCAGTACAGAAACCAATCTAAATACGACCCCTGCCAACCAATCATAGATCATCTGTAGGGCTGTGTTACGTACTCAGTTGTCTTTTTGGAAAGGGTGTATATCCTACCCGTGATGTGTGGAACAAAACCAGTACTGTTCCCCTGTATAAAAGCCACTTAGCAATTTGGAGTTGAGAAATTAAAAACAGTCAGTCCACCATACAATCTTTCCTAAACCTTAAAGACAAGCTATGTATATGTGTACGGACACAGATGTGTGTCTATACATACATACATGCATACATATACACACACACACACACACACACATCTATCTCCTGTCATGGTTGCTTTAGCGCACATTTTAAATTTATTTTTATTTTCTTACATTACTAGCGGCACGCAAAATAAAAAAATACGATCTGTTAAAAAGTTAAACTGATTGCTCCATTAGAATCTAGGCCTGCTTAAAGAAAGCCAATATTATAAAACCAGAGGTGCCATTGCTGACTTCACTGAAACTTGACAAGCCACTTAAAATTATACTTCAGACATTATTTATCTCATGAATTGTGGTCTTTGATCTTTCTAAATGGAACATATTAAGAAAATCAAAATTGAAAACGAAAAACAGAACTTAAAACATAACCTTAAATTTAAACTGAAAAGCTTTGGGCCCTGCTTTTTTTTTTTTTCTGTTAAACTTTTAAGGCATGTGTGTTTATCTCTGCTAAAACAACATACAAATTTACATTAACAATCACATGCATGATCTACGTTAAAAAAAAGAGACTGGATTACAGTGTTTGGAAATTGTGAATCACAATTCAGCACCTATCATATTGACTAATAAGGCAACAGCAGTGTCGTTTACTATAATAATACTCCCTTCCACAGTCTAGAGCAGGGTCAGTAAGAGCCCAGAATTGTTAAAAAAGTCTTATGCCTACTTTAATAATCTTTATACAATTTTTCTAGTTTGCACTGGTTAAGTCCTACATAAATCACACTATTGCAGGCAGGAATAGTTACAGTAGCTGTTAGGAGTATCAGTGCACAACTCACATTGTGCTTACAATCAGATGATTTTGTTGTCTGGGGTTTCTAAATGTTTGGTCTTCAATCCTTCCTTTGTTTTCTGGGTTTCACATTGTTTTCCAGAGAAGAAAAGCTGTTTGTGTGCCCGTTCACCGCAGCCATGGACCCATTCTGATAGTCTTTCCTCCGGGCAGATGCCTTCTTGTTGTAAGTCTGAGGAGTACAAGGGTAAATGGGATTTTAATATGGTGGACAAAATGACCACACGGGGGAATAGGAAGGTGGGTAAGGCTATTTTCTAGCATAAATCAGATGATATAAAAATCCATTTTTGAGGGGGGATCCCTAATTTCTTTTCTTTTTAAATTGTAGTGTGAAATGAACTTTGAGGTCAATAACGAAATTTGAAATTCTATCTTCCAGCTTTATTTATTCACTCATCCATCTGTTAAGGCTTAATACTGATCTTAACATTAAACCATGGCCATAAGTAAATTAGCCAACAAAGAGACCTCTCACTATGTGCTCCAAGTATCGAGGTGAGTAAGAAAATGAGGCAGGGTGGTGTTGTAGAGAGGGTATAGGGCTTTGGATTACAGAAGATCTGGGTTTCAAATTATGTCTCTAACGCCTATAAGATGAGTGACTGTGGGTAAGTCACCTATCCTCTAAACCTCAGCTTTCCTATCTATAAAATACTGATGATGATAATATAATTTCTTAGAACAATAAGTAACTCTAAAACTCTGAGTTACAAAGCAGATGATGGTGGTTGTTGTTTCAGTCGTGACTGACTCTTTGTGATCCAATTTAGTTTCCATGATAAAGGTACTGGAGCAGTTTGCCATTTCCTTCTCCAGCTCATCTTATAAATGAGGAAACTGAGGCCAACCCGGTGAAGTGACTTGCTAATAAGCATCAGAAGCTGCATCTGAACTCAGGAAGATGAGTCTTCTTGACTTCAGACCAAGTATGCTATCCACTGTGCCACCTAGCAGCCCATATAAAGCAGGGACTGAGCTGCACTGGTAAAAGCTTTTCCTTACTGCAAGTTCCCTGTATCAATGAAATCACAAGTCTGATCCCCAAATACCTGTGGTACCTACATCAAAGGACATCTTGTAGTATCAGAGATTTGGTATAGGGAATGGACAATGAGCAGACTGTTCATACCAGGGCAGATCTGTACCGCTCTCTAACTTAAAAGTCTTAGGTGCTGCTGAGGACAGCGAGTGACGTATCCAGCACTCTCACAGCTAGCTTGTCAGAGGCCTTGAACCCAGGTTTTCCTGACTACGAGGCTGGCTCTCTATACTCTGTATCAGACTGCCTCAGTGTCTGTGATTATCTTTAAATGAGAGCACAGCAAGATTTGGGACTTCACGAGTGTACACATATATCCTATTAAATCACCGAGAACATGTGCAAATCTTCCATTGGTAAGCCCTAGAGTGGGAGCACTGAGGATTCTGGGTCATGGGTGGAAATCACTATATATCCTATAAAGGAGCACTTCATGAATTTGGGGTTGTTTTTTTTTTTAAAGTTTCTAATGTGGATTCTAAGGTGACCTATCTGTAAAGCACCTAGATTCAAACGGCATTGGAGAAATGGGTCTTTAAAATCACCCTGGATATGCTATCAAACCCCAAATAGCACCAAATACAAGTTGTTGTTTTTTTTTTTTAAGTGTTTTTACCTGAATGTAGAAATTTGTGAAGAGGGCAATCAATGAAATCATGTAGCCAATTTGGAAGTATAACCAGCCCAGAGGGAATGCACAAGGCCACACAACACCACAGCTAGTCTGAATGATTGTCAACACAAACTGGAGCTGTTGGAAAAAGGGAAAAAATGGGGAGAGGGGAGTGTAGGAAGAGTTAGCTTCTCCATCATAACAAGCTCTAGAACATAATGTGAGTAGAACGGTCTCTACAGGTCTAGATAACCCAATGAAAAGCCTTTCTAAGACAGTATATGAGAAATGTATGGACAATGGAACAAACCCTCTAAGGCTTTGTAACTTGGCAGAGTAAGTAATCTCCTTCAGGGCAGGCAGGGCTACACTTCATTTTGAATCTGTGTATCCCCAGCACCTACTAATAACAGTAGTAATAAAAGTAATAGAATAGAAATAATAAACTAACATTTATATGGAAGTTTGCAGAGTGGTGTATACACACACACACATATATACCAAATATATATAAATATGTGTACACACATACATATACCCCTCCACATGTATGTATGATATGTGTATGTGCATACACACAAACATATAATCATGTTTGATTCACATAACAACCCTATGAGGTAGGAACTCTTAGTTTACAGTAGGATAGTAATAAATGCTTCCTGAATCAATGAGTACATATTGGTAGGGGTTTTTTTGTAAGGAAAGGAGGAAGGGTACAAATGTGATCT
Organism: Gymnobelideus leadbeateri; assembly: GCA_011680675.1. NCBI lineage: Eukaryota > Metazoa > Chordata > Mammalia > Diprotodontia > Petauridae > Gymnobelideus > Gymnobelideus leadbeateri. The sequence continues at coordinate 123,632 of WOXC01009999.1, read as the reverse complement.
GGAAACGGGTGATGTGCTATAGCAGGAAATGTGAAAAACAGATTATAGAATGTTGCTTTTTTCTCACACTTGTATATCTCTTTTGGGAAAAGGCACTGTCTGGTTTGAAAATTTTATGGGGAGGAAAGTGAAGCTAAATCTAGGCACCACTTCTGATAAATAAGACAAAGGCAAACCACATGAAACAGCTCTCAGAAAAAAGTTAAAATGCTGGAGATAGTGTATTGCTGCTACAGAGTTTATATTCTGTCAAATTAATAACAGTGTAGGAGTGCAGTTCACTGCTTTAGACTTGAGAAGACATTGTTTTGCTGAATATTATTTTAAAAAATAATGTATGAGTTAATCTACTAAGAATAGCCCTGAAAATAAAAAGAGGGAAATTAGGGGCAGGCCAGCTTCCTCCTCTCCAAAATATAGGGTCCTCAAAAACCTGAGCTTCCAATAGATCATCAGGATTCTGTATACTGGAGAGAGCTAGTCCTTCCGATCTTTGTTCTGCTGGATGATGTTCAGGTTATCAAACAACTCAAAAAAAAAGCATTCATAAAGAACCAACACACTTTGTTCCAGGCACAGAGAATACCAAGATAAAAGCAATACAATTCCTGCCCTCAAGTATTCAATCAGGGAAAAAGATAACATGTACACAAGTGTATCTAAAATACAGACAAAATAATCAGGGAGAGGAAGAGGCACTATTGGCTGGGGGTCTTGCGTTGGAGGAGCTTTCCCCTTAAATATTTTGCATTTACTTAAATACAGATTATTTTCCCTCAGTCCTTGAGGGCAGGAGCTGTTACCATTTTTTGTCTTTCTATGAGGTGCCATATACGATAGAAAAGAATTGGGAAATTGAGGAGGCCTATGGTGAAGGCTTATTCTGAATAAAAATTCTATCTAAGAAGAATCTTTTAATGATAACAAAGATTTATCTTAGTTTATTTAAAGTACATTGCCATTGTTTTGTTTTTTTTTTTTTAGTTCACCTCCAGGGCACTTGGGTAATGCTATGAATAGTCATCAGTGGTGCATATTTTCCTCTTCTACACTGTTGGCTACTTGAGGTCAGAAATATAATTTAAAACAGAACAAGGGAACACGAAGTCTTTCCACCCCACCCTAGTAGCTAGAGGGATCAGGAAAGAACTCATGTTAGGAGAGAGGTGGCCCTCAAGTTGAACTCTGAAGGAGGCTGGCGTCCTAATGAAGGAGTACACTTCAGTCATGGGAAAGTGTAGGTAAAGATAAGGAGATATGGAATGTCAGGTATGGGAAAGAATGAACAGTTAGATCTGGCTGGAATGGAGAGTGTTGGAGGAGTGGAGTAAAGTACGATAAGCCTGAGAAGTCAGATGGGGAACAGGATTGAAGACTATGTGAGAATTCTGACAGGTCACACATCTGTCCTCTTCTGGCTCCTTACATAAACACTCAGACATTGAACCACCACAGGTATTACACACAGCTAACCCGTACTTGGAAGGGATGTATCCCCTTGAGAAGGTGATCTTCTCATAAGCCACTGAAATAATATCATTACCATTAATTTATTAAGGAGTCCAAGGAGACCAGGAAGATGGTATCACTAAGAAATGGGAAGGGAAGGGAAGGGAAGGGAAGAAGCAACAATCAAGCTCACTCAAGTGTGTGGAGGGTTTTCTTATGTTATCAACTTTGGCAGCAGGGTCAGCCTTTTGATGAAGGGCTACTATGCCAAACATCACACACCTGCATATAATGAGGCCCTTAAAAAAAGTTTGCTGATTGAAGAGCCATTTAGCTCTCCTACTTTGAGGCTGAACAGAGTTCTCAGCTGTTTGACTCACAAGAAATGTTCTGAAATTTAGGCATTCTTTCATTCTCTGCACAGGCACGGAACTTAGATAAGGATCATACATGTAGAGCAAGGAGGGATTTTAAGAGGTCAGAGAGTCCAGATCCCTCATTTTATTGAGGAGGAAGCTGAAGGCCAGAGTCTCCACACCTTGGATTTTGGCATGGGGTGTAAACACACACACACACACACACACACACACACACACACACACACACAATGGCACAGAAAAGAACAGCAAGACATCTAGCATGACTGCCTTTCAGATGTAATTAACTTCCACCTGACAGTCACATCCAGAAGAGGCCCAGCTCACTCACCAGCTGTCCCTGAGTGATGTACTTCTTCCACCACAAATATGGGCGCATGGATGGAACGGCAGACAGACCATAGTAAGAATACATGAGGACATGAATAAAGCTGTTAAGGGTAGCTCCAAAGTAGGCTGTGGAGAATGGAAGGGAGAGAAGAGGAAAGGACATATCATCATGGTTTTTTGCATCACAGGTTAAAAAAGTTCACAAAGCTTAGAAAAAGGACTAAGATTTTACACGTGTGATTGAACTGGTGGAAAGAGCATGAGGCCTCCAGACACCAGGGAACTTGAGCTAAGGTCTAGTCGTACCCACAAACCAACCCCAGGCAGGTCACAAACTCATGCCTCAGTATTCTCATGTGTCCAATGGAAAGAGTCATACATGCCAGACCCTGAACTTCACTGGGCTTCTGAAAGAATCAAATGCAATAACAGACAGGATTTCTTTGAAAAATCTGCAAGATGGTGCCATTGCTATTAGGAATTTAAAGCAGTTAAATTATGTGCAAAAAAATCAGCCTTGGCAGAGTGGAAACAACAATAAAGCTCAAGAGGTGAGAGGCCTTGATTCTAGTCCCAACCCTGCTACCAACTGAATGGGGGCTCTCTAAGCAGTACTATTAAAGAGTTCTGGGCATGGAGTCAGGATATAAGTGTGACTATGGGCAAATCCTGGTAACTTCTTAGAGCTTCAGTGCCCTTAACTGAAAAATGGGGATAACTCTCAGAGACCTTCTCCAGGGACTAGCTTTGCCAACCCTGAATTGCTGGAGAAATGTAAGTTGTTATTAATGATCACTGTCTCTCTGAAGTCTCATAAGCATAGTTAATCAAAGAGTAGCACTACTGAAGGAGCTCTTATGTGGAAAGGAAACAGTGTGGTATAGTGGGAAAGGCAATTAATTTGGAGTCAGGGGACCCAAGTTCAATCCTAGTCCTGGTACTTAGTCCTTATGGAACAAATCTTTTAACCTCCTGGGCCTCAGTTTCCTTGTTTGTAAAAAAAGAGGGTGGGTCTGGATGACCTCTAAAGCCCCTTGAAACTCTAAGGCTAAGGTCCCATGAGAAATGAAGCCTAAAGGAATCAGCCAGGCTGAAGGGGCCAGAAAGTACCCATCAAAATTCAGGAGGGTCCACGGGGCAGGAACTTTAGCTGAAGTCATTTGTTAAACCTTTTTGCATAATGAAATTCCTATCAAGAGGAATGGCTGTTCTGGGCTAAGAAAACTGGCTGAACTCAAATGTGACATTTTGAATAGTGAAAATTAAAGCCCTCTCAGATGAAGGACAGCAAAAGGCCCCCAAGTCTGTTCCTTTAAAAACACAGGAGACTCTCCTTAGGCATTTCATCTCCAGTTTTCAAGTTTTGTCAGAAATGAAAACTATACACATGCTAATGGAAAATCAAATGAATTATACCAATATATGTGAGCAGGATTTTAAAAACTCTATGATGATGATAATAATAATAAACAACATCAGCATTTATATATAGTGCTTTAAGGTTATCTCACTTAATCCCCAAGACAACTCAGTGAGGGAGATTGTATTATTCCATTTTAGAGATGAGGAAACAGAGGCTAGTGGAGATTAAGTGACTTGCTTAAGGTTACACTGCATGCTGAGGGCCGGGAACAGGACTTTAACTCGTCATGTCTCCAAGTTCACTGCTCTACCTTCTATGTTACAGCTAACCTGGCCTACTTAGGGGTTCACAGACTGAGAGGAAGAAGGGACCTTCCAGGGTATCTAGCCTAACATTCTTATTTTGACAGATGGAGAAACTGAGATAGGGAAGTTAGGTGACAAAAGCTCACATGGGCACAGATTTAGGGAAGGGACCTTAGAGGACATCTAGTCCAATTACCTTATTTTACAGATAGAGAAACTGAGGTCTAGTGACTTAGGCTCATAAGATTTTAGTGGTAGACAGTAATAATTGTGAGTGACAGGATTTGAATCTTAGTGGTCAAATTTAGTAACAGAAATTTCCACTGTTCTGCTTGGTCTGCTCCTTTAAGAGAGACCCAAACACCGTTTATGAGAGAAAGAAAAATCCATCAAATCACCTTAAAGAAGGTTTGGGGAGCTTAACCAGAAGGGTAAAGAGGAAAAATAAATTTGGGAGGAGAGGAGAGGTAAGAAGGTCAGGGGATCCCTAGACAGCAGGTACATAGCTAGTTAGCTGACTTAGGGTAAGACTGGCCCTCTCATGAACTCCCACTGTCAATGGTCCCCCAGTGTCTTAAAATATCACTGCGGTGCCTTCTCCTATTTATCTCATTAAGTTAATTTGCCAAATTAGCACAGAATAATTATTATGAGAGGGAAAAAATATTCCAGTATTACCTTTCTCCCTGGGCTACACAAACCTGCACTAGACAGAGAAGACAACAAAGTCCAAGTTCTTTAGTCACAGCCATTTTAAACAGGCAGAGACAGAGTAGCATTGACCCAGGGCCCCAAGCCTCAGCCTGCCGTTTTTGCATATTTTTCTGATGAAGTCATATCAGCCTGAAGGACACTCACAGTGACCACAGGGCACCCAGTTCATGACAAACCACCAGATGTTCAGCATGGAGGCATGGTGGTACACGTGCAGGACGGTGATCTGATGGTTGTTCTTCCGTAAAATAAAGAAGAAGGTGTCCATAAACTCAATGAGTTTAGAGAAATAGTACCACCAGAGGACCCGGATGATCTAATGGGAATAAAAAAACAATTATCATCATAAATAACCTGCATTTACATAGAGCTTTGAGGTTTATAAAGTAAATATTACTTCATTTGATTCACACAGCTACTCTGGAAAAGGAGGTGTTATTATTATCCCCATTTAAGGCAGGTAGAGGTCAAATGACTCACCCACGGTAACACAGCTAGAAACTGTCTACAGATGGATTTGAACTAGGGTCTACTTGACACCGGTATTCTAGGCAGTGGACAGAGTACTGTGTCTGGACTCAGGAAGACACATCTCTCAGTCATTTACTAGCTGTGTTACTCTGGCCAAGTCACTTAATCCTGTTCATCTCAGTTTTTTCATCTGTAAAATGGCAAACTACCCCCCGCATCTCTGCCAAGAAAACCCCAATGGGGCCACAAAGTCAAACACAACTGAAAACAACTGAACAACAGAATTTCCTGGATCCAGCTCCAGTGTTCTAATCACCGTATCCCCTAGGTGCTGAAAGGACAGGAAAGGAAGAAAGAGGATTAAAGCCTGTTTATTGGGGTGTCTTTCCCAAGCTGTCCTGTCATGAACATATAGGGTGTCCCAAAAGTCAAAGGGCATTTTTAAGCTAAAGCTTATGACTTTTGGGATACCCTGAACTTCTTAGTTTTTATTTAGCTAATTTCTTAGCTTAGCTTTAGCTTTGAATACTTTTTTACTTAAAACCATACTATGACGTTTGTGATACCCTGAATTTCTTTTTAGTCCTCAAAAAAGTCATACAGAACGTCTGCTAACATCTAACAAAAACACAAAGGGCTCCAATACATTCCACTATAGCCTTAAAGTTCAGGGGAAGGGAACAAGAGAAGAATTACAGGAGCGAGGTGACCAGATTCAATAGATATTCATGTGAAAGGGAGTTAACCATCAACAAAGTGCCATATGGCTGCCAAAACAAAAACCAAGCAACAAGAGCCCCAGCTGGATTAAGAGCCTAATGCCCAGAACAAAGAAGCTGATGGGTCATATATGGAAGGAACCTCAGAGGGCACCCAGACCGACCCCCTCACATTCCACAGGAAACTGAGGTGCAGAGGAGCAGTGACTGCTTAATCTCATACAGATAATCTACAAATGGCAGATTTGAGGATTTGAAGCCAGGTCCTCTACTGGCAAATCTATAGTGCTCTTTCCACTGCATCAGTAGTCTTCAAAGGGTAGTCTGCAGACTCCTTGGGGAGGGGTGGTAGTGGTTCCTAAGACCCTTTCAGAAAGTCTACAAGACCAAAATTATTTTCATAATGTTAAGATTATTTGACTACTATAATATCCCCCCCCTTTCCAACTATGTATCAGTGAGAGGTCAGATTGCCTTCATATACTTGAACCAAAACAAAGCTGCAATAGGCCAAATGCAAAAGCTAATGAGAATCCAGCTGTTTATGATGCCAGGCATTAAAGAAATTTGCAAAAATATGTAAAACAATGCTACTTTTCTCACTACTTTTTTTTGTCTTAGCAAATAGTTATTTTTCATGTTAAAATGTTGGTTTATTATTTTTAAATGAATCAATAAATATATTTTAAAATTATGATCCAATTTCTAATATTGCAAATATTGATATAACCCATATAAACAAAAGCTTTTGGGGATCCTGAATAATTTAAGAGTAGAAAGGCATCCCAAGACTGCAATGTTTGACAACTGCTATCCTCTGCTGGACACAGCAAATATGAGTATGTCTGGAAGAAAATGAACAAGATATCACAGGAACTCTTGAAGGAAACCAGGCAGTTAACCTGGAGAAAAGAAGACTTAGGGGTTACTAAGATAATGATCACAATCTTCAAATATCTTAGAAAAAATGACTATGTAAGAGGTAGTCTAGAATTAGACTTTCCTTTGTAGCTCTAGGGGACAGGATGAGGGCCAATAGGCAAAATAAAGAAACAGCTGTGGGCTCAGTAGACAAAAAAGAAGTTTGAATCACCTGAGCAATCCCCAAAGTACACTATGTTGCCTTATGTACTAATGAGTTCCCTGTCTCTCAAAGAGAGGTTGAACAGAATTACTATTCTGTAGGAGAGGAGGGAAATTCCTGCATTGGGTAAGAGGTTGGACCAGATAACCTTCAGGGATTTTAAAGAGGTGAAATCACTCCATGAGCTGAAGTTCTAGCCACAAAGTAAGTTTTCCAGTGCTTATAACCTTAAGAACACAGCAGAAAAAAGCAAGAAATGACAATGGGGAAGATATTTAAACAGGGCTACTAACACCCATTAATAATTGAGAGTACAGGCCTTTGGATTCCCTTTAAAAGTACTCATATTAATCAGTACAACAAGAGACTCATTTGATTTCAATGAATGAAATGATGCAGAGAAAAAAGGAAGCCTGATCTTGTTTTAAGAGTTCACAGAATAATAGGTATCAAAGAGAGAGAACAAAGGCACCCACTGCCAACTCTGAACTTGGAACTGATTTCTTTTAAGAGGGGAGGGGGTGTACCTCAATAACTACCAAATAAAGTCCAAACTCTGCTGACTAGTATTTAAGGCCTCCCACAATCTGATTCCAACTTAACTTTCTAGTAGATTTCTCTCTGTTTTGAATGTCTCCCTCTCCACCTCAAGCTCTGCCAATCTAACTCATCTTTCAATCAATAAGCATTTATTAAGTGCCTACTATGTACCAGAGGCTGTGCTAGGCCAAAGAGAAACAAAGAAAGAAATGAAAGTCCTTGCCCTCTAGGAGCTTACATTCTCTGAAGAGACACAGAATATAAAAAGTAAAATAAAATAAAACCCAAACTCAGTTCAAATACCATCTCTTCCATAAAGCCTTAGACAACATCTACGGAGCATCACATTCTATCTTATGTCATAAGGCTATTTCCACCTGTCTTATCCTTACTAAGATTATAAACTCCTTGAGGGCAGGTGCTGGATCTTATTCACCTGTATGTCCTTTCCCATAACTCTCTTTATGCACCTGTGATTTCACCAGCGTAGGGAATTCTTCTCAGGGAAGAAATTCCCTTGGTCAATGCAGGTTGGTCCATGACTTAGGGTCTTGGAGAAGTGGCCAGGGCACGACAGAGTTTAGGGCTCGCACAGCCTTGACTCTAAGGTCAGCTCTATCTGCTAGGTAAACAAATGAACATGGAAATCAATCTATGAGCCAACATTTATTAAACAACCATTCTGTGTCCAGCATGATGCTATGCCTCTGGAGATAAACAGAAATGAATCAGTCCTTCCATAGCCTCAAGGAGCACAGTACATTCTATTGGAATCTTGGCAGCCTTCACTCACCACACATTAATCACCCCTATTCAATGTTAAATTAGTCTAAAAGCATTTAGTAAGTGCTTACAGGGACAGCTAGGTGGTGCAGTGGATAGAGTGCCAGGCCTAGAATCGGGAAGATCAGAGTTCAAATTTGACCTCAGACACTTGTGTGACCCTAGGTAAGTCACTTCACCCCTGTCTGCCTCAGTAGACTCAGCTGTAAAATGAGCTGAAGAGGAAATGGCACATAACTCTAGTATCTTTGGGAAGAAAACCCTAAATGGTGTCATGAGAAAGCTGGAAACAACTTAAAAAATAATTCTCAACAACATCAATAAATGCTTAAGCCCCTGAATTCTAAAGAGGAGATAATTCTTTTTAAAAAATGTATACACAAAATATTTACAACATAAATGGAGGTAATCTCAGAAGGAAGGCACTAGCATAGGAAGAACAGCTGGGAAGGGGAGAGTGGGACAGATGGGGAAGGACCAGGAAAGGCCTCCTGCGGAAGGAGGGATTTGAATGGAGTTTCAAGGCATTAAAAGGCTAAAAACAACAAGATGATAAATTACCTTCATATCTGCTTGTCCTCCACTGTGAGTGTCCTGACAGAAGAAATTGTATTCTCCTTCCCATACTCCTGTTACTAACTAAAAAGGGGGAAAAGAACAAGAGCTCATCAGTTCATGAATAATAATAATAATAATAATTATAGCTGACGTTTTTATATAAATGCTTTAAGATTTGCAAACACTTTACAAACATGGTCTCAACTGACATCACAACAGATCTTATTCCTATTTCATAGATGATAAAACTGAGGCTTGCCAGAGACACTGCCTCCAGAGATCCCAGAAACTAGACCCCAACACGGGGGAGTGTGCAGGTCCTGGACACACATCACACTTACAACAGGGCCTGACTCCATCATATTCTGTCTTATATTAAGGTTTGGGGTTTTTTTTTTTTTTTGGCTGATCTTATTTATTTAGTGACCATTACTTGTGCCAGAAATACAAAGAAGGGCAAAGGACAGCCCTTACTCTCTAGGAGCTCACATTCTAAGAGGGAACCATTATGAAAACAATTATGTACAAAGGAAGATATTTACAGGATAAATTAGAGAGTCAACAGAAGGAAGGCATGGGGTTCTTAGGGAGTTCAGGAAGGGACAAGATCTTTCTTCCCTCTGTATCTCTCCTTTGACACAATAGTGCACAGTGATCTATATTTTTGTGATTTCACAAGTGTAGGGAGAGCTCCCCAGTAAGAAGATTCCCTTTGCTAATGCAGCTTGGTCTGTGACTTCGAGACTTAAAGAGTTGCCTAGGGCACTGAGAGGTCAAGGGACTCACCAAGGGTCACACAGTCAGCAGAAGTCAAAGATGGTGTTTGAATGCAAGTTATCTTAGAAGAACTTAAAATTTCAAGAGACCCCCAGGTAACTGATTTTTGCTCTCTGGTTTGGCATCTATGCTATAAAGGAGTAGCCAGAATTAATAACATGGTTGTATGACCAAAGATGATTACTATATATTTTTTGCTTTTTGGAGGAGCAACTGGGGTTAAGTGACTTGCCCAAGGTCACATGGCTAGTAAGTGTTAAGTGCCTGAGGCTGGATTTGAATTCAGGTTCTCCTGACTCCAGGGCCGGTGCTCTAGTCACTGTGCCACCTTGCCACCCCTATTATTTTTTTTAAGAGGTATTATGGTATACATGGGGGAATATAGAACTGAGAGTGAGAAGACAGGAATTCTTGACCCTTTCTGTCCCTAACTAGCCTAGGTCCTTTATTTGGCCTTTCCAGGTCTCAGTCTCCTCCACTATAAAAAGAGTTGGACAAGGTATCAGTGCTAATATTCTAGTAAGTGCTGGTGGTAGCAGTGATAGTAGTAGTAATGACATTTATATAGTGTTTATGGATTGCAAGGTGTTTTATTATTTCATTTGATCCTCACTCTATTTTATAGATGAGTAAAGGCAGAGAGGCAAACAGTTGCTCAGTCACACAGGGAATTAAGTGTCTGAGGCTGAACTTGAACTCAGGTCTTCCTGACAGGTTTCACTATTTTTATCCATTGCACCACCTAGATGCCTCTAGGTTCTGTGATAAGCCAGAAATGGAGATAAACTGAATACAAAAAGGAGTCAGGAAGATTCAGCTTCCTGAGTTCAAATTCAGCCTCAGACACTTACTAGCTATATCACTTCACCCTGTCTGCCTCAGTTTCCTAAAAGGCAAATCACTCCAGTATCTTTTTGAAGAAAACCCCAAATGTGGTCACGAAAAGTGGGAGATGACTGAAACAACCCACAACAAAAAGAATACAACCTATATGGAATAGGATTTGGAAGGTTTGCTTGCATTGTAAATAAGTTTTTACTAGAAACAAGTTAAAATCCTTAGTGGGACTTCAAAAGGAGAAGAACAGTCAAGTTGAAGAGTGGAAAGAGGTCTTCTGATGGAGGAAGGTAATCAGGACCACTGTATAGTTGAAGGTGAAAACCAAATATGAACCTCTTCCCAGAGGGGTAGCTGGATGTTCTTAGGATAAAGTTCTTTGTTCTCCAAGGTACAGCCACAGGAACTATCAAGTGAGAGATTGTCTAGTAGTGGTTAGAGGAGGAAGATGAAGGCTCTCATCAGCGGTGACTGAAGCCTTTGTTTTCAGACCAGAAAACTACAATAGAGAGGCCTTCTTTTCTTCCTAGGGTGTGTAACCCAAGATGTAAACAGGGAACTTTCCAAGGCTTGTCAAAACAGATAACAATTCCCAATTTCTGGGGATACTGCTAGAAAGAGCTTATGAGATCTTGGGTCAGAAACTCAAGACCATGGTATGGGCTGTGTCTTCCTCTCTGCTGCTCATTGAAAGCAAAGGATACAGAACAGAAAACTGCTTTAGGAAGTCAGCAGCTAGCTAAGAAGGTAGTATCTGATTTGATCTCTGGACAACAGCTGAAAATTTAGGGATGACAGGTATTCTAACAAAGGCTGGTAGGAATAAGCTCGCAAGATGTCTTGCAAACCCAATCAAAAAGAGTTAAAATAAAAATTAAAAAGCTGGGGAATAAGAATAATGCTAATTGCTTTTACATGGTGCTTACTATATGCCAAGCTCTGGGCTAAGAGCTTTACAACTGTTATCTTATTTGATCCTCATAACAACTATGGGAGGTGGGTGCTATTATGACCCTCCATTTTATAGATGAAGAAACTGAGTCAAACAAAAGTTAAGTGACTTGCTCAGGGTCACATAGCTAATAAGTATCTGAGTCTGGATCTGAACTCAGGCCTTCCACAGCTCTATCCACTGCCTCAAAAAGAGAAAAACTGCTTATTACCCTCACCCCACCCCCAGCAAGCTAAATACCATAGAGGATACCTACAATGAAAAAAAAACACCATTATGTGAGATACTTATAAGTTCATAAGGGGTAAAATATGGGAAAAAAAGAACTGGTAAAATCTAAAAGCCTCAAAATGGCTATGTTCAGTTTATGCAAGAAGGCCTGAAGATCCTAATGCATGGACATGTATTTTACCTCATAGGTCTCACTGAAAATTGATGGCTCTAGATGGGTATCCACATATTCAGAAGAAATAAGATGGGTTAAAAAAACAGACAGGAACACTGTCTGCCCTAAGGCACTGAGAAAACAGAGCTGCTTAATTCTTTTTTTGCTGATGACAAAAATGGCTAACAGGAAGCTTACCGAACAAGAATTTTATTAGGCACTAATTACTATGTATTATTTAAGATTAAGGAGATAGTAAGAGAGTACCTAGCAGTCCCTGATGAATTCTAACTACCTGGCCCTGTTGAACATACACATACATGCATGTGCATATGTATGCATATGTATACATACATCTATACATATATTATAGATATATAAATAAATATATAACAGCCTAGATCATTAGGCAAACCAGTTAAGGAAGTTGCCACTAAGATATATCACCTCTAGCTTCTTCAAGATAGTAGCTGCTTTCTTGTTAGAAAAGTTTATTTTTAACAAGTGTGGAAACTAAGGCCCAGAGAGGTTGAAGGGACTTGCCCAAAGTCACATCTCTCTGTGGGTTAGAAGCTTTAGTTTCTCTTTCAGGGAAGGGTGGACAACCTGTGATAAGGCGGCTTTCCTGATCACTTTGGACTTGCCTTTCTCAGATTACCTAGATTTTACTTTTTTGAGCACATACTGTAGAATGTAAACTACTTAAGGGCAGGCAGGGTTTTGGGAGTTTTGTACCAGGTGTTAGTTGAATAAATGGATTTAAGCAAGGGAGGAGGCAGCTGAGGAAGCAGCTAGACTCAGTGGGCTTTGGAGTCAGGAAGACCTGAGTTCAAATCCAGCCTCAGACAGTTACTAGCTGTGTGCCCCTAGCAAGTCACTTAACCTGTTTGCCTTAATCCACAGGAGAAGGAAATGGCAAATCACTCCACTATCTTTGCCAAAAAGCAAAACAAAACAAAAACACCTCTAGGACAATATGATTCACAGGGTCAGGAAAAGTTGGCCAGGACTCTAACAGCAGCAACAATAGCAGAGTTGAGAGGATTACTAAAGTAGAAGAAATGGCCTTCTGGCACTGTAAGTCTCTATATGCAATAAGGTAGCCACAATCAGTACTGTCTTTTTAGTTTCTTTACAATGAATATAAACATAGCCTTCCTTTGCAGGGTGGGTGGTCTGAATTCAGTGGCATAATTTCTCACCTTCCTCAGAACCCCCCTGACCACACAAAAAATGTGGGAGGATTCTATAGCCTTGGTTTTTCAGGGAATAGGGTTAAAGCATCATTGTGCTCCCAAAGCAGGTTGGAACAGCTCCCTTTTTATGTCTACATTGTTTCTCAGGGTTGCAGAATTGATTAAAAAAAACAACAACAAAAACCCAAATAAATAACTAAAGCTAGATATTGTTAATTTATTCTGTTCCTTCCAATGAACCAAGATTATCTTCAGCCATATGTCAATAGGTACCAATCTTGTCAGAGTAAAGCCTGTTTTAATTGGTACTAGTGGATGTGATGAGCCTATAATTAAACCTGGCACACATCTCTTCTCTTCCGATGTGTCAAATTAAATCACCAATGATGGTGGATCGTGGTGTTTAGAGGACAAGTATTGCACCCCTGACAACAGCTGGCCCGTGACCAGTCTGACAAACAGACTCAAACCTTGCTGTTTCAAAGTCTGCTACAGTGAGATCTGGGCATTTTAAAACTAACATTTCATTTCTCCACAAATTAAGTCATTAGGTATTCGGGTATTCATTCTGTCTTAAGACTCTTTGCTTGGCATCTGGACAAATCAAATGGATTTTTCAAGCTTGAGAGCTATAGACACTAAAAAAAAAAATACACAGAACTTCTTGGAATGCTACCAAAAACAAAAGTCAAAAAACAAACAAAAAAAATCTTAGGAAGCAAGGTCATTTTAAGAACTCAGAGAGACTGAAGGGAACAAACACTGTAGGGTAGGACAAAGTCTTTCAGTCTTATCACTACTGCTACCAAGGACTGAATGAGCAGGCAGGGTTTTGTCTGTGGCCTCTGCATTCCAGAGATGAACACTGTAAGGATGACAAGGCAGGATGTTCTCAAGAGAACCATGAGTGAGAAGCAGAAATGTGGTCCAACTACCAGGTACTGATCCTTTCCATGACTCCTAGAAGTATAGTCAGAAGGGGTCTTAGCTAGTCCATCCCTACCCCCATTTAACAGAGGAGGAAATCAAGATGTAGAAAGGAGAAGTGATTTGCAAATAAATTAGAAAGGCCATTAATGACAGGCCAGGAAAGGTAACCCAGGTCAACTGACTCCCTGGTCTTCAGGTAACCCTGAAATCCAGATCCTCATCACTCTGGCTTGTCTGGACAGCTCTAGAGTTGGCCTCAGCTTTTTTCTATAAAACATGCCCTTACAAACATCTTTACCATGCTGCCCAACACCAGTAGGAAGTATGAGTGGCCAATACCTTTAGGAGAAATTTTATTTGGGGCTGCCTATCAGTCCTCTAAAGCAAACTAACTTGGGTGGCATCACTGAAGAACAAGTCCAGGGGGAGTGTGAGGTTTTGAATTACAACTGCAACTTGTGCAAGGCATACAAGGATGCCCATTAATGTCCTTTAGCACCAGTGACCCAAGGGAGTGTTTGTTTTCTGTTACCAGGAACCCCTTTGAGCCATAACTGACAGTGATTTCAGCTAAGTCAGGAGACCTGGTTTTGTATCTGAGAAACCCTTAGAATCAGGCACAGAGAAACAAGAAGTCTTCTAAGCCCAACCTAAATCAGGTATGTGTGGCATTTTGAAACCTAACCAGAGTCACGTTGCAGCACTTTGGGTCTTTGAGGGCCCACTACTTTCCTGAATTTGTTTACCATTAGTGAGGACAGTTCTCTTTAGAGCTTCCTTGCCTACTGAGGGTGTGAAGTGGTGGTTACTACAGTTACTGTTAAATATATTCCTCTGCAAAAAAACAGAGGGCCCCTATCCACCTATTGTCTCTTGTCTTTCAAAGTAACATGGATAAACAAGTGACTGAGAGAGATGCTGCCTACCCCTTTTTCTCATCTTTCAAAGTAACAAAGATAAGTAAGTGACTGAGTTTGGAGATGCTCTTGAATCTCTCAATATATTGATATCAACAAATATTTATTAGATGTCTACTATGTGCCAGGCTAATAAGCAAATGATACAAAAAGAGGCAAAAGACAGTCAGGGAGCTTGCAGCCTAACGGGGGAGACAACATGCAAACAAATACAAAGTAAGTTATATACAGGCTAAGTAGGAAATGATTCATGGAGAAAAAATGCTAAAACTAAGCGGGACTGTAAATGATTTTAGTTAGGACTTAAGGGAAGCCAAGGAAGTCTGTGAATGAAGCTGAGGAGGGAGCATCGAGGCATGGGGGATAGCCACAGAAAATGCCCAGAGTGGAGAGATGGAGCGTCTTGCTTGTGGAACAGCCAGGAATCCAGAGTCACTGGACTGGAGAATGCTTGACAGGGAATAAGGTGTAAAAAGATGGGAAAGGTAGTACGGAGAGAGACATTAGGTCTCAAATAGTGCAATGTGTATTTAGTTGCTGACCCCTCTTCCTGATACAAAGTACCATTTCTTCTTGATCAAACAACAGCTCAATGCATTTATTTTCCCTTTACCTTTCCTACTTTCTGCTAAAATTTTCTTAATAAAGAAACTGGGGAAGGGAGAGAACTCCAACTTCATTAAACACAATGGGCTATTTAAAAAAAAAAAGAAGCTAAAGCTGAATGAACTTGCTGGACTTTCAAGGTAAAGGAAGGGCTAAAGATCAAGGACATGGGTTGGTATTGTAAGGGACAAGAGGAACCATAGATTTAGAGCTAGGAGGGAACCTTAGAGGCCATCTAGTCCAATACCTTCATTTTATAAATGAATAATCTGAAGCCCAAGAGATGTTAAGTGACTGGCCTATAGTCATACTTATTGAATGATAGTCAGAATTTGAACTCAAGTCCTCTGACTTCAAATCCACTTTTTTTTCCCACAGGACCACACTACCTCTGGGGAGCCTATACTAGACATTTACTGACCTTTAAAACCTTTTTGTATCCTCTGTTTCCACGAGTGTTAAGTGGGAGTCAGTCAATATGCATGATAAATACATTTTTCAAAACGCAATTAAAAAAAAAGGAGGTATCAGGTATCGTAGTGTGGTCAAAGAATGATGAATCTGGAGTTAGTGGACCTGAACTGTAATACTAGCTGTGCCACTATTTCTCTGTGTGACCTTGGGGTGAGTCCTTATAGTTCTGTGGGCTTTAGTTCTTTTTCTATAAAAGGCTGGGGTTGGACTAAGTAATCTTTAGGTTCCTTCAATCTCTAAATCTATGTTCCTATGAAATCCAATAATCAAAGAGTTGAGAAAGAGACTTTAGGGGCCACCAGGATCCACCCACTGCTGAACAAGAATCCCTCAACAATACATGCAACTCACAGACATGCAGTCTTTGTAACCAATAAGAATGGGAAAGGCATAGGGCAGCTAGGTGGCGCAGTGAGTAGAGCGTCGGCCCTGGAGTCAGTAGGACCTGAGTTCGGATCCGACCTCAGACACTTAACACACACAAACAAAAACCTAGCCGTGTGACCTTGGGCAAATTACTTAACCCCAATTGCCCTCCAAAAGGCAAAAAAAAAAAAAAGAATGGGAAAGGCCTGCATATCTGCCTTTCAAGGAGTCAAGAGAACAAAGGAAACTGCTGAACCCTGTGTACTTGGTACATACATGTTTTTGCCAAGCAAAGTAGCAGTGATATATGCAAGAAATGCATCATATGTCAAATCCTTTAAATACTTAAAAATCTCAATTTCCTAAAATTGCCGCTGCTATTTTAAGAACACCAAAAGGCAAGGCCAGAAAACCAAAAAGTCAATTCAGAGAGCAGTGAGCTTCCCAAGCCACTACTGTTCAATTCTATCATGATACCTTTCAAAACGTGCAATAAAAAGGATGGCCTGTCAGCTTGGTCTAAAAGAGCTTTTGTGCACGTACTAATGGGATGCTATTAATATCCCTGCATGTCCTCAAGAGTTCAGAGAACACAGATAGACTTGACTGGCTAATGAGTCCATTAAATATGTATACCATCAAATGTTCCAATTACTTTCTTGTTTTACAATAAACAAAACCTCTTCACAAATCTTAAAAGAAAAAAGCCACAAAAAATGTCCTTTGATACACACACACATGTGCTCAAACCTTTCTATTTAAAATATTAGCATTTGTGATTTTTTTTTTGACATTTTGAGAGGCAAAACATTTTTTTTCTGGAAAAAATACAAATTCCATTTGTTTGGCAATTACAGCCTTCACATCCTCTACCTTCCATCCAAACTGACTTATACTTGCTGTTTCTCATGCAAATGCTTCCCTTCCTACTTTTGTGACTTTGCAAAGGCTGATTCCCTACCTCTACTCATAAACAGTTAAGGATCTGCTAAGGTCCATTGCCAGGGCACAGGAGGAAAAATTCACTTCTGGTCAAATGGGTACAATGCTTCAGGTTTACCTAGTCAAGCAGCAAGTTTATACACAATTCCCTTTCCTCTTTACAGTAGTAGTAGTATACCTGCTGAAAAGAGGATGAAATTAAAAAAAAACAACAACAAGGAATATATAAGCTGTATATTGTCCAGAAGGGCAATCATGATGGTGAACCAGATTCTGCTAATACCATATGAGGATCTGTGGAAGGAACTTGAGAGGTTTAGAAGATGAGACTTGAAGCAGGGGTCCCTAAGTTTTTTGTATCATGGACCTCCTCTAGGCAATCTGATGAAACTTATGGACCCCTTCTCAATATAATTTTTCTGACTAGGCTTATAACTGAAGGAAATGCTGAATTTCAGTTAGAGGTTAGTAAAAATACAAATACATGTTTTTCCCCATTCATGGATTCCCTGAAATTTGTCCACAGATTCCATCTTGGGAGGTCCATGGATAGACAGGAGAGCTGTCTTCCAAGTATTTGAAGGCTAGTCAAGTGAAAAAAGGATCAGACTTGTTCTTCTTGCCTTATGAGGCCAAGAGCTAGTATCAATAGGTGAAAGTTGCAGAAACAAATTTTTCCTTACAGAAAAACTTCCTCACATTTACAGGCACCCAAATGCAGAATGGGCTGCTCTGGAAGATAATGGCTTGACTCTAACCAATGCTACAAGCAAAAGCTAGATGGATGAACACTTGTTGGGTGTGTTACAAAGGGACCCTTTTACAGGTATGAGTTAAACTAGCTGTTCTCAGGAGTCTCTTTCAACTTTGAAATTCTGTAGTAAGAAAAATGCTGGAAAGCTATAAAGTTTTGAGTCAAATATATTTTTACCTGCCTATCATCTAATATTTATTGTATTAATTTGTTACTGATTTAGAAGTAAGATCTGAAGCCTCTTCTTAAAATATACTGGCAAAACAGAAAAAATGTTCAATTTATAAAAAAAGGAAGAGAAAAAAAATCTATATTTTATACTAAGGAAAAAAATAAGTATGCCAAATAACTTATTGGGTTTTTTGTTTCTTAATCTGGAAATGTATTTTTAAAAGTTGTAGAATGTTGTTGTACAGACAAAGAACGGAACACTATCTTTTGAATTATATAAACAAAAGTTTCCTTAAGTAGATGCGTTTATTATCTATGAATGTAAATGGGAAAAATAAAGCATTTACTCAAAGGAATCTGATCAATGTTCTGCACACATTGCTGAGGCCAAGAAGTCCCTGTGAATAGGCCCTGCCTCCAATCCTCCAACATCCATCACAGAGGCTAATTAAACTTCCTTTGTTCTAGAACAGGACAAAAAAAAGGAAAAAAGGCAAAAAAAGGTGAGGGCTTTACATGATATTAACAACTCATATTAAATTATAACTTAAGGTCATATGGGGTCATAACAAATACCAACAAAATGAGAGTACACAGTAAAATAAAGACACTTATCTGTCTTTTAATTTAAAATTATCTTTGTCATTTATAATACTTTAATAGCTTGTGATTGTAAAGTCAATAACTTTTTTTACATTTACTTAGGGTTTCATTACACTTAGCTGTAAAGAAAATGTAAAATGTAAAATGTAAAGAAACCTACTCTACAAAATAATTTTTTTCTAAAAAATAAAAGAACATATCTATTCACAATCTAACCACACAGGTTAGACTGGTCTGTAAAAATATCTGTAGCAGAATGTGATTTCTTAATTAAACAGAATCTTTTACAAACTAGTGCTCAATAAAAGATCTATTTATATAGGGGAAAGATTTTATCTACCCAACTTAGATGAATTGTAGAAATTTCCATTTTTTCCACCAGCATAAATATCATATTAATCTCTAGCCCTGTCCTTCAAATTCTTTTTTTTTTTATTTTTTGGTCTTTATAAATTTGTTTGTTTACTTGTAGTTTACAAGATTCAGTTCCACAATTCCTTGAGTTTCAAATTCTCTCCCTCCCTCCCCATCTCCCCTTCAAATTCTTAACTCTCTCAAGAGTTAATATCATACTTCAATACAAAGGAGATGAAAAATGTAAAGGTTAGGAATGGAAGTGTTGAATACATTCTCCATTACAAAATGGTGGCTGTAGACCAGTCTTTCATAAACCCACAGAGGGGAGAGCTCTGCAGCTTTACAAGAGGGTGGAAGACTATTTACTCTTGTCCTAGGAGTCACAGAGAGCAAGCTATCTAGCCCTGGGGCTCAGAGGGATATAGGTACATTCCAGGGAATGGGAGAAATAAAGTAGGTTTAGATTGGACTTGTCCTTTTCATTAAGCTATAGCACTGCCTCAGAAACAACCTGATCTGATGAGCTCTTGGTGATGTATGAGAAATAACCAAATCTGAACTGAACTCAGTCGACGTATCCAGTGAATACAAAACCTAACACCAGTCTTTTCTCCAAACTTTAAAAAAGGATATCAATCTTAATTGTCAAATCACAAGTTATTTACTTTTATCTGCTCAAGGTAGTGAGCTCATATTTAACCAAACCAAAAAACATCTACTCCCCAGGATTCCTTTACATTCATAAAAAACAAACAACAAAAAACCCCCAACTCCCATCAAAATGAAATCAGCAAGCAACAATAATTTATTTGGTGCTTATTATTATTAATAAAATGTTCAGCTTTCCCCCCCTTTTCCTCAGGTTTGGCATAAATTTCCCCCAAATGCTTCCAGCCTTGTAAAAACTCTTGGACAATCCACTGTAAGATTCTAAACCTTAAAAATGTGATATGTTAATCATTAACTAACTAAAAGTCTAAACCTATTTCATTAAAATAATAATAAACAGCAATGCTGAAAGCAAAGAAGTGCTTCCATATCCCTCTTTCTGTAGGGGATGTTTATATAATAAAGACACCTTGGGTGTTTGGATAAAACCAGTGAAAATAGATATTTCATTAGCATGACCCCTTCTCTCTGCTTCCTTTATCATTTTCAGGTCAGCAATATGCAGTCAGACAAGAGGGGAGTGAAGAGTAACAGTTACAAATAAAAATAAAATCTCAACCCATCTCCTACCTCATAAAACATATATAGAGACAGCAGCGTAAGTCCAAGGTTATAAACCACTAGAATGCCCCTGCAGGAGACTGGTTGTTTATTCTGCATGTATTTTGGTCCTAGCCATACGATTAATAAGTATAAGACAGAGAAGACAAAAGTAGGTATATAGTTATCCAGAAGAAACCACCCTTTTACACGGGAATCTGAAATAGAATAAAAAAAAAAAAAGAAAAATATTTAGTGAATGGCAACAAATGGTACAGATATTAAAATAGTGGAAGCATGTCAAATATTTCTTCAGAAAGAAATATTTCTCATTTTTTTAGACTGGTCCCTTTAGCAGAAGGCCATCTTAATAAAAACACAAACAAAAGCACCACCTGCAGTATACATTCCCAGGTGAATTTCCAACAAGTTTAACAGACAATAAATTTCCTCAAGGATAGATTCTGAAACATGTGGGAATGGAGATTTTATTTAAACTTGTTGCTAAGAGAAATAATTCATCCAAAACAAACATTCCTTTCCAAAGAAATTTAGGAGAGGGCCAAATACTACATTTAAACTAGGTCTTTGGAACTGCACGTAGAGAAGGAAGACAAAATCACAAAGTGGTAGCCTCTGGAATTCGGAAGTTGATTGTGCAGGCCCTGTCTCTGTGTGGCCAGCAAAGCCAAGCCCAAGTGGGGAACTTCTAAGTTAATGATGTGGTTACCCCTAAGTAGGTGAAGAGCAGCTATTGTGAAAATACTCAGAGAAGAAACTCAAGAGATTTAATAGCAGCAAAATAAGTAGAATATTTAAAATGGGTAGAACTGAATGACTAAAAGCAATAGAAAAAAGGAGAAAATGGATAGAGGCAGAGAGGGCAACAAGGCTTGATGGGAAAGGCCCTCTACTGATGCCTGAAGACCTGGGTTCTGAGACAGGCTTCCACCCAAGGTGTGGCCTTAGCCAAGTCACTTCCCCTTCTGAAGGCCTGTCTTCTTGTCAGCTAAATGAGGATTGGATCATCTCTGTCCCTTTCAACTCTAAAATCCTATAAACCAATGATCTAAATTGGTGAGTTGAACATGTAGGAGAGGAAGCAATGGTGCTGTAACAATGCCATTATCAGGCCAATCTTCTCTTCAATTTGCCTTGAGATACAAAGTAGTTGCTCTGTTTATTAACGATATCTGAGGTCATTTCCTGAGTGGAAGCTCATTTAATCACTTCACAGCTATCCTTTCATTTTCTACAGCTCAAAGAAAGCCCTAATTTAAATTTGGGGTGCCAAATTGCAAAAAGAAGGTTTTTTCTCCATTTAATAAAGAAATTGTATTATTTTCTCCTCTACTTAAGTTATTTTGATAAGGTCCTCCAAAAGGTAGGGAAAGGAGCAAAGGGGATATTCAGTATGATACAACAGAAGGAATACTAGTTCTGGGGTCAGAATCTGAGTTGCAGTTTAGACTCTAACTTCCTCTACTACCTATGTGTCCTTGGGAAAAGTCGCTTAATTGCCTTGGCATCTTCCTATATAAAATGAGGGGGGCTGAATGAGATGATCTTTGAGGTCCTTCCCAGATCTAGAGCTGATATTCTTAAAAATTTCTTTGGAAATTTATTATTAAAAACACTGTCATTCAAAAATCAGGAAAATGCCCCACCAATGGATACTGCTTCTCTTGTTAAAAAAAAAAAAAGGTGGGGTGGGGTTGAAATATAATGTTTATATGAGTAATTGCTGGAAAATGTACTTATACACACATATACATACATGTATATGCATATACACACACCTCTGAATTCATGTATATACCTGCAGTATACATGTGAATTCATGAATACATACACATATAGGCCAATAAAACAGTAGAGATAGGGAAAGAGTAACAGGGAATGAGAGGTGACATTCTATACATACATTTACCATCTTTGCCATGATTTAAAAAAGGAGGGTATTTAAAAAAATAAAATGATGAAAGAAGAAAAGTAGGGAAAGGCTTCACTTAAACTCTTGGCCTGCCAGCCTCTGCCTACACAGGACTCCTACCTGGTCAGGGCATTCAGCAATATTAAAAAGAATTTATTGGATTGAACCTGGAACTTACAGTTCCAGTGACAATGGTAAAACTGTCAAAGTTGTACAGTCACAAGCTTTGGGGGGGCGGGCCCCAACCTTGGTTTTTAGCTAAAGTCAGGAATTGCTGTGGTTTCCTCCCTGCTCTGACAACCATGTAATACTATATAACTTGCTAAATTATAGGGATTTCCAAAAGCTCATGACCACAGTTTCATCCAGAATACAGAAATGAACCTGCCTTTTTCAAGCTAGAGCAAGTCTTAGTATCCAAACAGTTCCTTAAACATAGCTATACAAGAGTCTCTAAGAAGGAAAGAAAAAATTTAACACCTTACCTCTTGGTCCAAGCCATGTCTGCATATAACTATTAAGTGATGCATCAAAGGCTTCCATTTTTTACTCTATTAAGAGAAACAAAATAGACATTGATTATTCTTCATTCAAAGTGCCTACCTTATTAGGAGAAACATAAAGCATTTATCTGAAAACAAAATAAATACATCTCATACCTTAATTTCTCTTTAATGCATAAAAAAATCTACAAAAGCAACTTTATAAATACAGTTCTATTGCAGATGCCAAAAGGATACAATCCTGACTTAATTAAAATGCCAGCTTTCCAAGCTTTCTCAGTTCCTCAAGAACTCTTTCCCTGAAGTTGAAATCTCATTGGAGAAAGAGGGATAAGAATAAGTAATCATTCCGAGCCAGAAACATGACTAGCCAAAGAACAGAAAAGAAACAAATCCAAAAAAATGGGACGTATAAAGACAAAAATCTTTCTTTTAAAAAATAAGTTTATCTATTTACTTATCTTTGCAATAATTTATTCATTCCTTCCCACTGCTTTTCCCACTAAACAATTATAAAAAGAATAAAACAAATACGCGTGGTCCAGCAAAACATATTCCCACACTGGCTATGTACAAAAATGCATGTCTCATTCTGTATTTTAAGTCAATCACCTCTGTGCCCAGAGGTGGGGGGGGGGGAGCTGCCTGCTCCCTCTGTAGTCCTCTTAAATTTGTGGCACAGCATTACATTGATCAGAATTCTAAAGGTTTTCAAAGTTGCTTTCTTTTCTCTACAATGTGTTCACAGCATAAATTGTTCTCTGGATTCATTCACTTAATTCTGCATCAGTTCATAAAGGACTTCTTGGTTTTCCTCTCAAACTGTCCATTTTATTTTATTTTTAAAGTAAATCAATCTGGAACACAACAGCGCTGTAAGAAAAGATGAGGGATTGGTTTTAGAAAAGACTAGCATGAAATAGTGCAGAATGAAACAAGCAGAATCAAGAGAACATATTTTATATAGTAATAGCAGTACTGTTCAAAGTTACTGTGAGTGACAAAGCTCTTCTGAGTAATATTGTTCAGATCAACTATGAAGGACTTAGAAAGGAAAATGCTACCCACCTCCAGAGAAACAAGTGCTATATGGAAGTATGTTTTGTATGGTGTCTCACCCACACCCACACCCACACCCCCCCCCACACACACTTTCTTTAAATGCAGGGTAGGGGTGGGGGAGAGAACTTGGAACTCAAAATGCAACAAAAGAAGGAGAGGAAGGAGGGAAGGAGGGAGGAAGAATAGAGCGAAGGAAGGAATCTTCTCTCCCACACACATACACATACACATAAACACAACGTCATGATTTTCTAAATATGATCACACTACCAAAGTTGTTCAGTCTTTCAGGAACTACTGCATTAAACAAAAACTACTGAAAAGGCAGAGTTGCCAGAAGGCAAAGATAATAGGGAGACAGGAAGAACAGATAACCCTTCCATAACTAGCTTTAGCACTTGTCATATAACCATCCCACTTGATTTATCTCTTCAAATTTTCTAAAAATATGCTTCACCACAATAAACAAGAATTATTTAATAACTCTGGGGTTCACAATTTATACTAAATCTGACTAGTACGTAAGAAAGCTAGTAAATTAAGGGTCAGTAACCATGATTCCAGAGGACTAAATGACAAAGCATGCTAATCACCTCCCTGACGGAGAGAAGACACACTCAAAATTCAAAGTGAGACGATTACTTTTGGACACAGACAATGCAGGAGTTTGCCTTATGTTTGATTATGTACATGTTATAAGAATAGTGGATACTGTTTGTCTTTTGTTTTTCTAATTCATGGGGGAAGATAAGGAGAGTGGGGTTAGGGATAAGGCTGCCCCCTAAAAAAAGGTCAGTGATGCTTATTTTTTTGAGGGCAATTGGGGTTAGGTGACTCACCCAAGGTCACACGGCTAGTTTTTGTGTTAAGTGTCTGAGGCTGGATTTGAACTCAGGGACTCCTGACTCCAGGGCCAGTGCTCTATTCACTGTGCCATCTAGCTGCCCCTGTCAGTGATGCATTTTTTAAAATGCATTGAAAAAAAAAAAACAACAGAAGAAAGGTCCCCCATCAGTGATACATTTTTAAAAATGCATTGGAAAAAAAAAAACAACAGAAGAAAGGTCAGAATGAAACAGATAAGCAGGATAACTCTGAAAAGCTATGCACACACACACACACATACACACATATACACAATATATACATACACATGTATATATAAATATTTTCACACTGTCTTCTTAAGGGGTGGGGAGCAAAAGGGAACAAGAAAATTTGGAACTAAAAAAAATTTTAAATGAATGTTAAAATTAAAAAAATAATGAGTAACTATTTAACAAAATAAATTAAAATGTATTTAAGAGAAAAAGAAAGTTATATACTATGGGTTTTCCTCACTTGGAGGGTGCTCCTCTCATGGTCTCACCCAGATACTGAGTGGGGGTGTGTGGAATAGGGAGAGAGCTGGTTTATGTGCAAATGTATTTATTATTCCTGCCTTTGTGTCCCATTTCCTGTTTAAGGAATAAGCCTTATTAAAGGATGTGTGGTCTTATGTACAACCCCCATTTTTCATGTCTTCTCTGTGTAGAGATGTTGTGTGAACAGTAATTCATTGTCAGATCAAAGGATGATGGACTCACTGTATTCTCTCAATCTAGTTAAATTCAGCAAGCATCCATTAAAAAACCTATTATGTGCTGTGCACGATTCTTTTTTAGTTTACGCACCCCCCCCCAAATCAAGGCTCTTTAAGGAGCTTACACTTTACTGGGGATGAACTGTTTTTGTATGCCCTGAATCCTACTTTCTTAATACTAGATCTACAAGGCATCCCCTTCTTAGCCCTTCCAGCTCTGACTTCTGGTATTCTTGACTTGGGCCTAGCAAACTCTGACTAACCTCTTGAGTGTCTGCTCTGGCTTCCTGTTTGCTGTCTGTTTCTCCTCAGATCCTGACCTGTACTTCCAACTCTCTCTGTTTATAGGATCCTATCTCCACGTTGCTATTATTTTCTGGATGACTGATTCTGGATCCACCAAATCGTCAAGAGGTGTCTGTCTTCCCTTGTCCTGTACTTCTGCAGTTGACTTTTTTTTAAAACTGCTTTGCATTTATTCCAATTAAATCACATCTTATGAGTCAGCTTTCTGGTTTAACCTGTCCATATATTTTTAGATCCCAATTCGGTTATCCAGCGTGTCAGATGTAGATGCAATGTTTTATAGCAGCTAAAAATTTGCTGAGTATGCTATTTATGCCTTCAGTCAAGTCAATGGTAAAAATGTTGAACAGAACAAGGCTACAGATGAAGCCTTGGAGTAATCCATTGTGTGCTGCTGGGCAAGTCACTTAATGTTGAAATGCCTCTGTTCTTTCAACTTATAAATTGAGGACATTTGTCTGGTTAGCCTAAGTTTCCTTTGTGCTCTAAATCTAGGATTTTATTATCTTTTCAAGACATCCCTGCAGGCTGACATCAAACCCATTTAACATCAGTATTTGGTTCTAATCATTTAAACCACCAATTCACAATTTATTCATAGAGATGTTGCTAGAGACAACTGAATACAATAATTTTCTTTTTTTATCCAGGGATAATGGAAAAATACTGGAAACCAAGGATATACCCATCAATTGGGGAATGGCTAAACAAATTATGATGTATGAATTTAATAGAATTCTAGTGTTTGCTATAAGAAATGAAGAAAGTGACTATTTCAGAGAAACCTTGGAAGACCTGTATGAACTGATACAGATTGAAATAAGTAGAACCAGGAAAAAGATTTATTCCAAAACACTCACATAGTAAAAATGAACAATTGTGAAAGGCTTAAGAAATGTGATTAGTGCAATGACAACCATAATTCTACCAATGATGAATGGTCCCGACATAGAGGTGATGGACTCATAAGCAGAATGAGTGTCACTGTTTCACACATGGCCAGTATGGGAATTTGCTCTTTCTCTCTCTCACTGTGGGGGAAAGGAGTTGTAAAGGAGAAAAAATGATAAAAGCTTGATAACTAAATAAAATAAAATTTTAAAAAACCAAAAAAAAAATGCTGTGGAATTAGAACAATCAAATTTGATTCTGAAGAGACATTGAGGATGCTTCTCCCTCTCTTTGAAGAAGGGGGATTATGGATGTGGAACACTACATATTACTGTTGGATGAAGTTGATATGTTCATTAGTTTTGGTGACTACATTCCCCCTTTGTTACAAGGGATGGCTATCTAAGTGAGGGAGGGTAGAGAGACCTATTGGAAAACGAAGGTGGTAAAACAAAAATTATCAGTTTTTTTTTTAAAGGGGAATTGTTAATGCTTGTGCAAGGGAGGGGAAGCCAGGAAGAGTTGGCAGGTGCCTAGTATTTTAACCACCCTATTGCTATCTCTCCTTCTCTTTCAACACTGACATAGAGGCAAGTCATTCTCTTTCTATGTTCTTCAATAATAAGCCCTAAACTAAATAGCATCTACCAACTTCTCACACTCATATGGGGTTTCAACAATGATTTTGGTCCATTATGGGGGCTGGAAGAGGAGTCAAAGTCACACCCACAGTGTTCTGGAAATACTGCTTAGACCCTACTGGGCAAAAAGAAAACACACTCCTTCTTTCAAAGGAGCCTTAGCTCCTCAATAATTGACCCAGTTTTAGAAGGCTCACCTACTATATTAGAATACAACTTGAATTTCAAAAATTTAATTTATACAACTTCTCAGAAGCAGACTTATACAGTGAAAAAAAAAACATTAGGATCTAGAATGAGATGACCCACAAGTTCAAATTTCAGCTTGTGTGACTTTGGTGGGCCACTTTAACTGAGGCTAAGTTTCCTCAGTTGGTAAAAATGAGGAAATTTAACTATATGGCATTTTAGATCCCTAACCTATGATTCTTTAAGATGGGATGCATTTGTATTAGGGAGGCAGTATCCTAGAGCCGAAAAGAGGGATGGGCTTGGCATTGGGAGAATCTTGGGTTAGATATTTGTACTCCCCTCTCATCTAGACCTTTTGGAATTCCTGGTTCCTGTCAAAGTTTAGCTCAAATTTATTGGGGGAGGAAAGACAGTTGTCAGAGAGAACGAGGGTGACTTTTTTTTTAAGTGTCATTTAATTCTTTCAGTAACCATTTATAAAACACCTACTATGTGGCAGGCACTGTGCTAAGTGCGGTGTCAATAAAACACAGGAAAAATACAGAGAACAACAGAAGATTCAGAAGGGGATACAAACAAGTAGGGCAGAGCTGACAGGACCATGTTAAAGTTAACATATACTTTAAAATAAGCTGTTCTTGGTAGATCATGATTTCATGTGTAATTCTTTTTTTTCTCTCCTTTGTACATGAAGATATTAAAAGTATGTTGACTGCCAAATTCTCATTTTAAAAAATATTAAAACAAAAATTCAGTGCAATTATCTCCTATATGAAACCTTCCCCGATATTCTTAGCTGCATGTTTCCACAAAAACCTTGTGGCTGTTAGTAGACTCTTTGTAACCCCATTTGGGGTTTTCTTGGCTGAGATACTTAAGTGGTTTGTCATTTCCTTCTCCAGCTCATCTTACAGATGAGGAAATTGAGGCAAACAGGGTTAAGTAGTTTGCCCAGGATCACATAGTTAGGAAGTATTTGAGGCTGGGTTTGAACTCAGGAAGAGTGTTCCTGACTCCAGGCCTGGCACTCTATCCACTGCACCACCTAGTTGCACATACACCCATACATATGTGTATGTGTTTCTCCCATGAGGAAATGTAAGATCCCTGAGCTAAGGGACTTTGATTCTCATCCCTCCATTGCCAATACCTAGCAAAGAGAAGGCACTTAATAAATGCTTGAGGAGGTTTGCTAGCTGTGGGACTTGGACAAGTGCCTTATTGTCCCTTCTGCAAAATGGGGAAGCCAGTATCTGTCTTACTCACCTCAGGCTTGCTGTGAGGATCAAATAAGATTATGGATATAAAGGGCTTTTCAAATATTCAAGTGCTTTATTCTTGGGTTTTAGAATTCAGATAATGTTAAGATATTAGTAGTATTTTAGATCCTTCAGAAACCACCTTACAGCTTCCTCATCAGTCTGAGACTGAAAATGAAAGATGCAATTACCCTAAAATTACTGGAGCACTTGAGACATGTACAGAAGACTCTGTCAGAGCAAGCAGTAGCTTATCTCATCTAAACAACTCAAGGGAAGAAATTCTGCTATTTCCTACTTTGTTCCCACCAAAAGAGAACTGTACATGCTGTTTTGTACCCCTGCTACCACAATAACATGATTGGCATCTATGTTACAGGCTGATCCTGCTTCAATGGTACCGTGAGCCTGGCAGGCCAATGGCATAACTAGCATCCGTGTTAATGGCTAAAATCGTGCCCACAAGGTCATGCATGTGGTGGTTACTCCTTTCATAGTGCACTCTTATCCCTGCCTTCTCATCCTATGGGATCCTCACCCATGTCTTGAAAAGCCTCCTGAGGATTTATCCCACATACTGGCATAAGAGATGGATTAACTCTATAATGCTAATTTTTATTTTATGCAGTTGGTTTTTTTATACAAACACACGCCAATGAACATCAATTCAATTCAACAAGCATTTATCAAGCACTTGCTAAGTGCAAGGTAGTGTTATTTCCCCTGGTCACACAGCTAGTGTTTGAGGTAGGTCATACCCAGCACCCTATCCACTATACCATACTGCCTCTGCCTCTCAACAGTGGACTCTGCGACTCCAGCTGTTTTACCACACTTGGAATAACTATCATTTCCCTGTCCTCTCCTCCTTTTTCTGGGTAAATTCCATCAGAACGTCCGGGAAAACTGGGTTAGAGAATAGTCTCAGTAATATTGGTATTACTCTTGGGAGCTTTTGTGTCCTCTGCAGAACAGCATATTCTTTCACTCTGGCACACCCACAAGGAAGGGAGAAAGGCTGCCTCCCAAGGTGTCATCATGTCAGTCCTGCTAACCTTCTAACAGATTTGATAATTGCCCAACTACTCCATGTTCATTGTGCCCAAGACCTTGGGGAGCCTGTAATGCTGCTTAACACTTAAGGTTTACCCAGGCATGCATGCAACAAAGGAGGACTTCAATGTACAAGGAAAGCCTCCTCAAAATAAAAGACTCCCCGCCCCCCCCAATCAAAATAGTTCTCTACAAAGAGATTTTACCTGGGGCTCACTCTCTCCCACCTTTCAAGAGGATCAGCCGTACAACTTTTTTTTTTTGCTTTTTGGAGGGCAATTGGGGTTAAGTAACTTGCCCAAGGTCACACAGCTAGGTTTTTGTTTGTGTGTGATAAGTGTCTGAGGCCGAATCTGAACTCAGGTCCTTCTGACTCCGTGGCCGGCGCTCTACTCACTGCGCCACCTAGCTGCCCCAGCTGTACAACTCTGGCCCAGATGCTGTTTCTTCCTTCTGAGGGAATCTCAGTATGGCAAAGAGGCTGGTGTCCTCCTGAGGGCTACTCTCAACAGATAAAGCTTTCTTGTCTACACCCTCAGATACTTTAGTTTCTTCTGTTCTTCCCCCCACCCCATATGCCAAACAACTGTGAAAAGACAACTAATAGGGCTTAAATACTAGCTCGGTTCATTATAATCATCATCATCATCATTAATTCAAACTGTGCTTTGGGGGCTTGCAGTTCATAGGTTTTGCTATATTACCACAGTATTATTTATTGTAGTGCACAGAACCATGTTGGTCAGGGAAATACTGCATGTGCAGTGGAAAAAGTACCTGGATCTGGGGCCAGGAAGTCTGCATTCAATTGCTTACCTTACCTCTGGTAAGTCATTAAATCTCTCTGGGCCTCCTGTTTCCTCATCTGTTAAATGAGGGGGTTGTGCTGGGTGACCTCTGGGTCCCTTTTGGCTCTATGTCTATAATCCTACAAGCTGAATTTATATTGTTATAGTCTGTTATAATAAATGGATTCAACAATAGACCAATAGGTCATACATCAAATGTTACTGTAAGTCTAAAGGAAAAAACAGAAAGACTTCAACCACGTCACCATAAAATGCAGAATCATGGAAATACGGTAATTCCAAGAAAACACAAAAATGGCAAAAAAAAACCCAAAACCCAGTTCTTCAAAGACAGCTGACTGATGTGTGAAAATCCATACTTGTTCAGTATCTCCTGGCATAATGTTGCCAGGTGAGTCATCTCTGTGCAGTCAAAGACACAAGTGCTTTCACTCTGATCCAACATCAAACAGACCCTTGTGACATATCTGAGGAGAGGTAACACAACAAGCCTCTTGTTACTGATATGAGCTCACCTCCTTCCTTCCTTCCATCCAAAACGCCCAATAAGCACAAAAACCCTTCCCCCGCAAAAAAATAGGAAAACAGATTAAGAAAGGGGCTAGCAGGGGGTCTCGATTTCATTATATGATTCTGACACTATTCCCTACATTATAATGACCTTAGTTTAGCCCCAAGAAATTGAGAAAATGCAACTCTGTCCCTTTATCACTGGAGAGGTAAGAAGGATGAAGAATATTGCATATACTGTTAGACCTGGTTGATGGGTTGGCCCGTTTTGCTGGACTGGGTTTTTTTTTTTGCCTCCATTTTTATTTTTTTAAATCTTTGTTTCAAAGGAAGTCTCACTGGAGAGAGGAAAGACATATTTGAGAATAAAGATGATATAAAACCAAAAGGTATCAGTAAAATTTGTTTTTAAATGAGCAAGAAAAAAGGCATAAAAAAAGGGTCAGAGTCAGTATGAAAGGAGACTTGGCTTTTAAGTCAGTCAAAAATCATTCACTAACCATTTTTTCTGCTACAGACAGACTCTGGCAGTTTGGCAAAGTCCAAGGATCTCTTCTCATAATACTTTCAAGTGGATAAAACAAAATGTATAGAATAACAAAGGAAACCAATTGTGCTGAAATAGTTGTCAAAATATTAAAGGCAAAATTTTATTTAGAAACGCTGCAATAGAGTCATTTTTGTGATAGGCGAATAGTTCAAGGATGAGGATATCTGTTGCTAATTTTACTTCATGTGGTCCTACTTTACAAACATTAAAGTACTATAGAAATGCTAGTAATTATTACTATTGTTGATAGAGGAAGAAGAGGAGGAACAAACCAGTTAAAGAAATTTTCTGGAGTAATTCTGTTCTTCCTGACAAGACTTTTTAAGTAAGTTGTTCTAAGAAGAAACCTCCCCTTCCCATGAGGCAGACAGAATCTCATTCCTATTGCTTTAAAAACAGACCTCTCCAAAAAAAGTCCACACTGCCTTCCTTATCATAACCTGCTTTGTTATTTTGCATCTCACACAGTTAAGTTAAAAATGAGACACAGAATTGATCCTACAACTAGAGGGAAAGGAGGTATGGGGGAGGAGGGAGAGGTAGGGATGAAATTTCCCTCTGGTTTTCTCTCTTCTCATTCAAATTCATTCCCTTTAAAAACAGTCTGCTTTTGTCTCAAGTAGGCACGGGAACATTCTTTAACTCTGCTGCCAATGATGCCACAAAAATTAAACACTGCTTCGACTCTGTAGTCCCAACACAGGTTCCTGAATTTAAAACAGAGGGTTGTAAGCTGGAAACAGCAGATACCGGGGCACGGTTTGGGGGGGGGGGATTAACCACATGTACTCTGATCTCCAAAAATAAAAGGTATCATTTATTTCCAGGGATAGTTAAATGATAGTAGCGTAATTCAATTCAACAAAAATTTCTTTATTGCCCACTGTATGCAAGGTACTTGTGCCAAGTACAAGAAGGGATGCAAAAAAAGAATCAGGCCCAATACTTGGGCCCTGAAGTTAGGTACCTTGGTCATGGAGTTTATAGAGTCTGGTGAAGGAGATGAGACATGTACAAATATACATATAATGAAAGGCTGCGTGTGTGTGTGTACACGCATGTCTGCCTAACAATGGCCAAGATACTCTGGAACAAAAGTAACATGATGAGATGATCTCTCTAGAAATGTTGACATTCAAAGACATACGAAAATAAATGTGGATTAGATCAAGCTGCTAGAAAAAAAGTCATGGAAAGGTTTCTCCCTTTCACATGGTTTGATAACTCTTTGATGCACTGTCATAATCCTGTTCTAAATGTCCATAATTTTAACCTCTAGCCCTTAATCCCAGGGGCCAGTTTAGGTCCTCTGTTAGTCTCCAAAAAATAATTAAATATTCTATTGCATGTCTTGTGGACTGCAAAAACTCTAAATTCCAATCAGATACTAAAGACCTTGGGTGAGAATCTGGAAGAAGGGTTGTATTATGATGGCTACATTATGAACCCCTCCCCCTACCTTAGGCTAGAGAATGGTGCAAATAAAGCCAGGGTTACAGGTTTGATCACTCTGTGGGCCATTACCATATTCCCAGGCCACAAGCTACACCCTAAGGAGCCATCTTGAAAACATACATATGCTATTGAGAGCCTGAGAAAAAATGAGTGAATTAGCGAGGACAGGTCTGTGCAAGCCCATCTCTGTTACTAGGAAAATAATAATTCAAAGTACAACTATCACTCCTGGTTCTAGGTAAAATTGTGAAGTAGGTGAAATTTGTTTTCATGCTTCCAGCTTCACAGTCGCCAACTAAGCCACCCAGAAAATTACTATTCTTTCATTTATTTTTGGCAGGGGGAAGGGAAGGAGGTAAAGAGGGAGGCAGTGGAACTCATTCACACTGAAGTATAACTGGCTGACAGCTTAACAAGTACTATCTCTCCTGTTTGAGATTTACATTTAAACAGGACTAAATCCTTAAGGAGATAATCAGGTGGCTAGTGGATAGAATACTGGACTTGGAGGGTCAAGAACACTTGAGTTTAAATGTGGTCTCAGATACTTCTTTGCTGTGTGACCCTGAGCAAGTCACTTTATCTTGTTTGCCTCAATTTCCTCATCTGTAAAATGAGCTGGAGAAGGAAATGGCAAACTCCTCCAGTATCTCTGCCAAAAAAACTCCAAAAGGAGTCACGAAGAGTCAGACAACTGAAACAACTGAACAAATCTTTACTATGAGCTTTCTGATACCGTCGACTTGATCAAGTGAGAAAGATTAGGAGATGGGGAGGATGGAAAGACTTACTTAAAAAAAAATGAGGCCACTTGGGCCTATTCATAGTCTAATAATAAACTCATGTGGGGTCATTTTTATGACTCTCTTATGAATTTGTTGTTATTATAGTTAAACGGACCACAGGACAGTTAAATTCTATTAGAAGAACATTTAAAACACCCTTCTACAAAGCAGTACCAAGGCCATGTTCTTACAATATCTAAAACGTAGGGGTAGATGATAAGGATGATAAAGGCGGTTTCTAAATCACTCCTAAAGATTTGTTAGTTTGCCTACAAGTCAGAGTGCAATTTCTCATAGAAACCATGTACCCACTGCTATATGCTGCTCTCATACGGGGGTTCTTAACCTGGGTTTTGTGAACTTGTTTTTTTAAAAATATTTTGATAAATGATTTCTTTATAGTCAACTAGCATTTATTAAGAACTACCATATACTAGGTGTCGTGCTGAGCACTGTATCCCACAAAGAAAGGCAAAACCCAATCCCTGCTCTCATGGGGCTCGGATCTATTAAGAAAGACCACATACAGCACCTATGTACAAACAAGCTATATACAGAATAAAATCAGTGACAACTTTAGAGGGGAAGAGCTAAGATTAAGGAAGACCAGGAAAAGCTTTAAATTAGGTATGAAGGAAGTCAGGGAAGCTAAGAGACTGAGATGAGGAGGGCAACCATTTCAGGCCCAGAGGACTGCCCTTCGAAGGAACAGCTAGGAGGCCCTCAAGCATAGAGTACAGGGTGTGAGGCCTAAAACGACTGACTCGGTTTTCTTTGTAATCCTAATCTTTTAAGTTATACATTATTTAAAAATATTATCTGAGATGGGTCCCTAGGCTTCATTATATTGTCAAAGAGGTCTATAACACACACACAGAGGTTAAGAACCTTGGATTGAGAAGAGAACAAGTGTTAGGTGGGAGCAGAAACTCTCCAGGGGAAGACTCAGGGAGAAGCCAGTAGACTTGTAAAAAAGGCACCGAGGTAAGTATGGCAGATTGTACTTTTCTTGGCCTAGCACCGTATCTTGTTGTGACCCCGATACGGAACCATTTCTCCTTTCCTAAACTTTGAGAATTTCACCTCTGACTATCGTGCTTTGAGTACAGGTTAATTAGAAAGTATCAGAACCTTGACCCTGGGTCTTTCTCAATCCAAACAGGATCCATCTGGACTAAAAGGAGATAAGGGTGTTCTTATGGTTAAATGGACATTTTGGGCTGGAAGGCAAGAAGTGAAAAAGGAAGAATGGAAGAGAAAGCTAGAAATGTGCATTGTAGCTCAGGGCCTCAGTATAGTTTTTTTTTTTTTTTTGCTAAGCAATTGGGGTTAAGTAACTTGCTCAAGGTTACACGGCAGTCATTATTTATGCGTGGGTGCTCATTTTCTGAGGCCGGATCTGATCTCGGGTCATCCAAACTCCGAGGCCGGCACTGGCACTCTTACTCACTGCACCACCTAGCCGCCGCTTTAGGGCAATTGGGGTTAAGTAACTTGCCCAAGGTTACATGGCTAGGTTTTTGTTTGTGTGGATTAAGTGTCGGAGGCCGGCTCCGAACTCAGGTCCTTCTGATTCCAGGGCCGGCGCTCTATTCACTGAGCCACCTAGCCGCCCCCTCAGTATAACTACTCTAGTTTAGCTCGCTGAGATGCATCTCCCTCCCCCTCTCTCCCCCCCTCCCCAACCCAGCCCCAGGCAAGTCAATTAACAATTAACTTATTGCCCCAGGTACCTCTCTGGACATGGAATCTGCAAACCTTCTCTGTAGAAATGAAGTTCCCTAAACCACGAAAATGTTTACCAAAATAAACAAAAATACAAGGAGCTAATGTTAATATGTGGTTTTCCAAGTCAATATGTGGCCTATAGGGATCTATTTCTAATTGAGTTTGACAAGTGTTCTACACCAATGAAATGAACTGATATGTGTCCCCTCCCACCCCCACACCCCCTGCCTTTTTTGGCCCCATGATTATATCTATGTAGAGCTCTATCTGCTGGGGACCATTAGCACTAATGACTTGCCAAGGGTCACAAAGTTTGTTATGTATGGGAGGTGTGGTTGAGCCCAGACTGGACTGTCCAGGCTGATATTAAGTGTCTGAATGAATCAAACAAATAAGCAAACAAACCAGGAAAGCAGCTCATGATTTTTGTAAGAAAAATCTGTTCTGAGGAACTAAAATAAAGAACTCCATTCATCACAACTGGGACCCCTGTTTCCTCCTTTTGAATAGGTTTGGTTTCATGAATTAAAAAAAAAAAGTTCTGCCCCTCTCCCCTGATTAAAACACCAAGATGTTTACTTTGCCATAAAGATTAAAATATAGATTATAAAGTACAGAACTCCCTGACTGTTGGTTGTTTAAAATAAACAAAACACTTGTTTCCTAAACCCGATTTGGAGCCATGAGGATATAATCTACCTATGTGCCCTCAGCTAATCTCTCTCTCTCAACCTGTTTCTTCCTCTGTAAAATAAAGGAACTGGATTAGTGGCCTACACATCCCTTCCTACTCTAAACGTCCTTCCTGCTACTGGATCTCCAGCAGGTGCCCAGTATACCTTCTGCTCCAAACTGGTCTCACTGCTCCTGCTTTTCATCTCACCATCTCCATCTCCCCCTTGCTTTTCCCCACTTTCATCAAGAAAGCTTCCCCCAAACCTTAGAGGTTCCTTGTTAAACTAATGGTCTACATCAGTTAGGGACTCAGTCTTAAAACATCTTGGATCACACCAATGTTCTTTATATAGCAGGTCACCTAACATATGTCTGCTGCGGCTGAGGACAAAGATGAAATAAAAAGTCAAGACAAAAGAACTAAGTAAGCACTGAGGTAAAAACAGTTCTAATGGAAAGTGAAATCTAACATGTATTCAAGAGGGTCATTCATTTCTCTAGGACAGATTCAGAGGAGATAATGATGTTAAAACAAGAAAGTTTTTTGTTTAAAAAAACAAGATAGTTGCTGATGATCACAAGGATCATGTTAAAAAAAAAAAACTATTAGGGGCGGCTAGGTGGCGACACTTAACACACACAAACAAAAAAACAAAAACAAAAACCTAGCCATGTAACCTTGGGCAAGTTACTTTACCCCAGTTTCCCTCCAAAAATACCCAACCAACCAACCAAACAAAAAAACTACTGAGGGAAAAAATGGAGAAACATCGAGATTATTACACTCTGAATATACAGAGAACTTCATTTCTCCCACAGAAATCATGAAGTGAGAGGGTATAAAAAAGAAGTCATCAACATAACATTTTAAAAAGGGGGGAAAAAGTGAAGAGACTTGTCCAATACAACGCAATCAGTAAGCAGAGTCAAGATTTAAGTTCATTTCTTTTGACTTCAAGTTCAATTAACTCTCTGGAGAAAGTCCTCTTCTCTTGGAGGAGGGACCAGCTTCCCATTACAGCATTAACATTACAGAAAAGAAAAATGACAAATGTTGGAGGGGATGTGGAAAAACTGGAACACTGATGCATTGTTGGCAGAGTTGTGAACTAGTCCATTCTGAAGAACTGATTAGGAACTACACCCAAAACCTTGCATACTTTTTGACCTAGTAATACCACTACTAAGTCTATATCCCAAAGAGATCAAAGAAAAGGGAAAAGGACCTATTTGTGCAAAAATACTTATAACAGCTCTTTTTATGGTAGTAAAGAATTGGAAATAGAGGGAATGCCATCAGTTGGGGAATGGCTAAACAAGATGTGGCATATGATTGTGATGGAATGCTATTGTATTAAAAGAAATGACAAGCAGGATGGTTTCAGAAAAACCTGGGAAGACTTATGTGAACTCATGCCACGTGAAGTAAACAGGACCAGGAGAACAGTGTACACAGTGACAATATTGTAAGGATAATCAATTGTAAAAGATTTAGCTAACTGATGAAGACAATGAACCATGATAATTCCAAAAGGCCCATGATGAAAAATGCTATCTACCTCCAGAAAGAGAAAAGATGAACTCCGAGTTCAAACAGAAGCCTAATTAAAAAAAAAAGTTTTTTTGTCTCTTTTTTCCCCAACAGCTAATATGGAAATATGTTTTGCACGACTTCACGTGTATAATAAATATTAAACTGCTTATCTTCTCAAGGATGAGGAGGGGCAGGAGGGATAGAATCTGGAACTCAAAATTTTGAAAAATGAACATCAAACATTTTTATATGTAATTGTGAATATTTAATGGGTAAAAAGAGCAGGGGAGCCTTACAACACTTCATTCTATTATTCTGAGTTACAAAATGTAAATGGTAAATGATCACTGAGCCACTCCACTAAAATCCACTAATACAGGTGGATAATTGAAGATAATCGAGAGGGAGGAGGAGAGAGTCACAAGGATGCTGACTTGATTTTGAAGATCAGTGCTGGAATGCCACTGCTACAGGTAGAATTTTGAACTGACTATTCTACTGTATTCTACTCTAACTGACAACATAGCTAGCATGAATCAAGTTGCAAAATAAAACAAAACAATGGTACAGCAAATAAGTTTGTTAGGGGCAGTAAAACAAGTGAATGGAGTGGTCAACTTGAAATCTGGAAGTCCTGAGTTCTAATGCCACCTCAGTTGTGTGACTCTGGGTAAATCCCTTAACCTTTCTGATTATCAGTTTTGTCACCTATAAAATAAGAATGATAATAGCACCTGCCTCATGATGTTTGAGGATTAAATGAAATAATTTATGTAAGATTCTTTGCAAACTTAAAAGTACTATATAAATGCAAGCTATAAAAACAAAACAAAACAACAACAACAAAAAAACAACCAACCAATCAGTATCTCCTTTAAACTAACTAAGCTGTTTCACAATTTTTTTTTTTTTTTGCTTTTTGGAGGGCAATTGGGGTTAAGTAACTTGCCCAGGGTCACAAGGCTAGGTTTTTGTTTGTGTGTGCTTTCAGTGTCCGAGGCTGGAACCGAACTCAGGTCCTTCTGACTCCAGGGCCGGTGCTCTACTCACTGTGCCACCTAGCTGCCCGTTTCACAATTTTCATCATGATTGTTCCAAGCTGAATATAATAGACTTATGTCCACATCTGAGCACAGATTTAATGTTTAGTTTCTCTGATTTATTCTTTTGCCTGCTATCTAAAAAGTCTATGCCTGACAGTAGAATGGTGCCATAGAGTCTTGGAACTCGAGTTAAGACCACCTGGTTTTGCCAGGGGAGTGGGGTTGAGATGTGACACTTATCTGAGTCTCAGTTCCCTCTGCTGGACTAAAAGTCCTTTAAGGCCTCTTCCAACTTTGAATCTATGAATCTTGATGATCACAACTCTTGATCTTGCCATCAAGTATAAGTATTTCACTTTCATGTCCATGAATTCTGAAATTCCTTAAACTGAGTATAATCTTATCTTTCCCTCTGCTCCTCTATCTGATGAAAAAAAATTTTTTTTAATCATTCTCTTTCCTTCTACTTTTACAACCCTTAACACTTATGCCTAGTTCTTCATCCCCATGGTTACCTTGTACAAACCCTTTACCCTTTAATTCTTTCCCAGGCCATGACTCTTGCACTGACTACTCTCTCCTTCCTTCTCTAATCTTACCCCCTTGTTAAATCAGTTCAACTCTACACTAATTTTTATACCTGGGTCTATTGTTTCCTTATGTTATTGCTAACCATGCCCTACAAAACTTCAACATTGGCTTACCCCTCCTGTCTACACTCTTATTCTCATGGTGTTCAATGGAACTGGAGAATAATCAAAAAACTGTGTTGCTTGGGCTCACTACAAATTTATGCTACATAAATAATCTCAACTGGGCCCTCACTGCAGCAAGGCAATCCAAATGTATTTCTGTTTTCTTTGGACCTCTGTACAGTACCTCTCATCAAGAGTAAGTTTCATAGGAAGTAGAGAAAAAGGTAGGAAGCCTCTCTTTTCTGAGTATCAACTTGACAGTATAGGCACAACTCCCATTTTAATAAAAATGCAGATGAAGCAGTGGAATCCCACAAAGATCTTAATCCTTCTTTAACTTAGTAGTTAAGGCTTAAACACATGCCTGAGGTTAAGAGAAATGCCAGTCCATGATTATACAGCTAATATGTATCTGAGGCAGGATCTGAACCCTTGTTTTCCAGGTTCTAGGACTAGCACTCTAAGATATTGTGCTTTTCCTCTGAAGTCAAACTCCATTAAGAATTAATCAGTAAGTATTTATCAAGCACCTACCAGTCAGTCAACAGGCATTTATTAAGCACCTAATGTGCCAGGCACTGTGTTAAGTGCTGAGAATATAAAGTAATGCAAAATGACAGTTCAGGCCCTGCTCTCAAGGAGCTCATAGCCTAATGAGAAGGAAAGTATATATCAGGCTGGGGATACTGAGACAAAATTAAATAGTCCCTCCTGCCCTCAAGGGGCTTACAATCCATCAAGAGGGTACTTATTTGTAGTGCACTGGCAATAGGGTAGAAGTTACAAATATAATCATACCCTATGACCCAATAATATCCTTGTTGAGGATATGCCCAAACTGTTGTAAAAAGAAGGAAGTTTTCTATCAAAGATTTTCATAGAAGCATTGTGTGTTTGCAAAAAAATAAAAGGGGGAAGAGTGGGTGGGGAGGGAAGAGACCTAAACGTCCAACAATAGGGGAATGATTAAATGGTAATCAATATATTCCTGTAATGGAAAACTATAATGTAATTTTAAAAGTTATGAGAAGAGGGAGGCAGCAAGGGTTGCTGAATACAGTTGACACATGGCTGTGTGATTTTGGGTAAGTCATCTTTTGGTGCTCTAGACAATTTTCTAAGACTATAAATTACAGAGAAAGTGATGACTATACTGTAACTTTTTCATCCGGGAGTTCTCTATATGAGCGAAATAACAGGTCTGGTTCCTATCCCTAAATATAAGGAATACAAAAAGTCCATTAACACGCCCCTAAACCACTAACATCCCAGGTTCTCATTCAGGACAACTGTAGTCTAACTGTGCCTTACTCCAGGTGAGTTAGACTTTTACTCAAGTCTATTGTTCCTACTGAATTATACCTTCCCCTTCAGAATGTAAGCTCAGTGTTTTTATTTTATATTTCATCCTTACATCTCCCGGCACAGTGTCTGGCACATAGCAGGGCACTAATACAATTCTTATTAATGCTTTCAGTATTCCAGTCTGCCAAGGTCATTCTGGATCCTATATCATCCATGTGCCAGGCATCCCTTCTAGTTTGATAGCATCTGGAAATTGATGAGCACACCTATTCTGTGTTATAAAAATGCTGAATATCATATGACCAAGCCCAGACCTTTGGGGTACTCTATTGGAGACTTCCTGTTGTTGTGGTGTCTTTGAACCATCAACATTTATTTCTTGAACCTGCACATCCAACCAGTTCTGAATCCGTAAAACTCTTTCCATCCTCTCCAGAAGAAGAGGATGAGACACTTTATCAAAATCTTTGCTAGACTTTAGATGACACTACATGCACAGCATTGCCCCCTCATTCAGCAGTGGAGTGATCCTGTCAGAAAAAGAAACAAGATTAGTCTGGCATGACCTGTTCTTGATGAAGTTATTCTGGGATTAAATGAAATAGTACTATGATAATTTATGCACTGAAATTAATTTAAATGCAAATGATTACCAAGTAAATATAGTTTTTTGTACTAACAGCTAATGTTAAATTCTTTTTTTAAAATAAAATTAAAACAAGTGAGGATCATGGATTACTAAATAAATTTCTTACAATCTTTTCAGCTCTAAATCCT
The DNA here is from genome assembly GCA_011680675.1 of Gymnobelideus leadbeateri. Taxonomy (NCBI): domain Eukaryota; kingdom Metazoa; phylum Chordata; class Mammalia; order Diprotodontia; family Petauridae; genus Gymnobelideus; species Gymnobelideus leadbeateri. The sequence goes on along the minus strand of WOXC01009999.1, from coordinate 82,175 downwards.
ATGAACCTATTGAATAATACCTAAAATTAAAAAAAAAAAACAACAAATATTGAAACAAAGGATTACTAATATGTTTGTGTACTGTACCAGAAGAACATCATCCATGTCAAATACAGGCCACCTGATAAATTAATACAAGGGATATGAACACACACATCAATCACATAGAAATTTTGTTAATATAATGGCTTAAATATATGTTGTCAAAGAGAATCAGTATGGGTTGTTAGCTAAAACAGGATTTTTTTTTAAGCAATTGGGGTTAAGTAACTTGCTCAAGGTTACACGGCTTAGTCATTATTTATGTGTGGGTGCTCATTTTCTGAGGCCGGATTTGATCTCGGGTCATCCCAACTCCGAGGCCAGCATTCTTACTCACTGCGCCACCTAGCCACCCCTAAAACAGGATTTTAAAAATCCAAAAACTTTTGACCATACACTCTGAGTGAAAAAGTTTATTAACATGTATTCCCACTATATGAATATTTACAAATTATATACATATACTGCTGTGCTGATATAGTATGTATAACATAAAAATAGAAAAGAGTGAGCTAAAGATATAGTAAGCAATATATAAATAGTAATTCAGTTTTATTAACAGTTAAAAAAATTTTGCCCTCATGAAAAATATTTTTATTGCAGGTATTGTGACTGCATATGCCACCCGAAAGTGTAATCTGAAGTTTCATTTATTTTAATACTTGGTTTTCATGGCTGTATCAGCTGAAAAGGATCCCTCACAAAGATGCTGGAAGAAGTGTACCACTGGTTGCACTTAATAAAAATTAACACTCCTTTTTCAATCCTATCCAACGGCTTTTGTTGAAATTCAGCTAGTACATTTCCATCTTCCCTAATGTCAATCAGTTGCCCTTGCAAACTAATCAGATGGTGGTGCATTTAAATGTATTTTAACAAACAGATTTAAAGACCTCTGAAAATTTTTCATTTGGAAGATTTTTAAACAATTTATAAAATTTGGTTTTCAGGTTAGTTTATTTTAAAGCTTATTTATTATTTAAAACACTGCATAAAAGAGTTGGCCTCGAAGGTCCAAAGCTTTGGATTCAAGTCCCACCTCAGACACAAACTGTCTTGTGAAGTCCTAGGCAAGTTACTTAACCTTGAAATGCTCTAGGTTAACTATAAAGTTGTAAAGAGAAGGTGCTCCAGGCACCCCACACTTATATTAATAGAGGGAACTTCCTCACAGGGTGATTACCTATACCAATGAAATCATAAGCCCAGTCAGTCCTTTTTTTTTTTTAAGTAGATGATATACATCATTTTCAACAAATTTTTAAATGTCTTGCTAGTTTCACTCACAAACCTCAACTTCTGTCCTACCACACATGTGGAAATGCTCATTTTATCTGATTTGTCAAATTCAGAACAACAAGTAGGTCAGGCCAATTGTAATGACTTCATAGTATCTCTCCTACACACTTAGGATGGGGCTCAGAATCAATGAGAGTGGATTTAAATGCATTTCAAATAACCTTGAAAATTTAAACTTTTAAAAAAAATTGCTATCTCTTTGCCAAACGATTTCTACAGTGCAAATCATGGCTGGCAGAGACCTTGAATTTGGAGTAGGAGTGCTGTTTGGACGTTTTCTTATTATTCACTTATGACTGCACTATTAGTCTTGTCTCCAAGATTCATACTTTTTGCAGCAATCTTTTTAAGCCACCAGTCCATTTTGTGAGGGTTAGTTTAGTTAAAACTATAAACATAACCTGTTAAATCATTAAACCAGGGAACTTAATATGGTGAAAACAAATGAACAAGTGAAGAGAGCATGTGTCAATTACACTTTGCTGTCAAACCCTCATGACACGTGTCTGAGTAAGGGTCTCATTCTCAACCTGATTAAATATTAATAAAGTTAATTTTTTAAAATAAAAATCGAATTGAATTTGAAGTCCTAACACTTTCTCACACCCCCAAAGGATCTCTTGTACTCCCTCATGGTGGAGTACAGATATTTCATTTGGAGATCACAGAATGAGAATATGTAAACAGCATCCTTGTACAGGACTAGATGATATCATCATAGAGGTTAAAATAGTTTTGTACTTGGTACCACATGTTCCATGCATTTGCCCGTCAAGGATGAATAAGCATAAAAGTTATGGATGTTTTGGGGCTTTCAGATTTTGGAAGACCACATACTGCTTTGATTAGCACCAAGTCTGGCTATGTCTACTTTATACTGTATTGTATACAAAGTGTCCTTTGACTAGAGTCCTGTGGAGACCATGCTGTCTAATTCTCAAACGGTTCTCTGCCTTCTCGAAATTCAAGGTCAGAAAATACTTCCGGGGGTTCTCTTTCTCGCATGCCATTTCTCAAGTTTTTGATATTAAAAGTATAAATTTTTTTTTAATGAACTGAGAGGCAGTGCAAAGGGAAAAACAACTTCTACAATAACAGAACAGTGTGAAGACAAACACCTCTGAAAGACTTAAGAACTCTAATCAATGCAAGAGCCAACCAAGATTGCAGAGGCCTGATGATGCAGAATGAGACATGTTTTTGGACACGGTCAATGTGGGACTGTTTTGCTTTACTATGAAAATCTAAGAGTTTTATTTTTTCCCTAATGGGGGAGAGTGAGAAGGAGAGAAAATAAATGCTTATTCATTAAAAAAGTAATTTTTTTTTTACTTCCTAGAATTTTCAAGACAGTACTCTACAGATCCATCAGACAGACACACATTCTCTGGTTGCTACTGCTGCTGCCCAAAGTTGTGACAGATGTCTTTGTTATACACGGGTATGCAAAGTGTGGTCCAAAGACAACTGAGAGTCATCAAGATCAAAACTTTTTTTATATAATACTCAGTCATTACCTATTAAAATATCCCCTCCTCCCTTTTCTAGCTACGTATCTGTGTAAGGCTGAATTATCTTCACATACTTAGAACAAAACAATATATCACAACAAACTGAATGTATAAGCAGATGAGCATCCAGTTGTCTTCTGTTAAGCTAGATATTAAAGGGATTTGCAAAAATATGTAAAATGATGCTACTTTTCTCACTAATTTTTTTGTCTGAGAAAAGTTTTTTATTAAAATGTTATGTTAATATGAGTTTATTATTGTTATTTTAAATGAATTTATAAGTTTTAAAATTTTATCAGTTTTCATTTCTAATATGATAAATACCAATATAAACCACATAAGCAAAAGATCTTTGGAGTCTTCAATAACTTTTTAAGGAGTATAAAGAGGTGCTGAGATCAAAAAGCCTGACAGAAAGATCCCTGACACTTTAGGATTTTGGCTTGGGACGAAGAAGGTACAGGTGATTTGAGGTTGGAGGACGTCAAAGACAAAGTATCCCTCAAGCTATGAATTCTATTCTTCATCATTTCTTTCAGTCACAGCATATCATATCACAAAGGGACCAAATACAGATACATTTACACTACAATTTAAAAAGAAACATTTTTAAACTTTGATCTTTTTTGTTACATTATGTTAAAAGATGCTAGTCACAAGGTTATATCCTTGATCCTCTGGCTTTTTATTCTATACTCCCGTCCCTTGGTGATCTCATCCACTTCTGTGGCATCAATTATCACTTGTAATGATTTTGGATGACTCCTAAATCTTTCAGCTCCACACCCATCTCTACCTATCATAGCTCCAGGAATCTATTATAGCCTATTAGATTTTTCCTTTCTCAGTGTCCTCCACATATCCAAAACTCAATTTATCTGCTCCCTAAAAACCTGTACCTTTCCTCCCTTAATAATTTTTCCTGTTTAAAAAAAAAAACTATAAAGAGGTCACCAAGATATTATTGCTTTGGGTCACTGGCTGGGGCTGAAACACACTGAATGAATTTTTTAGAGCACGTGTCATTTTGACGGGGATAGGGATTTGTAATGAATTTTACAGTATCCCTTTAAAAAAAGAAAAGGAAGGCAGCTTTGGCAGAGTAGATAGATAGCTGACCTTAAGTCAAGGAGGCCTGGGTTCAAAGTTCCTCTTCAGAGCACATACTGTGTAACTGGGTAAATCACTTAACCTTTCATCAATTCTCAAAGAACAGAAGTTACAAAATGGGTCAAATCGATCTCAGTGGAGGGTGTTTTTGCATGAGGATTTTTCTACAGGGATGAAATAACAGATTTGGTTCCAAAAAAGCCTAATAAAACAACAACAACAAAACAAACAACAAACACCACAAGAAAAAAATGGTAAGGGAATAATCATCTTTTTCATTTTTATGACTACTATGAACAAAAAAAACCCCATCTGGCTGCGGATAATTTTTATAATGTCTGAAAACAGTCAAAGTTTTATATATTATATACATAAATGTGTGTATGTATATACACACATGTATATGTATATCCCCACATGTGTATATACATAGTAATACATACTAACACACACACACACACATACACACCAGCTAGCTGGCACAATGCATAGACTCCTGGGCTTAGAGTCAGGAAGACCCAAGTTTAAATCTGACCCTGAGCAAGTCATATATTCTGTCTGCCTCAATTTCCTTGACTACAACATGGGGAAAATGACAGCATCTCCCTCCCTCCCCGGGTTGTCGTGAAAATCAAATGAGATAGAAAAGTAAAAACATTCCCTGACTTCAAGGAAATCCACACAGTCTAATAGTAGATGTCCTTGACTAGTAAACTTATAAGACAAATACAGAAGACAGGGAAGGTAACCTTGGAGGAGAATGCACCCTGGGATGAAAAATTCAACAAGCTGTATTTTAAAATAGCAATAATTTCAGAAGAGAACAGAGGCAGTCCTCATGTGGCCAGATGTGCTCTAACACAGTCCCTTGAAAAGGACAACTGGATGATAGGAAAAAAAAAAACAACAACTATCCTACCCAGGAGTGGGGAGCCAGGAAGGATGTACAGTTGGTTACAGTGACACTATCTTAGATCATGGCCCCAAAACATCAGAATTTTATTTCCAATTGAAGCCATTGGAAACTCTGGAAGCCCTTATGTTTTGAGTTTCCCAAGCTGAGATGAGGAAGGGCCTATTAATTGTTTCTGAATTTTATCATGTTCTCAGCAGCACAAAAATGCTTCAAATATTGAAGGGACATTCAAGCAGCTCTCACCTTTTGCTGTCTGTTGCAATTACTTTGATGATTGATAATCAGGTCTATAAGGAATGAAAGCCTTGGGTTAAAACTCTAAAACACTAGCTTTTCCAACTAAATATATATTCTTTTCTTTCCTTCATGTCCTTGCCTCTAAATTCTATTCTTCTGAAATAATCTGAATGGTTATCTATCTATATGAATATATGTGTATACTATTCATAAAGCATTAGTTATTTTCAGACAAAATAAAAAGTTTAAAATATCCATAATATAAATAATAAGTAAATAATATAAAAGATTTTTAATTCAGGGAGGTCAGGAATTAGTAGATTTTTGTAAAATACTACAGCTATATATGGAACAATTTGGAGCTGAAAGGAATATTCACCTAAAGGATAACTCTGGGGCAGGCCTACATTGCTGTTCCTAGTAAGAATATATGACCACTGATAGGCAGAGAGACTTCAGAAGCAGAGGATGGAGATGAGGCAAGAGTAAGTAAGATTGTGGGAGGAGGGGGACCTTAAACAGTGAAAGGCAACATGTGGAACTGTAGAAATGTGGGGAAAAGACAGAAGCTCAATATAACTTCCAGTGTCTATATTCTCAGCAACTACTAAGAGCAGATTTAATGGGTGAGATCATTCTCTTCCCAAATGAGCTGAGATTTCTTCTTGTTCCCATTTTGCAGAGTCCCCTAAAACTCTTGTGTATACTACTTATGAAACTGATCTGTATGGCTTGCTAGAATTCCACTTTTACTTATTTCTTTGATATTCTCTATGTTTGCTCACTGGCCTTTTGTATAATAAGTATATAGTGGAAAGAGTAGCTAAACCAGTCAGTTACCCTCTGGTTCTTGGGTACAATTACTACTCCTCCACTTGGTTAAACAACAAAGCAAAACGGCTAAAATATGTACATGAGGAAATACTTTTCAAGTGGAGTTTGAACAGCTTTTACTAAACCAGGTTCTTTTAGTATTCCTTTCAGGCATCAAAATATTCATCTACAACAGAGGCAATAGCTAACATCCCTAGCCAACGGATTTCAATTATTTTATTTACATAAAAGTACTGTGAACTAACAGCACCCTAAAGGAACAATGCAGTTATTAACACTCTTGTCAGCTGAACATTGCCATAGATACCACACACAGATCACCAATCATCAGAGAATTGGGAAAGGATAAAATAGAAAATACTGACACCACATTTCACCTAATGCAGTCTTCATCCGAGGGCTCAAGAAGTGGCACTGCACGGTGGCACAGACCTTTGGAGTAATTCTAACACTTGCTGTATGCCCCTGGGCAAGTTATTTGATTTCTAAGCCTAGCATAGTGTAATGAGGTTTGCATTTTCTACCCTTATAGATGTGTTGTAAGGAAAGCACATGGTACCTCTCAAAGCCCGAGGGCAGGTTCAATGACCTTTCTGTATGTGCCATGGAACCTCTTTGGCAGTCTGGGAATAAATATTAAGAGAAATGTGTGTCATGATGAATATCACCAAGTGTCAATCTGACTTATGTACAGAAGACTGTGGTGAGACTAGACTGTCCCATATTATGACATGCTCTGAAAGTGGCCTGCTTAATTAAATTTTCCATATCAGCTAATTGACTCGTTAGTTCTCTTTCTTATAAAACTAGAATGGTATGATGGAGTCAGGTTGGTCTTGTAGTCAGGAAGACTAAGTTTCAAGACCTGATCACTTAACTGCTCGGGTAGAAGTTTAAGATAATCATATTCAAGATTATATCTTATTCATAATCAATTTATATTTAAGACAAACAATTCATATTTAAGATAATCATAATCAAGATTAAAAATGAATTGCTGACCCTAGGTACTTCCCTGAATAACAAAATCACAGTTCCAGGTAAAAATTAGATAAAATGAAAATAGAACATAGTGGGGTAAACTCCTGGTAATCAGATAAAATGATAGAACATTCAATAGAACTAGGGAGGGAGCCTAGAAATTAGATAAAATGAAAGTAGAACAGTGTGTGTGTGTGTGTGTGTGTGTGTGTGTGTGTGTGTGTGTGTGTGTGTAGGAGAAACACTAGTAATTAGACAAAATGAAAGTGGAAACTAGTGGGGTGGGGAGAAAGCCTGGTACTTTTAATTTTCTGGTTGTTTGGATTCCAAATAAAAAGGAGTTTGTTTTTTGAACAACGAAAATGAAAAATGCTACTTTTCTATGGCAGTGCTCTTAACATTTCACCTTATTTCACTGAGGATGGAAAGAGATTAAAACATTATTCTAGCCATATCACCACTGGATCGTGTGATAGTTTTACTTAGTTAAAGATTTAGAGAACAGTTCACAGTGTTTTCTTCTCATGAACAGTGGATAAATCTACCCCATATAAAGCTTACCTCATTTATGCTGATGCTAGACTTCAAAGTACACCTAAAGGCATTCCAAAAGGCTAAGGCACTTGTGACTCCATCTGGAATGGGATTCTGTATCAGTAGCTCAGTGACAAATCCCAGGCAAGGTTCTGACCATGAGAGATTAGAGGTCTCTGTCCCACATAAGACTGAAGTCACTTTCTCCTCCTTTTTCTGAAAGTAGCTAGAATGCTTAAAAGTCTTGAAATTTGTTGTCCTTTTTGTAAACTCCTTCAACAAGTATTATGACTCCACAGCCCTCTTGTCGGTATGTGCATGGTAGGGGCAGAGGTGATGATATGTTATGGAGGTTGGACTCTCTAACTTTGACTACTCTAGGCAAGTCACTGAACAGATTCCTTAGCTTCAGAATGATGGCTTCCAATATCCCTTCAGACACAGTTTACTCATGTGTAAAATGAGGGGGTTGGATTGGATGGCCTTTGTCTCTCAGTTCTAAATCTCTGATCCTGTGTCAGATTTTCCCCTTTATCAAAACTGCCCCTGAATCCCAGGAACCAACTTCTAACATGCCATGTCAGAAGGAGGAAACAAAGGGGTAGTAAATAAAAGTCAGGATTTGGCATTATGAAAGGGCTTCTGAAATCCTGCCCTATGTAACCAAGCTATGTAACTGAACAAGTAAGTCACTCAACCTCTGAGGTAACTCAAAATGTAAGCTAGGATATAAGATATCAATTTGTTTAGGGATGTTTTTTGCCCTCCATTATAAGCCTATGCAAGCATTAAGCCAGATGGGCTCAGTATGAAGTACAGGGAGCCGTATTACTTTGCAAATTACAGTGTCTCTACACTAAATAGGTCACTAATCATCAAAAGAATGTAGCTGCTCTTGTCCTAAATTCAGAGTGGGACAGGGATGATATGGTGATAATGCTTTTGGCAGAAACAGGGAAATTTGGAGGAGCAGGTTCACTTATCTCTCTATGCAGACACCTTCCAAATTTACATATCTATCACTAGACTCTCCCAAGCCTCTAGTCCTAAAATCCAACTGTCTTCTGGACATCTCCTTCTAGATGTTCCATTAATATTTCAAACTCAGTATGTCCAAAGAAAATCAAACTGTGCATTAAAAAGTTCTGCAGTTTCATGTATGAGTTCATCTGTGTGTATGTATATTATATACATACAGGTTTATATAATATACACACACAGTTCTCACTTTATGTAAGTGGACCCTAAGTAAATTTTAACATAATATAAATTTGCTGTCATGAGAAAGAGAGGCAGGGAATGTAAGGAGGGGACCAACACACAATTCAAGGACATGTGGGGGCTGTGTACAGAAAAGCAAGAGTGAACATGGGCACAGACAGGAAAAGACTGATGATCGGGCAGTGGGACAGACTAACTGAAGACAGAGATAGAGGGAGGCAGGGGGAGGGAAGGAACAGCAAAGCTCTCTCCCAGGGAGGTCTTGAGCTAAGTCCCTAATCAGTGATCTCTGTGTATCTGTTCTTTTGCTTTCTCTTGGAGGGTTTTTTAGGGTTATTTTTTGGTTGGGGGGTGGTGTGTATAGAGGCCACAGAGTGTGGAGCTGAGGGGCAAGAGAAGACAGAGAGAACAGTACTATACAGCAAAGTTTATATAGGTGTTGTTTTCAGAATGTGGATTTCTTTCAAAATTCTTTATATATAGTCAAATTTGCATCATGTGAAATTATGTAAAGTGAGAACTCTATGTATAGACAGTTTTTGCCTTACAGAATAAAAATAAAATTTTTTAAAAAATTAAAATAAGACATGTCTAAACCACAATTCCATCTTTCCCCCTATATCAGTACCTCCTCCAAACTCTCCTATTCCTGTCAAAGGTATTAACAGCATTGTCACCATAATATCCCAGGCACCTGGGTTTTCAACCTATGAATCATTCTCGCCTCTTCCCTCTCCCTCACCCCGTCATATTCAATTGCCACGTCTCTCTCTATAAAATGTTTTGTTCCCATCTCTTTTTCTCTACTTAAAACAGCCATCCCTTATACCTCTGGCCTCAATGAGTGTAAAGTATAATAGGTTCCTAGTTGGATCTCCTAGGTTCTAGTGTCTCCTCTCTCCAATCCATCATCTTCACACAACTGACAAAATAATTTTCCTGAGATAGAGAGCTGAACATATCATTCCCCTGTCTAAACCATTCAGAGTCTCCTTGTTACATCCAGGATAAAATATACATTCAGGCTGTCATTTAAGGCTTTCCCACCAACTTTTCCGGGCTGACAGCATACTGTTCACAATCTTTGTTCCAGTCAAACTGGACAACTAGATGTTGAATGAATACCTTGAACCTGGTATTCCATCTCATGCCTGTGCATTTGCACAAGCCACCCTCAGAGTCTACAATGCATTCTCCCTTTCTCTGGCATCTCAGAATCCTCCTTCCAGGCTCAGCTCAACTGTCACCGTCTCTGTGAAGGCATTCTGTACCCCCTTGTTATCTTCACATGTTGAATATGGAAGAATATAGGCTCTTAGACAACAGGGTCTTATGTGTCTCTGTACACCCAGTGCTTACTATAGTGCAAGGCACACAGTAAGTGTTTAATAAATATCAGTTGATCTGAATCTGAATTCCTAGTATATTCTATTTCATAGGCATGGGACCACAGGATCATAGTTGTAGATATGAAAGGGACCTCAGGTTATCTAAACATACTAAATTTGAATAGTACATTAACTGAATCTTTTATTTTCTAGAAAATAAAAAAAAACTACATTTATATTCACAGACATAATAACTGGGCAGGTAATGTGTGTGTTTGTATACACACACACACACATACACAATTTATTATAGTCCATATCCAATGAATGTCTATAGCAAAGAAGATCAGCAAAACTATTATTTAATTATACTTCTAGTCTCAAGATAGCAGTTTGTTGGTTAAAGGTAATATTTTATTAGGTAGCAGGTTCTCCCTTCATCAGGTTAATGGAAATGTGTCTGTATTCCACCTATAGAGATACACTCTGATAGCAGGCTTAAAGGTAAACATTTCTAATCATCTAATTATAGAGCTGGAAGGGACCTCAGAGCCAACATAATAATTCAACCCTTTCATTTTACGTATGAGGAAAGACTCAGAGGTCAAGTGACATACCTAAGATCACATAGAGAATAGAAACAGGATTTGAACTTAGGTCCTTAACCATTACTTAAACAAAGAATTATCCCTGAGAACAATTAGAAGCAGAAGCATATTTTAGAATTTTGCTATTTGTCCTTTCCTTTAGCCTAAATAGCTGATCTATTTCCAAATAAACACAAATAGCAAATACAAGAACCAAATAAGCCAAGTGAAACACCACTGAATTCAGTTAGATGGGTATATTAAATTGTTTTCTTTTTTATACAATAATTTTATTTTATATTTGAGACATGCCCGCTTCAAATAAGATGATCCATACTTCAACTTAGTAATAATAGAGATACTGACTTGTGCACTCTATTTTCTGGAAACTAGAAGATTCCATTAATGTATTAGTCAGACAAATTCAAGTTCAACAGTTAATAGCCTCATGTAAGCAGCAGAAAAGAATCCAATTTTTCTAATCCCAAGAGGGGATACTGAGTGACCAGTTAGAAAAATAGTTTGACTTGGTTATAAAGATAGTCTCTATGGCTGTCATAGGGAATAAACACAGAATCCTTTTTCTAAGCCACTTTGTATGATCACCACACTTACATTAAATAAAAGATAACTTCAATTTAGAATCAGACAGCACCTATTTAAATCACAATCACCAAAGGTAATAATGGCAGAGTAGGTAAACAGGCCAACAATTCATGCTAACAACACTGGCAAGAATATCATTAAAATGCTGAGCAAGTCTGAGATAGGGACTGGATTTATGATTTCATTAGAACAGGGAACTCCCAGATGAGGAAGTCCTCTCTACCAATACAGGTTTAGCATCTTCTCAAGCACTAAGAGGTTAAATGACTTGCCCGGGCTCACACAGCCAGCACATATGAAAAGTGAGAAGTGAACAGTGGTCTCCTCTGCTCTTAGGCCAGCTTTCTACCCTCCATCATTCATGCTGGCCCTCAAACAGATCTTACATCATTATTGAGCAACAAGATTTTATTTATTAAGCACCTACTAGGTTCTAGGACCTGTGTAAGGTATTGGGGATACAAAGAGAAAAAAAATCAATCTCTGCTTTTGAGTTTACATTCTATCACTAGCCTTGTTAACCCTTCATCATTTATGATATTTGACAGAATTTTACTGCAAGATCATAACACTGTCTTTTAGAGAGGCTGTGAGTGAATTATGAGGCAGCTAAGTGGCACAGTGGTTACAGTCCTGGACCTGGAGTTCAAATCCAGTCTCAAACACTAACCAGCTGTGTGACCCTGGGCAAGCCACTTAACCTCAGCTTGTCTCAGTTTACTCCACTGTAAAATGGAATAACAATAGCATCTACCTCACAGGATTATGAGGATTAAATAAGATAATATTTGTAAAAGCACTTAGCACAATTCCTGGCACGTAGTAGGTACCATATAAATGTTTATTCTCTTCTCCCTCTTTCTCTTTCCTCTCTGGACTGAATGGAAAAGTACTGAACTATTCCAACAGGTAATTGTAATATCTACCTCCAAAAACAGAAAAAGGCAATCCAATACTACCCAAATATCTACGAAAGAGAAACCAGACACCGGGTATATAACATAAAAATAAACAATTCAAAAATGCAAAGTCATCCAACCAAGGAATTACTCTGAACATCTTCAGAAGTCTAGAACAGATTTTTCCCCTCTCCAGGCACAAAAACTCTCCACAGACAAATGAACTGTTTTTGTTTTTGTTTTTCTTAGCCTGGAGATAGTGAGAGGTAAAGGGATCTGACACATCTTCAGCTAATACCTGTCAGACACAGGACTCAAAGCCAAGTCTTCCTGACTCCAGAGTCTCAATCCACTAAACACTATGTTATGCTGTCTGCTAGCATATGTACAACACAAGAGAATGATTTGACTTATTTTTTTCCCCTCACTGAATGGACTCATTTGATAAGTTTTTGGTGTGCTTATACAATGTAAGCCAGGACAACTTAATGAGAGTGGTCAAGTCCAACTCTTTCATTTAGAGATGAGGAAACTGAGGTCAAGATAGATCATGTGACTTGTCCAAAATCACAAGGGCAGTATTATGTGTGGCAGAGCTGGGCATTAAGCTCAAGTTCTCCTGAAATCCAAAGGTGTTAGTCCTTTATCATTAGGGGAAAGGTAGCTTTTCTATGAATATGCCTGCACTTCAGCAAGGCTTACTTTTCCTGTGAAAATCTCGTGTAGGAAGGCTAGCATATTGGCTAACCATAGGTTTAGCTGTAGGGAGGAAAAAAAAAAACTCCAGGCTCATTTAATTCCACCCAGTCTTTTGCAGATAAGAAGTATTCTTAATGCGGAGGTGAAGGGACTTGACCAAGGCTATACTTGTAAGATCAAACTCCTAAGGGGCAGAGCTAGGATTGATTCAAACCCAAACTGAAAATCAGTGGTCTTGCCTCCATCCCATGTTGCTGATTATGATCTATAAGAGAAGAATCATAGCAGTGGTGAATTGAATGCTGAACTTAAACAGTTAGGAAGACCTGCATTCAAATCCCACATGTATCTAGAATATATGAAGCAATAATAACTCCCACTTCTATAGAGATTTACATATATCATCTCATCTGTTAGGTAAGTGCCATCAGTATCTCCATTTAACAGAGGGGCTCTAAGAGGTGAAGGCACGTACCCAAGTTCAAAATGCTGCTCCAATCAGTAAAGTGAGGATGATAATTACATGTAGCATTTCACTTGAGCCTTTCATTAAGAGGCAAACATGGAAAGCACTATATAAATGTCAGTTTTCACTATCTAAACCTTATTATCATTATTATTAGGTGAATCGATTTGGTTGGAGTGTTCTCCGCAAAAGTTATGTGACAAGAACATGGTCATTTTAAATACTCCTACACATCAGCCGGTCCATCACACTTGGTGTCATTTGCAAATTTATTCAGCATGATATTGGTTCCATTTTCTACATCACTCATCTAGCTATCAAATAAACATCAGCAATGATCTCTGCAACATCAATCAAAAATATACACAGATTGTCAATGAGCTGCTGATTACCACGCTGTAAGTAATCCTAACTAATCAAGTAAACCTAATCTTTTGATTTTTCAACAGTGAAGTCCAATAATAGACAAATTATTTAAGTGGTACATAGAGAAAAAAATTAAGTCATCTAAAATAAATGAAGAGGGAAAAGGTAAAGCTAAAAAGACTTAGAAAAGAACAGAAGGCACCAAGTTAAAACAGTCAGTAATATTGCCAAAAAAAGGAATGTGACCCCTGGGGTATATTATGGGGAGGAAGATACAGAAGTCAGAAAGCAATGCTTCCCTTATGCTCAGCATATATTACTCTGTAACTCATGGGGAAATAATGGCAAACCATCCCAGTATCTTTGCCGAGAAAACCCCATGGAAAAGTTGGACACAACTGAACAACCAAACAACTTCCTATGAATTCTGTGACTAGTTTGCAGTTTGTCTCTTTTCAGATGTGGCTATTGAGACAGTCTGAGGTGGTCTGTTGCTTTTTTAAAAAAATTAATCACAAAACTTTTGAGTAGATGTCAAAGGAGGAGTTGGCCCCAGACTTCTACAGGTCACTCCATTCACTCCAACATCATTTATTAATTATAAAGAACTGATCTTGTGCACAGCACAATTCTAGGTGTTGAGGAAGTTACCAAGTAACACACAGTTTCTTCTGTCTGACAACTTAAACCTAGGGACAGAGTCTGTGGCTAGCACTGGCCAGCCATATTCAAAGAAAATATAATCAGAATTGAAATGTCATTAATTCTAAGGCTGAACAAAATAAATTCAGACAGGAGAGAGATAAGGAAGGTAGGCTAACTGTCCTAAGGCTAGCTGGTGAGTGGAACAGGACAAAACATAAGGACTTTTGTTCTTGTAAACCTGTGGTCTCAAACCAAACATCTTGAGTTTGTGGTTGTTTAGTCATGTCTGACTCTTCCCAAACCCATTTGAGGTTTTCTTGGCACAGATACTGGAGTGGTTTACCATTTCCTTCTCCAGCTCATTTTACAGATGAGGAAACTGAGGCAAACAGGGTTAAGTGACTTACTCAAGGTCACCCAGCTAGTAAGTATCTGAGGCCACATCTGAACTCAGGAAGGAGTCTGACTCCAGGCCTAGCACTTTATCCACTGTACCACCTACTTGCCCTCTTGAGTTTATACTGATTCAATTCAAACTTGGGGCTGGTCTGGAATGTCTGGCTTTTCTCTGGGGCTTATGCTTCCTACGGTAGCAATAGCCAGGTTAAGCTGGAGCTTTGCATCCCAATGGCAGGCATGAGTCTAGGTGTAAGCACCAGTGTCACGCCATGGAAGGCCATGTTAGCCTTCACTAGGGAAGGCTGACTGTCTTCCTGGAGCATGACTCCCTTGGCACACATAAATCAGAGCTATAAGAATGAACCTTAAAAGATCATCTAGGCCAAACCCCTCAATTTTACATTTGAGTATCCTGAGGCCCAATGAGGTTAAGTAACTTGTCCAAGATCACACACAGTTAAGTGGTAGTGCCAGGATTCAAATGCCATTCTCTGATTCCAAATCAATTCTTTACACTGCATCGTACTCCCCAAAAAGAAAAACAGGATTACAGGATGAAGGCGGTTTGTAAGCCTTAGATAACTCTAGTGCATGAGGTATATATGCTCACCCATACGCCGGACTATATCCAAACATCCTGTCCTATTAAGACCATCAGTCAGAGCCAGAAAGGACTTCAGAGGTCACTGAATCCAACCCAGTCATTTGAAAGCTGTGGAAGCCAAAGCTCCAGAAAGGTGAAGTGACTTATCTGAGACCACTCAGGAAATGGTCTCCCACAACAATGTCAGGTGTTTAACATTTCCTATGACCAACTTAGTGACGTGATCAAAAGAGTTAGGCACAACCAAGAGATGTGGAACTATAAATGAGCCATGGGCCTTTTGTTACCCCAAAGGTAGATTTTAAGGAAGAGCTTGTACTCAGACAGCTATTTTGGAAAGGTGAAAATTCATCAGGTGAAGAAAATGTTCCTGTTTTATATGCCAGTTGAGTCGCATTCAGCGGCAATAACATTCATCCACTTTTCTTTTGAAAATGCTGAGTGCTACGCTGTCATTACAATTATAGCATTGTTCTGGTTACCGACTTTAGCAAGTGAAAAACTAGCTAAAGTACAGAAAAAGAGAAAGCTTTGATTTCCCTAGATTAGAGAAGACAAGTCAACAAGCATTTACTGAGTGTTTACTATGTGCCAAGCACTTGGAATACAACTATGAGTAAAAAGAAAAACATTAAGATTCAAAGATCTTACATTCTAACATGGGAAGAGAGAACATAAATGGAACCTGAAAAGTGGGGAGGGTAATTTCTAAGGGAGGGGAGAAGGTACCCATAATGAAGAAAGTAGGGCAAGGGAGGAGAACAAAGACAAAGAAGGCACATTTTGAGATATTCCATCAAGTACACACAGAAACAAGAGGCAGCTTTGGAGTCAGGAAAGACCTAGATTAAGTTAAATACCAGAGACGAGACTGGTCATAACAACTTTGGCAAGTCATAAAATAAATTGCAGAGCAGCTGCTGATTCACACTTGGAAGACTGAGTTTCTGGAAGTCCCCTACAGAGAAAATCAAGAGGGTGCTGCTGTCTCCTCCCCTCAACAAACAGAAGCGAAGGTTCTAAAAGCATGAGCAGCCCTATATGGAGTCCCAGGGTTCTTTACTTCTAGTCACATGAATGGAAATGTACTTTACATTCTATCACATGAATGTTTTTTAATTAAGAATTTTTAATTCTTGCCCTTTTAGATTAAATTAGATTTGGAATTTGCTTGAGACTTTGTGGTTTTTATCTTCTACATTCTATGGGTCTTGAAAGAGAAAATATACCTCTCGGAGACAGATGGTCAACATGTTTTGGCTGGTTGGTAAAGCAATAGTTTGGTTTTTTTCACTGCTGCCTCCTACCCCACTCCCATTATGAAAATATAAAACATTTGAAAAGCAAAACCTGGCTCCATGATTAATATTAAAAATTCAGAATCAGGGTGAGTAAAACTGAAGAAAATAAAAAACACTGAAGGTCTTAGATACCATGGATCCCTCCTCTCTCCTGGCCGAGTACTATGACAGAAAGTGTTTGTTACTTAAGAAGGTCACTATGTATTGGGCCTTTTTAAATTCTTTTTTTTTTTTTTTTTGGTCTTAAGGGAGAGAGCTCAATGTGGGGAAGGGGTAGGAGCTGTTGGAATGAAATGATTATGATGTAAAGACAAAAGTCACTAAAATGTATTTTTTTAAACCAATTCTTAAAAAAAAAAAAGCCAGCAACATCAGCAGTTTTTTAAGAGGATGCAACATGTCAGTGGATAAGGTATATTAAAAGAGAATCTAGGCTACCTTGGCCTTCGGTGAAAATTTATCATAACCACTAATATAAACCTAAGACAGCTGTTCTGTATTACACTGTTTAGGGATATTTATATGACCACTCAGAAACAAAAGAAAGAGGTGGCCTAATCAATTTGATCCATACCATGCTGAATTTACTGCTTTTAAGAAAGGACTCACTACCTACCTTTCACTGTTCAAGTATAGATTTTCAGGACCAGATTTCTGCAACTTCTACCTATTTATTGTTTTATCCCTTGAAGGCCAAGTAGAATAAGTTTAATTATTTTTCCATGAGATAACCCTTCAAAGACTTAAAGAGTGTTAGCATGTTTCCTCTTAAGTTTTCTCCAGGTTAAACACTCCATTTTCTTCTTTCTTTTACCTCAGCATATCATGGCTTTCCTTGTACAGCTACATGGTGCAAGAGACAGAATACCTGGAGAAGTCAGGAACTGAGTTCAAATCCAGCCTCAGACACTTAACTAGCTGTAGAACCCTGGGGCAAGTCACTTAACCTCTGTCTGCTTCAGATTCCTCATCTGTAAAGTGGGGATAATAATACCCTCCCCCAAGGTTGAAAATTAAATGAGATATTTGTAAAGTGATCTGCAAAGCTCAATGAGCTATAAAAATGCTAGCTACTGTTGGTTATCGTTGTATGTACACAGCACTTTTTCATTCAGTCAATAAACAAGCATTCATTAACCACCTACTAAATACTAAGCCTTGGGGATACAAAGGTTAAAGTTCCTCTTTCAAGGAACTTAAGAGTCCAATAAAGGAGGTGACAAGTAAAAACAACTATGTAAAACAAGATACAGACAGGACAAATTGGAGGCAGATCATTTCAGAGAGAAGACAGTAGTATTTTTTTTTACTTTTTTTTGGAGGGGGGAAGGCAAGGCATTTGGGGTTAAGTGACTTGCCCAAGGTCACACAGCTAGCTAAGTGTTAAGTGTCTGAGACCGTATTTCAACTGAGGTCCTCCTGACTTCAGGGACAGTGCTCTATTCACTGCGCCACATAGCTGCCACATAGCTGCCCCAAGAAGGCATTAGTATTAAAGGCTATTAGGAAAGGCGAGGAAAGAAGCCAGCAAAGCAATGAAGATGATGAGAAAGAGAATTCCAGGCCTGGGAGGGAGCTAGTAAAAATGCGGAGTCAGAAAATGGAGTCTTATGCTTGAGGAACAGCAAAGAAGTCCAATGTGAATGGACTGTAGAGTGTGGATGTAAGAAGGCTGGAAAGACAGAGGAGGACCAGAGACCTGGTTACTAAGGACTCTGGATGCCAGAGGACTTCATATTTGATCCTGGACAGGACGATTAGGAGAGTGATGTGGTCAGGCTTCCACTTTAGGAAAATCAATTTGATGACAAAGTGCAGGATGGGCTGGAGAAGGGAGAGGCCTGAGAAAGGGAGAACTATCAGTGGGCACTGCCATAGTCAGGTGTGAAGAGAAGCTGACCTGAACCAGGCTGGAGAGGCAGTATCAGAGGAGATGTAATGAAGTAAACAAGGCATGTTACGAAGGTAGAATTGATAAGATTTTGCAATGGCCTGGATATGGGGGTGAAAAGTCTAGGTGTTAAGTCTGGGGCAAGGGGAAGATGGTGGTAGCTTCAACAGTAACAGGAAAACACCCCCACTAAGTTCGTAAGTCCGAAGTTCACTGGGGCTAATCTCTTTTAGGTAAAATATCTATAAGGAGGCTCAGTTGTGTATCTTCAACAATCAACTTATTGATCTGAACTAATTATTCAGCTTAACAGATATATCTGCACACTGCCTTTAAATTCTCCTTGAGTCATCTTACACAACTTATACATCAAGTCCCTAGCTTGGGGAAGACTAAAGGAGAGGTTGATATGGTCTAAGGGCTCTCCTCTGACTCCTACCCTATCTAGAAGGCCCTGGACTCTGTAACATGGCTTATTAAAGGTCAAACCTACCATCACAGAATTACCAGTTGGACGGTACCTATTAGGCCATTTAGTCCAGCCTCTACCTGAATAAGAATTCTCTTGAATTTCCAAGTCTCTTGTTAGAATATCTCCAGTAAAGGGCAAGCCCAAAGCCCATTTAACAACCCCCACTGCCACAATGTTTTCTTATATCCACCAAATCTAAATCTGCCCCCCTGGCAACTTCTACCTATTGTTTTATTCCTCAAAGGCCGAGCAGAATAAGTTTAATCATTTTTCCAGGAGATAACATTTCAAAGGCTTAAAGACTGTTAGTATGGTTCCTCTAAGTTGTCTCCAGGTAAACACTCCACTTTCTACTGATCTTCACAAGGCAAGATTCTGCCGTCATTCACCATCTTGGCACCCTATTCTTTTTTTTTTTTTTAAGCAATTGGGGTTAAGTAACTTGCTCAAGGTTACACGGCTAGTCATTATTTATGCATGGGTGCTCATTTTCTGAGGCCGGATCTGATCTCGGGTCATCCAAACTCCGAGGCCGGCTCTCTTACTCACTGCGCCACCTAGCCGCCCCTTTAGGGCAATTGGGGTTAAGTAACTTGCCCAAGGTTACAAGGCTAGGTTTTTGTTTGTGTGGATTAAGTGTCTGAGGCCGGCTCCGAACTCAGGTCCTTCTGATTCCAGGGCCGGTGCTCTATTCACTGCGCCACCTAGCCGCCCCTTTGGCACCCTATTCTAGATGCGTTTCAGTTTAACCAATGACTTTCCCCAAAGCCATAAGAATCAAGATTAAATTCTACATCCAATGATAAAACTCACCTTCTTCCTCTTAGCAGAGAAGTGGTATACTATAGGTAGAGAATTTTGTATAAACTCTCAAATATAGTTATTCTTGTGGTTTGTTTTGCTTAACTTTTTTTTTTATTACGAGGGAATACTGGGAAGGAAGAAAGGACCTGGGAAATGACAGTGGCATAAAAAAAAGCAAAAAGCAAGACATTTTAGTGTACTGAAATAAACAGACACTACTAAAGAAGACTTAAGAGACTGATTAAAAGTTATGATGACCAACGGGTTGAAATTAATTTTAACTGAAAAAAATGTTTCAAAGTCTAAAATCAGTTGCAATGATATTTCACGCTGTTTATAATAAATGAATAAAATAAAATATGATTAAGGAGTTCAAGTTGATCACTAGAGATTTATCTTAACTTTTCAGAGTTCTATTATATTAGTATCATAGAATCTCAAAGTCTTAAGGTCACTATAGCCCACTCCTTTCAAAACAATCATTCTGGGAGTCAAGATGGTGGAGTAGAAACAACTCTTCTGCACAGCTCTTGTTCCCACCACCTCCAAATTTATATAACAGGGGACTCTGAACAACCTCTGGAGCTCCAGAACCCACAAAATCACAGAGAGAAGCTAACCTCCCCCTGAGGACAGTCTGGCAGCCTGGCAGGGAGCAGCCAGTGCAGTGCTCTGGGAGCCGAGCCCAGGCCCACATGAGTTGGAAGTCTTAGCCCTAGGGCGGCTAGACCAGCAACCGGCTAGAGGAACCCCAAAACACCAGCAGCTGTGGCGTTTCCAGAATTGCCAACATATAGATGCCAACTACAAATTGAGAGGTTAGTGCCCTATGGACTTTGGGACTCATTAGTGGGGAGAGTGTGTTGGCCTCTTTCCCTGGGGGAAAGAAGCCCCTGAGACGCTTCAGCACAGCCACAGACAAATACAGGTCTGAGAACTGTAGGGGGATCTGGCGATCAGTCTGGGGGGTAATCACTCTTGCTTTACCCTTCTTGGATCTGGATTGCTGTCTGGGGTGGAGGTCTTGGGGTGTGTGACCAGCTTGCCAGAGTGAGTGGAGGCTTCAGAGAGGCCACCCAGCTAATACCTCTGGCAGCTGGGAAAACTCCAGCATTTGGGACAGAAGCTCCCCTGCCTGGTGGCAGTGTCCTACTGTAGCAACAAGCCCAAAAGTCAAGTAATTGAGTGGCAACATGCCTAGGCAAAGGAAACAAAATAAACAGAAAAATTCAATATTAGACTCCTATTTCGGGGGCAAAGAGGATGGAAGCATGGAACAGGAGGAGGAATGTGAGGTCAGAACTCCTGCACCTAAAGCCCCAAATGAAAATATGAGCTGTTTACAAGCCACAGAGGACCTTAAGAAGCAGATAAGAGAAATGGAGGAAAAATTGGGAAGAGAAATGATAAAGATGCAAGAAAAGTATGAAATGAGAGTCAATAGCTGTAGCAACAAGCACCCCAACATCCCCAGGGTGGCTGCCTACACAAGTTCTTAGATCTGCTTTTCTAAAGGAAAGCAACTCAAAATGGGTTAACAAGCTTACTTTAATCAAACAAACATACCATTTACCTAGTTCAGGGGAAAAAGATCAGCACCCCACACTTCAGAGTATACAGACAGAAGTTTCAAAACAGAGAAACAGACAGATCAAACAGGCAGGCTTCCAAACTGCCCAACCAATACCAAATCATAGTTACCCGAGAGGGAAGCATCAACATCTGATCAAATTACACAACACTTCTCAAAGTGAGCCCCAAAGCAAAGCCTCCCATCAGGGTTTATATAGCCTTCTCCTGGCTCAGAGAATGTAACAACCTTCTTGACCCACTGCCCAATCACAAAGTATCAAGGTGTGGGTGTTCCTGAAAAACAAGCCTCCGACCACAGGCTCCAGGTGCACTTAACTTAGGGGCAGGGAAGATCTTTAAATGTGCATTTCCATTACAACAGCCTAACTGAGGAAAACAACACCTTAAAAATAGACTAACTCAAATGGCAAAAGAGGCTCAAAAAGGGAATGAGGAGAAGAATGCCTTAAAAAGCTGACTTTGCCAGATGGAAAAAGAATCTCAAAAGCTCACTGAGGAGAATCATTCCTTCAGAATTAGACTGGGGCAAATGGAAGCTAGTGACTTTATGAGAAATCAAGATGCTATTAAACAGATTCAAACAAATGAAAGAATAGAAGGCAATGTGAAATATCTCATGGGAAAAACCACTGACCTGGAAAATAGATCCAGGAGAGATAATTTTAAAATCATTGGACTACCTGAAAGCCATGATTAAAGAAAGAATCTAGAAACCATCCTTCAAGAAATTCTCAAGGAAAATTGCCCTGATATTTTAGAACCAGAGGGCAAAATAGAGGTTGAAAGAATCCACCCATCACCTCCTGAAAAAGGTCCCAAAAAGAAAACTTCTAGGAATATTATAGCCAGGTTCCAGAACTCCCAGATCAAGGAGAAAATATTGCAAGCAGCCAGGAAGAAACAATTTGAATACTGTGGAAATGCAATCAGGATAACACAGGACCCGGCAGCTTCTACACTGAGGGATCAAAGGGCTTGGAATATGATATTCGAGAGGGCAAAGGAGCTGGGATTAAAACCAAGAATCACTTACCCAGCAAAACTGAGTATCATGTTTCAGGGAAAAATATGGTCATTCAGTGGAACAGAGGACTTTCAAGCATTCTTGATGAAAAAAACCAGAGTTGAATAGAAAATCTGACATTCAGATACAAGAAGCAAGAGATGCTTGAGAAGGTAAACAGGGAAAAGAAATCATCATGAACTTATCAAAGTTGAACTGTTTACATTCCTACATGGAAAAACAAGAACTGTAACTGATGAAACCTTTCTCAGTATGAAAATAGTTGAAGAAGGGTATATGGTCATATGAATACATATGTGAATGTGTGTATATATGTTTACAGGTATACATAGATAGAGGGCACAGGTCAAATGTAATAGGAAGGGATGATACTTAAGAGGTGAAATTAAGAGGTGAGAGAGGAATATAATGAGAGGATATGGGGAGAGACAGAATGGGGTAAACTATTTCATATAGAAGAAGCAAGGGGAAGTGGTTACAAGGGAGGGGAAGAATAGGAAGGCAAAAAGGCAAAATCTTATTCTCATTGAATTTGGATCAGGGAGAGAATGACATACATACTAAATAGGATATCTCACCCTACAGGAAGAGAGTAGGGGGTTAGGGGATGAGAGGGGGGATGATGAAAGGGAGGGCGGGAGGGAAGGGGGTGAGGGAAAAGCATCCACTTCTGAAAAGGGACAGAATCAAAGTAGGGAACAGACCAAGTGGGAGGTGGGATAGGAGGGAGGGAAATATAGTCAGTCTTTTACAATACATCTACTATGGTAATGTTTTACATACACATGTACAACCTATATTGAACTGCTTATCTTTCCAGTAAGGGTGGGTGACAAGGGAGGAAGGGAATGAATCTGGAATTCAAAGTTTTAAAATCAAATGTGTAAAAATATATAAATACTATTATTAATACTATTTTACATATAATTGGGAAATAGGATGTGCAGGTATTAGGGCAAGGAGATTCACCCTGCCCTACTGAAAAAGTCGAAGGGGGTATGGGAGAAGATATGGGAGAAAGGAGATTGGAGGAGGGGATATCCTGTGGGACTGCTATTCTGGGGTGGGGGGGTTGGGAGAATGGGGAAAAAATTGTAACTCAAAATCTGGCAGAAATGAATGATGTAAACCAGAATTTAATAAAGCATTTGGGAGAAAAAAAAATCAAGCATTCAAGCAATCAAGCATTGGGACAAAAAAAAAAAATCACACGAGAAATGACCTACATTATCTTTAATACTGTTCCTACATTATCTTTAATATTGTTATCTGACACAGATTCCATAGACTCTTAGGTTACATAAAGAATCATGAATCTAGAGCTACAAGAGATTTCATCTAAACCTATGGGCTCAGGGAGATTAACTGATTTGCCGGAAGTCACAAGGGTAGTAAATGTCATATCTTGAAAATGCTACTGTGTAAGGTAAAATGAAAATATACAAACAGACATATGTAGTGAAATATAAACACATAAATGGAATTCAATAGAACAAAATCTAGGTGACTATAGATGACATGCGTCAGGAGGGCTTAAAACCCAGGCCTTTCTCTTAGCGACAAAGTGGATAAAAATTTATGCTTAAGAAAAGCTCTTTACTAAAAAGCAAGACAAAAAACATTGTAGAGTTTGATAGAGAGTGCCAAACCTTTCCAGCTTAGCTAAAATACCAGGAGCAAAACAATATTCAGTAGCCTAAATTAAGGATACCACAAAAAACAGGCACAGACACACAATACAAACATCCCCAAGTGTCAGTGTCCTTTAGAAAAGGAATTCTTAATCTGGAGTCTATGAACTTGTTTTTTTAAAGGAAAAAATATTTTGATAAGTATATTTAAAAATCATATTTCCTTTGTAACCTTAAGTATTATACTTTAGGCATTTAAAAACATTCTTCTGAGAAGGGGTCCACAGTTTTCATCAGACTGCCAAAGCAACCCATGATACAAACAAGGTTAAGAACCCTGGATCTACAGGAACTTACTGTGATTAACCAAAGAAGAATGTGTTGAACTTCACAGTATTCTGCTGACTCAAGAATTTGGTCCAAACGTCTCTTGGTGTCTAACCACGGTACTTCATGCATCTGCATGCATTTCTCTCTTTCATCTCTCTCCTTTCCTTTCTTCCCATGCCCCTCCCTCTTTTCCTCTCTCTCTCCTTCTCCCTCTCCCCACTCCCAAGGGAGAATGACAAATACATTCTTTTTCAGACATTATCATCACAGCTTAGCCCAGTCTTTAAAAACAAGCACAGAAAAGAATGAATGCTTCCTGCGACACAGTCACAAGAACATCCACCAAAATTCTCTCAAACCAAACACTGCAACTATTTAGAAATGCAGAGATGAACAAGTCTGACCTAAGTTCATTTTTTCCTAACTGCAACTTAGCATAACAAAATGTCACCTTTATATCACCCTCCTCCCATCCTGTTATCACATTTTTACCAAGTATGAGTTTCCATGATTATTTCACAATATCAGAGTGTAAGGCATCTTTCAAAATTCCTTTTAAATGGTTCCATATTAAACAATTAACAAATTCAATATCCAATTATAAATGATATTTAGTCACCATCCAATTACAAAGTAAAACTCAATAATTAATAATAATTTATATTTATATATAAATATATTATATAATATTATATTATATAAATAAATTATATAATATTATAATTATATAATTTATATAATTATATATATTTATATAATTATATATTTATATTTATATAATGACTTGGGATTTACAAAGTCAGGCAATAAGCACTTATTAAAGGCCAGGCAATATGCTAAATGCTGGGCATACAAAGAAAGGGACAGATAGTCCTTAATCTCAAGAAACACATAGTCTAATAGGGGGAGATAATGACAAATAGTCACAAAGTATGTGCCATGGCACAATGTGTCAGGCACCAGGATAAGCACTTTCACAATTATCTCAACCGATCCTCACAACAACCAAATGAGGACACTGAGGCATAGAGAGGTTAGGTGATTTGTCCAGGGTTACACAGCTACTAAGTGCCTGAGGTCAAATTTGAACTCAGGTCTTCCTGACCCCAGGTTTGATGCTCTATCCAACTGAACCATCCACCTGCCCCAATATGAAAACAATTATATACAATAAGTTACTTACAGAATAAATTAGAGATAATGAATCGGGTATAAAATAGAGATAATGAATTAAGGGGAATCAGGAGAAGCACTTTATATACATTATTTTATTTGATCCCATCATATGCAGTCTTTTAAAAAAATATCAGCATTCTCCAGCAGAGGACTATAATCACAAAGTCATCTCTATTTGCAGAATTACTGATGGGTACTCGGTGCTTAGGCCTTCCATTCAACTTCCCTCTACGGTTAGCATCAGTCGTAGGAGGATTCTTAACACAAGAGTACAGACAAATGCCCAACTGAATCTAGGCATGCTCACTGATGTTAGGTCAGTTTAAAGGGAGAAACAATGCCATAACAACAATAAAGTATAAGTGAATGTGAAATCAGAGGCTAGTGTACCAAAGAAATCCATGTTTCTCTTCCACTGGCAAGTCAAAACTTGGCCATCTGATGTCCCCCTCCCCCTCCTCCTCTTGATTTTCCCCTGCATTAAACAGCCTCTCTCTCACACATCTAAACCAGGGTTCCTTTACCACAGCAACTCGGCCCATGGCTTTTTTCTTTATGGGAGAAAAAAGATTATTAACAATATTGAACATAAATACAACCAAACTTACTTTGCAAACTATATTTAAATAAATTAAATTTGACCTAAAAAGCCCTTTTATATTCATTCCTTCTAAGTGTCCAAGTCAACAAGCATTTATTAAAGTGACAGGTATAATTCTAAACACTAGGTTGGGATTTTTTTCCCCATTCTTCTTTGCCTTTCTCCCTTCCATACCCCCCAAAATCCCACGTGGTCCTCACTTTGGATGTTATTACTACTAGACAATAAATTAAAATATGTAGATGTTTCTAAAAAGGAGCAAAAATTCTTAAAAGTTACAGAATTGGGGACGGCTAGGTGGCACAGTGAATAGAGCACCAGCCCTGGTGTCAGGAGAACCTGAGTTCAAATCCGGCCTCAGACACTTAAGACTTACTAGCCATGTAACCTTGGGCAAGTCACTTAACTCCAGTTGCCCTCCAAAAAGCACCCCCCCCCGAAAAAAAAGTTACAAAATTCTTAACAGTTAATCTTGGTCTTGTATAGAACTATATAAATTAATTATATAATAGTTTAATGTTGGTCTTCTAAGAGAATTATACTCTCATTTCTCCCTCCC
Source organism: Gymnobelideus leadbeateri (assembly GCA_011680675.1). Lineage (NCBI taxonomy): Eukaryota > Metazoa > Chordata > Mammalia > Diprotodontia > Petauridae > Gymnobelideus > Gymnobelideus leadbeateri. Next base: position 55,509 of record WOXC01009999.1, on the reverse strand, counting down.
TTGCCTTATCCATTTCTCCCCAACCTGGTTCTAGAGTCCATTGTGCAAACTGTCAGTACCAGATACTGGACAAAGTCGAGATCTCACTCATGTGTATCTGGTAAGGTTGTTAGTTGCATCAGTCCCCAGGGTGAGCTTCCTTCCCTGTATCCACATCCCAGGGTATGGAACTAACCTCTTAAAACTCAGTAGGGCTGATATTGCATTACCACCCCCCCACCCCTATATAACAAGTTTTTTTCTTAAACTTCAGGTTATATGGAATTTGAAATCACTTTTCTAAAACCTGCCTCTCCCTGCCTCCCTAGAAGACCCTTGACAACCTAGTCTCCAAAGATTCCTCCCCACCCACAGCAACATTTTAACCTTTGTTGTTATTCAGCAGTACCCGACTGTTCATGACCCCATTTGGTGTTTTCTTGGCAAAGATACTAAGTAGTTTACCATTTCCTTCTCCAGCTCATTTTACAGATGAGGAACTGAGGCAGAGTTAAGTGACTTGCCCAAGGTCACTCAGGTAGTTAAGAGTCTGGGGCCAGATTTGAATTCAGGAAGATAAGTCTTCCTAACTCCAGCTCTGGTACTCTATCCACTGCACCACCTAGCTACCCAATATTCAGTGGTCATCTATTTGTTGGGAGGATGAATGAATACAGCCCCTGGAAGCTCTCTCCCTAGATCATGACCCACTCTTTCACCTACAGTTGATTTAGCTGCTACAAATCCCTTTGCTACCTTTAAGAGTTGGTTCTACCTTTTTTGATAAAGTTATTCTCTTTGTTAGAAAGCAGCTTAGAAGGAGACAGTGACAAACAGAAAAGTTTTGTTAAATTTAATATACATTTAAAAATACGGACTATATAAAAACTCAGTTTTTATAGCTATAATTCTTTTCCTATTCTTTGAAAGTTGAAATATTCACTTTTTAAAATATCTATCAAGTTCATGATAAAATAAAAAAAATTTAAATAAAAATATAAAATTTCTTTACTCCATTATTCTAGGCTGAAACCTGGGCTTCTTTTTTATTTTCTGGGCTTCTATGACCAGTCACTGTACCTCTGGCCTCACTTTATGCACATAAAATCCCAGATCTCATTCTGGAAAGCAAAACAAGTCTCTTCAAATTTAACTTCTTTCTGTAATATCTTTGCCATCTCTCTCACAAAATGTTAACTTGAGACTCTCAAGAGTTCAAGCTGAGTGGTAGAAATGTGGTAATAGACATACTGTGGGGCCAATGAAAAACACTGAGACTGCTTCCTACTGAACAAAAGAAAGCACTGAAACACACTGGACCTATGATGAATGTATAGTCCAATCCTGATTTCAGAAAGTGGGTAAAACATGACTCCCCTCCTCTCAGCAGAATACTCTGCTGGAATTGTCTATTTGTTTTAACTGTACTTCCTAAGTACAAAAGAGCGATCTGCCTGGGGGATGGCGGTGGTGGGGTGTGTGTGTGTGTGTGTGTGTGTGTGTGTGTGTGTGTGTGTGTGTGTGTGTGTGTGTGTGAGAGAGAGAGAGAGAGAGAGAGAGAGAGAGAGAGAGAGAGAGGGAGGGAGAGAGAAAGGTTTGGCTCAAGGGATCATCAGAAAGTGACGAAAAATGTGAACAAAAAAAGTGCATCAGTAAAATATACACTCTTAATTTATTAGCTCCACTTTCCCTTTCCTTACCTCTTAAACAACTCATTCTCAGGTCCCATTTCCCACTTCCCACACCTCAGGTGGGGTAGGGGGGCATAATGGTTTTCCAGACTACAGGTTTCAATGTGAAAAGGATCCTTAAACATATGAACAATGACATCCCACTAACAGAGGTCATGTCATGGTGTAAGAATGGCTAGAGGACAAACACCAATTCCCAAAAAGAGACATTTCACCTTTCTAGGAGTGCTTTCCATCACCTAGGAAGGTAGGCTTTACTTTAAAACAATAAACAATAACTTCTTTTGAGTTTCACACAGGTTGTGAAGTAATGAAAAACCAAACAGCACAGTATCAGGCTCCTGGTACCAAGCAAACACCTGCATTTTTCCTTTCTGAGAAATGTTCTTGTTTGACTTTTTAGTGCTAAAAATTATTACAGACAAACAGCCTATCTCACTAGGGAAACCTTTTGATAGCAAGAACAAACTCATTAACATTCTAAATTCTAGGTCAGCACACAGTTCAAAGAAATACAGGAGATGTTGGGCCAAGTTAAAAGATAGTCATCTTTTATGGTTCTCATGGGCTTTTTAGACTTTTACCCATTTTCAAAATAATGTACTTTTTAATCCACTTTAAAACATGGTCTGCCTATCTATAATCAATACAATCAAAAGGCAGAAAAAGAGGGAGGAGTCTTTACTTTATTGTACCAGATGATTATTAAAATGGTTCCAAGGACAGACTCCAGAAACCACAGACTAGTCTCACTGTGCAGTGTTTTTAATATTCATTTTTCTCATTTCTGACTTTTTTTCCTTTGAAATGTTCTCCATTAGTTTTTCCTTCTTTAAAAAAAAATAAAACTCTGAGAATAGTAAAAAGATTAGCACAGCAGAAAGACCAACCTACTAGGAATCAGGAGGCCTGTGTTCGGATCAACACTTCTTAAGCCAGGGGTCGAAAAAGGAAAGAGTTTAAGAATGAAGCTTAATGAAACTCTGTTATCGGATGATGTTGTGACCAACTTCTGCAGTTTCATTCACTATACAAGGAGGAGTGGACTAGGGCCCTGCTTCCAACTTTAAAAGAATAAGGCTTGGGCGGAGCCAAGATGGCAGAGTAGAAACAGCATTTCCAATGTGCTCTGCCCCACACAAATTTCAAACAATGTGAAAGGGAGCTCCGAACAACTTCTGGAGCCACAGCACCCACAGAACGGCACAGAGAAGCTAACCTCCTGCTGAGAACAGCCCAGCAGCCCTGCAGGGAGCAGCAGCCAGCGCAGAGCACTGAGAACAGGCAGCACAGTGCACTGGGAACCAACAGTGCAGCCCGCAGAGCCGAGCCCAGGTCCTCGGTTTTAGCCCCAGGGCGGCCGGGCCTTCAGCCAGCTGGTGGAACCCCAGAACACCAGCAATTGTGGTGATTCCAGAATTATCAGTACAGATATGCCTAGGACAAAGTAAGAGGTTAGTGCTCTATGGACTTTGGGACCAGTATTTGGGGAACATGTGGCTTCCTCCCCTGGGGGCGAAAAGCTGCTGAAGAAACAGCTGCACAGAAGCCATTTTGCAGCTTCAGTAGTGGCTCTAGCTCCTGGTCTGCGAACTGTAGGAAGATCCAGCAATCATTCTGGGGGTTAATCGCTTTTGCTTTAAACTGCCTGGATCTGGATTGTGGTCTGGGGGGAAGTTTGGGGTGGGTATCCAACTTGCCAGAGTGGGTGGAGGCTTTACAGAGGCCACCCAACTGGAGGAAGTTGTGAAGACCCCACGTTTGGGCAGAAGCTCCCCTGTCTGGTGGCAGAGTCCTACTGTGGCAACAAGCCCAAAAATCAAGTAATTAAGTGGCAATATGCCTAGGCAAACGAAACAAAATAAAAAGAAAAGTTCAACATTGGACTCCTATTTTAGGGGCAAAGAGGCTCAAAGCATGGAGGAGGACTGTGAGGCCAGAACTCCTGCACCAAAAGCCCCAAATGAAAATACAAGCTGGCTACAGGCCATAGAGGACCTTAAGAAGCAGATAAGAGAAGTGGGGGAAAATTTGGGAAGAGAAATGAAAAAGATGCAAGAAAAGTATGAAATGACAGTCAACAGCCTGACTGAGGAAAATAACACCTTAAAAAATAAACTAACTCAAATGGCAAAAGAGTCTCAGAAAGGCAATGAGGAGAAGAATGCCTTAAAAAGTCGAATTTGCCAGATGGAAAAAGAATCTCAAAAGCTCACTAAGGAGATTCATTCCTTCAGAGTTAGACTGGAGCAAATGGAAGCTAGTGACTTTATCAGAAATCAAGATACTATTAAACAGATCCAAACAAATGAAAGAATAGAAGGCAATGTGAAATATCTCATGGGAAAAACCACTGACCTGGAAAATAGATCCAGGAGAGATAATTTAAAAATTATTGGACTACCTGAAAGCCATGATCAAAGAAAACCTAGAAATCATCCTTAAAGAAATTCTCAAGGAAAATTGCCCTGATGTTTTAGACCCAAAGGGCAAAATAGAGGTTGAAAGAATCCTTTGATCACCTCCTGAAAAAGATCCCCAAAAGAAAACTCCCAGGAATATTATAGCCAGGTTCCAGAATCCCCAGATCAAGGAGAAAATACTACAAGCAGCCAAGAAGAAACAATTTCAATATTGTGGAAACACAATCAGAATAGCCCAGGACCTGGCAGCTTCTACATTGAGGGACAGAAGGGCATGGAATATGATATTACAGAGGGCAAAAGAGCTGGGATTGAACCCAAGGGTCACCTACCCAGCAAAACTGAGTATCTTGTTTCAGGGGAAAATATGGTCATTCAGTGGAATAGAGGACTTTCAAGCATTCTTGATGAAAAAACCAGAGTTGAATAGAAAATTTGACATTCAGACACAAGAAGCAAGAGATGCTTGAGAAGGTAATCAAGGAAATCAAAAGGAACTTATCAAAGTTGGACTATTTACAGTCCCACATGGAAAAACAATAACTGTATTTGATGAAACCTTTCTCGTTATGAAAATAATTGAAGATGGGTACATGGCATATGTTCACAGGTATACATGGATAGAGGGCACAGGTTGAATTTGATGGGAAGGGATGATTATTATTTTTTTTTGGAGGGCAATTGGGGTTGGGTGACTTGCCCAGGTTCACGTGGCTGGGTTTTTGTCTGTGTGTTGGGTGTCTGGGGCCGGATCCGAGCTCGGGTCCTTCTGGCTCCAGGGCTGGCTCTCTGCTCGCTGCGCCACCTAGCCGCCTCAAGGAAGGGATGATTCTTAAGGGGTGAAGTCAAGAGGTGAGAGAGGAAAGTGGCAAGAGGAGACGGAGAGAGACAGAGTAGGGCAAACTATCTCATGTAGAAGAGGCAGGGGGAAGTAGTTGCAGGGGAGGGGAAGAACAGGAAGGCAAAAAGGCAAAAGCATATTCTCATTGAAGTTGGCTCAAGGAGAGAATCACATACATACTAAATGGAATATCTTACCCTCACTCACTCTCCTGAGTAGGGGAAAGGGGGATGAGAGGGGGATGATGGAGGGGAGGGCATTCTGGGGAGAGGGGAGGTTAGAAGTACCCACTATCAAAGAGGGACAGGATCAAAGTAGGGAATGGACCAGGTGGGAGGTGAGACAGGTGGGGGGAAATATAAGCAGTCTTTTACAATATATCTACTATGGTAATGTTTTGCAGAGATATACATGTACAACACATACTAAATTGCTTATCTTCTCAGAGGGAGTGGGTGACAAGGGAGGAAGGGAATGGATCTGAAAATCAAAGTTTTAAAATTAAATGTTTCATAAGATGTGCAGGCATTGGGGCTCAGAGATTCACCTTGCCCTAATGGCAAAGTCGAAGGGGGTATGGAAGAAGATATGGGAGAGAGCAGATTGGATGAGGGGATATCTAGTGGGACTGCTATTCTGGGGTGGTGGGTAGGGAAAAATGGGGGAAAAATGTAACTCATAATCTGGTGGAAATGAATAATGTAAACCAGAAGTTAATAAAGCATTTGTTTAATAAAAAAAATAAAAAATTTAAAAAAAAAAAGGATAAGGCTCTTAAATTATATGTGGCAGATACCACTGAGTATGGAGGAAAGTACTGGGATACCATCCATATAAGCCCATCAGTGGTAGGAGAGCAGAATAGCAATGATTTGTGATTAGATGGTGGAGGGGGGTGGCGGCGGCTGTGGCGGTAAGGTTAATATCAAAGATTACTATCTATGAAAATGCATTGTTTAAAAAAATTTTTAAAAAAATGCCTTGTTTTTATATATTATGAACAGAATACCTACTGAGTCATGAGAAATGATGAAAGTTTCACCAAAACCTGATACAGAATGAAGTGAGAAGAACTAAGAGATACTGTCATTATGCAATAAAAACAAAACTTTGAAAGACAAAAAAAATATCCACCTATGCAATAACCAATCACCACGATTCCAGAGGACTAATGCTGACACAAATGTCAATGTCTCAATATGCAGAATATAACATACTTTTTTTGGATATAGCAAATAAGGGGATTTGTTTTATTTAACTGCATATGTTACAAAGGTTTAGTCTCTTTTTTAAAAGTGTGTGGGGGATAGGGAAAGGAGGAGAAAAAATAAATGCTTATTAAATTTTTAAAATGTAATTAAAACACAAAAAAGGAATCGATTTAATTTGTTAAAAATATATTCATACTGAAGGTTACAGGAAACTGATTAAATAGTTCTTTTATTCACAACATAGTTATTCAAAGGAAGATCAGATTATAACAAATGAAACACATCAATAGGATGTTTGTTTTTTTTAATAACAAATGTGAGAACAGGCAAAGGCTCTTTTAATGATATAATTCCTCTGCCCTTTCTCATAGGATTTAGAGCTGAAAGGGTACACAGAAATCATTTACTCCAAATCCCTCATTTTACAAAAGAGGAAACTGAAGTGCAGAGAGTATTTTCTTGGGATTTACCAATATCACTGTTACTAACATCATCAGGATTTAAACCTAGGTGGCACAGGGGACAGAGTGCCAAGTCTGTAGCCAGGAAGACTCACTCATCTTCCTGAGTTCAAATCTGGTCGCAGACACAATCTGTGTGGCCCCAACCAAGTCACTTAACCCTGTTTGCCTCAGTTTCCTCATCTATAAAATGATCCTGAGAAGGAAAAGGCAAACCACTCCAATATCTTTGCCAAGAAAATCCCAAATGGGGTCACAGAAAGTTGGATACAACTGAACAACACAAAAACAAAAACTGCTGATTCCAGTCCAGTGAACTTTTTACCACAAATATTCTTACTACGTTAATGGTCAAGGATGAAAACAAAATGAAAAGTCTATAATACTGAGTTGTAATTATTAATTATTTTTAAACCAGGAAGGCCATATTAATATGTGTTTGGTTGTGGGGTTTTTTTTTTGTTTGTTTGTTTTTGTTTTTTGGAGGAGAGAAGGCAGGGCAATTGGGGTTAAGTGACTTGTCCAAGGTCACAATGCTACTCAGTGTTAAGTGTCTGAGGATGGATTTGAACTCAGGTCCTCCAGACTTCAGGGCTGATGCTCTATTCACGGCACCACCTAGCCACCCCAGGTCACATTAATATTACATGACCTTTATGAATCCTATATTCTAATCAAACCAGACATTCCCCATTCCCTAAACAGTGGCATTAAAATTCCTAAAAACACTTCCTTTGTTCAAGTCATTCCCAACTATCTCCCATGAAAACCTTATCTTTCCAGGTATAGGAAGTTGGGAGTAAACCCAAGGACTGCACTTGTATACAGAACAGTAACAAGGCTAGTTTGGTTGGAATGTAGAATGAGTAAAGAGGAAAAATATATAATAAGCCTGGAAAAGTACTCTGGAACCAAACCATGAAAGGCTTGAAGGCCAGATAGAAAGTCTATATTTGACCCTGATTTGATAAGGACACACAGTTTACTAAGTTACTGGAGTGATGTGGTTTAGGAAAATCAGCTTTGGAACCACAATAAAACTTGAGAACTCTAACCAACACAATGACCAACCAGACACCAGAGGTATGCTGATAAAGGATCCTACCCATCTCCTGTGACGTGGAGGTGAAGGATGAAATATGAAGAAGACATGTGGTTTTTTGGACAAGGCCACAGTGCAGATCTGTTTTGTTGTTGGTTTTTTTAGGGTTTTTTTTTGCATTTTGGAGGGCAACTGGGGTTAAGTGACTTGCCCAAAGTTACATGGCTAGTAAGTGTGTCAAGTGTCTGAGGCCAGATTTGAACTCAGGTCCTCCTGACTCCAGGGCTGGTGCTCTATTGACTACACCACCTAGCCACCCCATCCATCTTGTTTAACTGTGTATTTGTTACAAGAGTTTTGTTTTTCTTTTTTTCCAATGGAAAGGAGGGGCAAGTAGGAGGGAAAGAAAATAAATGTTTGTTAATTGAAAAAAAAAAAAATTAAAACAAAACAAGAAAACCAAATATTTTGTGTGGAGGATGAATTAGAAATGGAACATATTTAAGGTAGGGAAATTAATTGGGAGGTTGTTATATGAAATAACAAATTTCTTATAGCAGCTTTTGTCATTCAGTCATTTCAGTCATGTTTGACTCTTTGTGACCACATCTGAAGTTTTCTTGGCAGAAATACTGGGGTGGTTTGCCATTTCCTTCTCCAGTTCATTTTATAGATGAGGAAACTGAAGCAAACAGGGCTAGGTAACTTGGCTAGGGTCACACAGATAATAAGTGTCTGAGGCAGGATTTGAACTTAGGAAGATGAAATTTCTTGACTCCAGCTCAGGAATTCTATCCACTGAACCACCTAGCTGTCCCTTTAGGGCAACTGAGCCTATATGCCAAACTAATCTCTAGGGAGGCAAAGAGAAAATGACCAAATTGAAGGTAAAGCTCTATGTAAATGGAATTAAGTGTGTCCCTGGAATTTCCTGGCCTTTAGTATCTCAAAATGCTATGTAAAGGTCCTGAGATTAGGAATCTAGTCAGGCAGTCTAGATGTATCTTCAAGGCTAAAACATATAACAGTAAAAGGCATTCTTGTCTACAGTGAAATCTGCCATTTTAAAAAATGGCTTCCCTTTTTAAGGCAGATATTTCCAGATTAGAGAGAATTAGGATCTTTTTTTTAAGTCATTTAGAATTTTTTAAATGAACAAACTATAGATAATAACTGGGAGAGGCAGATATGCCAATTTTAATCAACATTTTTATGCTGTGCCTAAATCTCTTATAAGTCTCAGCTGATTACAGCCTGATGAGATTACTTGAATATGCAATTAAATTAGTCATGTTCCTCTAAGCTCAAGAGTGAAAAATAGAAACAACCTTAAAAACTCTAAACAAATGCAACTCCAAAGAAGGAAAAATCACAAATAAAAGTTACATTAAACTTTCCCTAAGAGATATATTAGATTATTTCATTTCATAACTTGAGGAGGGCAGGGAGTGGGAGAGGGTGGGGAGAGAGTTAATAGTATTAAGCTGAGGGGTGGCTAGGGGGCGCAGTGAGTAGAGCGTCAGCCCTGGAGTCAGAAGGACCTGAGTTCGGATCCGGCCTCAGACACTTAACGCACACACAAACAAAAAACCTAGCCGTGTGACCTTGGGCAAATTACTTAACCCCAATTGCCCTCCAAAAAGCAAAAAAAAAAAAATAGTATTAAGCTGAGGATACCAAGTCATTTTCTATTTCAAACTTAATCTCGCTCCTTAAATGCTACTCAAACATATGTGCTAGTCTTCCTTCTGCAGCGCAAGTTTAGATGGTCTATAGACCTGCCTGATGCTGATATAATCAGTCCTCTGCCTTATAATTTTAACAAGAGCTGTTTTAACATCTAGTCAGATACCAAATTCGAAGAAAACCTGCCTAGCAAATCATTTTTTTGAGTAAGTAGACTCTGGCCATTTTAACAATACTGTTAGCTTCTTCAGGTGTTAGGAACTCCTTGAAGTGGCAAAGCTGGAAACTAAGGGTATATGTATCAACTAAGTAATAGCTGAAAAAATGATGGCACATTCATAAGATGTCATCGAATGCTAAGGTGCTGGAAGGAAAATAATGAAGAGGATGGTTTCAGAGACAACTGGGAAGCTTTGTATGAAATGAGCTCACCAGGAAAACAATTTATATGACATCAACACTATAAAATGATTTTTAAACACTTAAAAAAAAAAAAACTCCGACCAAGTAATTATCGACCATGATTCCAGAGGACAGATGAATGCTGCCCACTTTCTGACAGAGAGGCAACTGATTAATGCACAGAATGGGACATATATTTTTGGACATAACTGTGGGGATTTCTTTTATTTGATTATACATATTTGTTACAAAGGTGCTTAATATAGTGGCAAGCACATAGCAGATGTTATATGATGGGAAAAGAGGGGGAAAATGCTTGATAATTGGATAAAATCAATTTTAATGAAAAAAAATCAGGTCACTTATTAAATATGTAGTAAATTATGCAATTAGTTTTGAGTGAATATAGTCTATGCATCACAACAATACTGTCAGCCTCTTCAGTGTGGGGTGGGTATGTGATATAGATATATCTACATCTCTCTCTGGGCAGGTAGGTGATACTGTGAATGCTGGGTCTGAAGTCAGGAAGACTCATCTTCCAGAGTTTAAATCTGGCCTCAGACACTGTGTGACTCTGGGCAAGTCACCCAGCCCTGTTTGCTTCAGTTTCCTCATCTTTAAAATGAGCTGGAGAAGGAAATAGCAAACCACTCCAGCAGTTATCTTGGTCAAGAACTACCCCTCTTTCCGCACCCCCCCCCCAATCATGAAGAATTGGACTAAATAACACCTTGTGTGTGTGTGTGTGTGTGTGTGTGTGTGTGTGAGAGAGAGAGAGAGAGAGAGAGAGAGAGAGAAAGAGCGCCTAGAATGCAGGCTTTTCAGTCAAATTTTCCCACAAAATTGTCACTGGCAATTTGGCCAGGGATGTCCCTATTCCTTTTCTTTTTTTGGAGGAGGGAAGGCATGGCAATTGGGGTTAAGTGACTTGCCCAAGGTCACACAACTGGTAAGTGTTAAGTGTCTGAGGCCGAATTTGAATTCCACAGCTGGTACTCTATTCACTGCTCCACCTAGCCACCCCAGTTCCCCCTATTTCCATGATCAAAAAGAAACAATCAGGGCTCTGGAAAAATCTGAAAGGTACAAAAAACATCAAGCATTATCAAAGGACAATGGAAAGTCTTTATTTATTATGCAGATTCAACAGGGAAAGAGAGGAAAGGATGAGAAAGAAAATAAACACAAAAATCCAAAAGCAGAGACTTTATTATAAAGTTCTACAGTGAAAAATTTTACAAGTAGAACACTTACAATCAAACAACCTCCTTTCTGAGGTACAGGTATAAAAGTTACAGAAGAAACCAGAAAAGACTTTAAATTTGCATGTCTATACCTAAATACTTCCATGGATATGTGTGGTCTTCAATTTGAAGCCATCCTCCCACAACCCATCCAGGCCACCTCATTCGTCATTATCCAGGAATTCCTAAAGAAAGGAGCCACCCAACCACTTCCTCTAAAAGTCTACAATGCTTCAGTACATGCAAGTCTCCATCAATTATCTCTGGCTCAGTCTACATGACTGGCCCCACCTGTAGCCTAGGACCAAAGAGTCACTCTAAGACAAACTGGGTACAAAGTTTTCAAGGTAGAATTCAGCTCAACTTCTTAAAAAAGCTACTTAAAAGGAATATTATTATCACCATCAACATTTAGTACTTTGCATTTGTAATACACTTAAATATGTGATCAGGAAAGTTCTATGGCTGAAAAGTCTGCATTCTAGATCCTTAAGAACTCTACCAAAACAAATTACCCTCCTTTCACAGAGAAAGGAAACTGAGGCTCAGAAAGGTTAAATGGTAAAATCTCACACAAGCTGGTAGAGTTGGGGCTTGAACTGAGGCTTTCCAACTCTTCTAATACTAGATCATGTTGCTACTCAAGTTTCCAGTCTAAATAAAGACTATCACTTAAAATACATGGAGCAAAGCTGAGAAACCATTTGTATTAAATTCAGATTTACAAAAAGCTGAGATCAATTAAAATAAAGAGAAGGCAGTTATCTACAAATTTTCCTTCTAAAATTAAAGTAAGTTCTTCTCTACTAGAGCAGTGCAAAGAGTGCCAAAGACAGGAGCAGAGGTGCCCGGAACACTACCCGTAGGGATACATGCACCAGACAGCTATTACACCCTAGGGAAGCAAATGAATAATTACTGAATTTGGCATCCTGAGAACTATTCCTTGGGGAAGGAGAATTTCATAACAATCGCTTCAGAGGAATAATTCCTGGCATTGTAGGTGGAAGGGACACCAGATCTAAAGTTGGAAGAACTGGTTTTGAACACCAGCTCTGTTACTCAAAAACTGTGTGTTCTTGGACAAATCATTTTTACCATTCTGAACCTCAGTTTCCCCATCTGTTACATCAGGGGATTGCACTCAATCATCAATGAGGTCCCTAACTAATCTATAGTCCTATGATAACAGAAGATAAGGATCTTGGTGTTTTTTTTTTCAAGATGGGATTGCTGAGGGTGAAGACAAAGGAGAAAAGTGAAAATTTATGAAGGTAGGGAGAAAGTGATTGATACTACGCTAGATGTGATGGATGGAGTTTAATTCCATAGATATAACTACAGCTTGGTTTAGAGAAAGCTGCGATTTTCTCCTTTAGGGTCTATGCATCACTCTAAAAGGAAATGATTATCATTCCCCTTAATCTGTGTAACCCAAGGCAAAGTCACTTAACCCTGTCTGCCTCAGTTTCCTCATTGGTGAAAAGAGCTGGAATAGGAAATGGCAAACCACTCCAGTCTCTTTGCCAAGAAAACCCCGAAAGGGGTCATGAAGAGTCAACACGATTGAAAAATGATTAAATATATCTCCTAAATCTCAGTCCCTTAGGACTCTGCCAAAACACAAGAGCAAAGGTCTCTACTGTGCTGAATTAGATTCCTCTCCAGCATCACTGGCTCTTCTTTTTAAAAGCACCCAGCTAGAGCCCAACTAGGAGTCATGGAATTTGGTTGGCTATTTAATGTTTCTAAAAATGTACCAGTCAGATACTTTCTGATACAAGGCCCATGTAATTATAAAAACAAACAGACACAAATCAACTAAAAATGTTCCCACAGTGGGAACATGCCATAGTTCAGTGGGAGTTGAACAGCTTGGGAATGATAACATTTAAAGTCTAGTCAGGTGGTGTGTTCTACTATGGAATGGAAACTTAGAATTAGGTCAGATCTTTTTCATTTTCATGTACAATGTACTTCACTGAGACAGAAAATTTCCTCTTAAAAAAGCCTGTTAGTAGCAGCCTCTTACTGTTATTACTATTGCTGGCAATAAGTTTCTTCTTTTTGTTGTTTAATTTTTTAAATTAATTTTGCTTTTAACTTTTAACCTAGATGACTAGTATAAACAAACCAAAAAAATACAAATAAGTATATTCTCTGAAAGTTATTCAACAATACAAATAACTATTTACAACTAACAATCCATTAAATTTTGAAATTTACCCTTTGTTAACAGAAAGGCTGTGCCCTACCTATGTCTTATTTACTAATCTAATCTAGAACCCTCAGGTCAGCCTCTTTTTTTGTCCCATTATACAGCCCTGAAGCAGAAACAATGAACAGCTTTGAAAAAGGATAGCACTGCAGAATGGTAACACCACATGCCATGGCAGTTTTCAGACATCCTCCATAACAACTGTGTCTTTTTCATTAAATGTCAAAGGCTGAAACAACCAAGATACTAGTAGGCAAATTACAGTCAAAAAGTAAATGCTTGGGGGGTGGGGGGGGTGGTAGCTGGAACCAGAGCTCACCCTATTGGTAACATCCTTTACTTTTTGGCATTCCACAAGGAGAGTTGCTGGATCTGCTTCTGGAAATGAGAATCAACGAGGGAGCCTTAAGCTCTGTTTCTCTGCAGCAGTACAAATCTTAATGTGGTGATACAAAGCCTTTTAATTGTCTGCTGAGCCAGAAATGAGTATACATAAAAAAGGCTCTAAAGAGCCTTACCCAGTAGTGAACAAGGCAAGAACTGTTGTGGGCATCTGGGTTAAGGATGGAGCTTGGCCTCTTTCTCAGTCACCACGTGGCTGTGAATACATAGCTCAGAAGTGTCTTACCTCTGGTTGCATTTATTCCTTCTTGATTTTAGCTACAAATAGAATTAGCCAGGTTACAACCTGGTGAATTGTAACAGATCCTAAGGGCCACCAGAGGTCCAGCAATTGGTATGCATGGTAGAATCTGTAAGTAGCCATAGCAGCTGAGCTCGGTGAGATAGTGGCATGGAGCTTGACCTATGCCAGAAGTGAACTGACCCAGCAGCAAAGATACCCTGTCTATACTCCAAAGTGAACTTGGTGGTCATATGTTTGTTAGTCATCACTTTAAGTGTGAGCTCACACTCGAAGGGACCAAATTGCTATATAGAGTGTACCTTGGTTTACAGAGATATTTCCCTATCCCTGTCCTTGCTATACTTTCTAAGCAAGCATCCTTTTTGTAAAAGCTAATATTAACTGATTGATACTGAGGAGTGATCAACTGGCCCAAAATGATATTGGCAGGATAATTGGTCAAATAAGTGTTCCCAGGGAACTGAATGGGAGCTTCTGTATGATAGCATTAGAAAACTACCTCAGCCTCTCAGGGTCACCCCAAGAACTCTGAAAGAAAACATAGCAAGCCATGCGTATTTTGTGGATTCAACCTAGTAGTCAGAGTGTGACTTGGGAGCTTGAGTCCAGATCCTATGCCCTATACATGTTATATAAAATACTATTTTAAAACATAAATTTTAATGATTATTGTATTACTTTAGGCTTTGGACTAGAAGGAAGTTAAGATACCTGTGACTTAAATGATGAATGCTAAGCATCAGGGATACAAAGATAAAACTGAAATTAGCCTGAAGGGTCTTACATTTTAACTTCTCTATTTACTGGGGGGCTGGGGAGGGGGGGGTAGGGAAGGGGTTTAGAATGGATGATTTTAAAGGTGCTTTTCAATTCTAACATTATACTGATTTTCTATGGGTGAATCAAATTACAGAATTGTTTGGACAAGCAACTTTTTTCCATTTAATTTCAAAAGAAATTTTCCCTTGGCAACAGGGTCCAGGGCAGAGGATGTGTCAAAGAGGCCTCTAAAGGTGGAAGAAAACAAAAGCCAAAAACTAAGGCTTTGTGGGATTCTTCCAACTCAAGTATTATAGATCCACAGAAAAAATTAACTATGACCTTAAAGATGATAATGACTGAAAAAAAAATACAAGCCACAGAATGAAGGCAATAGAGACATGATGAAAAAGATTACTGGGGAGAAAAGGAGAAAAAATCCGATAGTCCATATCCGTCTTTTGAATTTTAAACTTATATTTCCAACATGCTGGCCATTTATATCTGGATGTCCATCCAGCAACTCATATTCACCAAAATCAACACTATAATAATCTCCACGTACTTCCAACCTCTCCTAAGTCCAACCAAAGCTCTCTGACTTCTATATGTCTGTTAATGGCAGCATCATCCTCTTAATTAGGCTCAAAATCTGGATATTCTTTGTTTGTCATTGTCCCCCCTCCCCCTCCTTTTACTCTTACATCCAATCAGCTGCCAAATCCTGTGGATTATTTTCTCATAATATCCTTGGCATCACTCTGTAACATTCCATTCTCTGTGTTCCAACCCCAGTTCAAGGCTTTCTTTGTTACAGCCTGGAATATTGAGATAGATCATCATCCATAACATGCCACCTAGCTATGGGTATACCCCAAGGCTTTATCCTGGGCCCTTTTTTTTCCTCTTCTCTTTCTTGGTAATCACATCAGTTCACACGATTTAACTGTTTTCTCTATGCTAAGGATTCTCAGACCTGTATTTCCGGCCCTAGTTGCAACAACTGCCTACTGGACATTCTGAATCTGATATCCCAGCAACATTTGTGTAATAAAAACTGGCATTTATATAGCACTTTGGGATTTACAAAGAACTTCATATCCACTTGATCCTCACAACCTTCTGAGATAAGTACTATTATTATCCTCAGTCTTATAGCTGAAGAAAACTGAGGCTGACAGAGGATAAGTGAATTTCAGGGTCACACAGCTAAGTAAGTGTCTGAGGCAGAATGGGATTAAGTCTTCCTTACACCAAGACCACCTTCTATCAAATTCAACTTTTCCAAAATAACTCATTATCTTTCTCACTAAATCCAGCCCTCCTTCTGAACTTCTCTATTTCTGTTAAGGGCACTATCATTTTTCTGGGGCAGCTAGGTGGCACAGTGGATGGATCACTGGGCTTGGCATCAGGAAGTCTCACTCATCTTCATGAGTTCAAATCTGGCCTAAGACACTTACTAGCTATGTGATCCTGGGCAAGTAACTTAACCCTGTTCGCCTCAATTCCTCATCTATAAAACAAGCTGGAGATCTCATGAACAATATAAATGGCAAACCACTCCAGTATCTTTGCCAAGACATAATGAGTTAGACATGACTGAAATGACTCAACAACAGGGCCTCACTACCTTTTACCTGTACCATTGGAACAGACTCCTAACTGGTCTCTTCCCTATATAATCCACCCTTCACAAGATGTACTTCCATATCCCACCACCCTTTAATTTGATAATATCCAGTATTTATCAAGCACCTACTTTGTGTCAGGCACTGCGGAAGTGCTAGGGATACAAATATGAAAAAGCCTGTCTTCAAGGAGCTAACAATTTAATGGGACAACATGCCAAAAAGGCTAGAGAGGGGGGAGGAGGGGATGAAAATGTGTAAACTGACTTGAACCCAGGGGTCTTCCTGACTCTAGTCCCACTGATCTCTCTACTAGACCATGTTGCTGCTGCTTTCCTAGTGGCTGGCACATACAGAAACACTTAATAAATGCCTGTTAACTGATATTTCTACACCTCTCCATCCCACTATCCCCAATTTATTTCATATCTTACCATATAATAATTAAACTTCCCAAAATGGCTGTCAACCTCCTGCTCAAAAACTTCCAATGGCTTTCAAATAAAGGTCAAATGTCTTAGTTTAGAATTCAAGTGGCACCTGCTTTATGTCTCTTCTACCCACCCTTCACTTAACCTAAACTCAACCAAACCAGACTAAATCCTTCCTGAACATACTCTATGCTTGCCTTCCTCCGTGCTATGGTTACCTAGTTTACCTAGTTCTCCCTTAGTCTAAGAAGCCTCCTGTCTCCGAGTTAAAATGCTACCTAGTTACCTATTCAATGAAGTATTATTATTAACAATTTTTTTAAATTTTAAAAATTATTATTATTAAAAATAAGTATGATAATATTCACTTTAAAGTTCTTCAAAGCCCTTTCCTGATCTCCCCCTAGCTAAAAGAAATCTTTCCATTGATATCCCAGTCCCTGGTTTTAACCTCTCCTACTAAAATGCTTATTTTCTACCTTTGTGTTATTTATAAAAAAAATAACCATAACCAGCTCTTTGAGGGAAAGATTTGTCACATATTTATCTGAAGGTCCCTTAACACTTAGTTCAATATTGTACACCCATGGGAAGAAAATTTTTACTGAATGAATCTGTGTATGACATACTGTATGACAAGATATAAAACAAGTCATACACCCAAAGGTTTCATGCCTGCAGAGATCAAATCTGAGTGATCAAAATATTCATATAAAAATGATAAATTAAGCATATGTAGGATAGATATTGAATAACATAGACCATAAACCAAATTTACAATATATAAAAGACAAATATAGAGAAATGTGGCCTAAATCAACAAAGTGGCAAATTTAGTATGATTAATAAGCACTACAGTAATACTCTTTTTTTGTCATGGTAAAACCTACTTCTAAGGAGAGAAATGATAAATTATACACACACACAAAACCTAAAAACAATTAAAAAAACTAAGTGGAAACTTCTCTAAGAGGTTATATATTGTGAACAATATATATGAACTCTGATAGCCATGTTGATTCATATGACCACTAGTATTAAAATAAAGTAAAAGCATAATTTGCCTTTTATTATTTAAAAAATACATGACACATGTGAAATGATTTGAGGGAGATGGAGAAAGAAAATGGTCAAGGATAGACAAAGGATTTCCAAGCACACAAAGTTATATTTTAAAATGAATGTAGTCAAGCAGCATGGTGGTTTTTGAGGAGGAAGTTGGAAATCAAGGACTTGATGCTGGGAGGGCTACCTTACACTGGATGTCAAAATCAGGACCCAAAAAGATTTTGACAGGCTGAATATAAAATGAAATTTAATGACATAAATGTAAAGTCTTATACCTGGGGCTCTTAAAAAAATCAACTTCATAAGTACAAAGTGCCTATGGAGAAGTTATTTTAGAAGACTGCAAAGTCAACTATCCAACACTGTGACACTCTTTCACTTTTTATGTATGGAATCATCAATGCCTGGCATGTTGTGGGTGCATAATGCTTACTGATTGGCTGAATCAGCTGAAAAAACTAAAGCAACTTTAAGTTACATTAAGAGAAGTATAGTATTGAGCTCCTAGAAGGTGACAGGCCACTGTACTTTGTCTTAGTAAGACCATATCTCAAATTTTGTGTTCAATTCTGGATAATAGTTTAGATAAGATGCTGACAAGCTGAAGAATATTTGGTTGAGAACAAGCAGGAGCATGCAGAAAATGGAAACCCTGACAGGAAGATGAGCTGAAGGGAATGAGGAGGAATTCAGGGAGAACATGGTAAGTTGTTATTTAGTCATTTTTCAGTCATGCCCAACTCTCCATGACCCCATCTGGGGTTTTCTTGGCAAAGATAACTGGAGTGGTTTGACATTTTCTTCTCCTGGTTATTATAGAGATGAGAAAACTGAGGCAAACAGGGTTAAGTGACTTGCTCAGGGTCACACAACTAGTAAATGTCTGAGGCTAGATTTGAACTCAGGTCTTCTTGACTCCAGGACCATTGCTCTATCCTCTTCACCACCTAGCTTCCCCCATGAAAATGGTACTGATGCTCTCAAAGAGTTATGATAGAAAAGGGCTTAAAAATAGCCTGGCACCAGATTAAAGAACAAGGTGCATTGGATGGAAGCTTCAAGAAGGCATATTTAGGTTTAATTTAATAAAGAATAATGGACAACTCAGATTTATACAACATTTTAAGGTCTGAAAAAGAGATTTCCTTATATAACCCCATGAGGTAATGTAATGAACATATTAATTACTCCCATTTTATAGTAAAGCAAAGTGAGGCTGAGGGGTTAAGAAGCTTTCTTATGGTCACAAAATAGTGTGTGGGAAACAGAACTTGAACCCAAGTTTCCTACCCACAAGTCAAAACTTCTGAACAATAGAAGCATCCAAAAGTACTATGGGCTCCCTCTAGAGGTAGTCAATTCACTCAAGTACTTCAAGTCTCTTTTAAGTGAAAGCTGGATGCTGGGGATTCTGTTTCTGGTACCAGCTGTAGTGTGAGACCCTGTGGTCTCCCTCAGTGAGAGGATATGTTTTCAGTAGCAAAGAGTAGGTAGCAGGAGAAGGAATAGGCATTCCTGGATAATCTGATGGGAGAAGTTTTATATAAAAGATGGGAAAAAATGGCAACACACCTAAGGCACAAGGCCAAAATAGCAGGCAAGAAAATAACAATGTTGTTAGAAGCATTGGAAACAAAAAAAGATTTAGTCACCGACAGCATTTAGCTCAAGGATCTGCCTGGGAAAATGAAGACATTCCAACTGCCCAAAGGGAAGACAACTTCATTTGGAGTGGATGGTAAAACACTATATACTATATATGTATATGTACACATACACATACATACATATATACTATATAGATAACGAACCATAGACAACCACAAAGTTTCATGTTTTGCGGTTGATTGATGAAATTTTATCTACTCTCAGTACCACAGAAGTTGCAGTGCAGAGAAAGAAATAAACACTTCTACTCTGAGCTGTGTAATTCAGGTTAGTAGGCAAAAGGGTGGATGAGGAGAGAGCAAAAGTGCCCGAACAAACACCAGATAGAGACCCTAGAGAACAAGAAAAGATGAAAAAGGTGGTGTCCGTCAGCCTTGCAATTAAAGGGGCTTTAAGATATAAGAGGTGCAGCCTCTTCATTTTACAAAAGAAGAAAACGACCCAGCACACTGAAGAGACACGCCTTGGGTACAGTGGGTGGCACAGCTGGAATTAGGAACTGAAATGTCTTCCTAGTCCAATGTTCTTAATACCAGATAAGCCGAGTGACTACAGTTTTATGTACCAACACCAAGAAGCAAATATAAAGATAGGTCTTTTTAATCTTATCTGTCAAAGCAGATTCAGAGGTGAGGAAATCCAAGTTAACCTAGCTCCTTTACTCTCTGAATCATGAATCTCCAAAAGTAGTTTTGAAAAAATAAGTCCATCTAATTTCCCCCCTCCAGCCCTTATCACCCAAATTAAGTATCTTGGGGTTTTATCTTTATGAAAATGGGGAAGGAGGGAGAAAAAGTTTGTGAAGTCACTGTAGGTATGCATTTTGCAGGAGTATCAGTAATCTTAGCATTTCTTTTTGGTGTTCACCTTCAGGCAAAAGATAAAATTTTCTTCAATTATTTATCAATAACTGTGAACCAGAGTTTTCTTTTAAATTGAAGATCAAACAAACAAAAACCACATACAGGAGAGGAAGAAGCAAACACCTAAAGAACAGAAAAGAAGCCAGATCACATCCAGAAGTGGGGATTCTCATGGTGGTGCTTCTCTGGAGAATCACAGATAGTATAGTGTTTGATAATTCAATTTTTTAAAGGTTCATTTGGGGTCAGACTGAACGAGCCTTATTGCTTTTTTATAACGCTGCCTTACAAAGTGACTCACTTAACTATCATGTCCCCTCAGTCTTTTCTCTAAGTTCGAGTTCCTTCAACTGATGTCCCTATATTCACGGTTTCCATTTATTTTCCTCATCCTGCTAGCTCACCCTTGAATATGATCCTGCCTGTTAGTGTCCTACCTAAACTGTGGTGCCCAGAATTGAACACAGAAATCCAGATGTGGTCTGACCAGGGCAGAGTACAACTGGACTTTTACCTCCCCTCATGAGGTGAGCATTATATCCTCTAGGGCATTTTTTGTGTTTGTTTTTTAGATTCTATGTCACAGTGCTGATTCAATTAACTAAACTCCAAGATCTTTTAAAATGTGCTCCATTTAAGAGGTAAAAAGGAAATTAATTCGTACCTTTTCTCCGCAACAGGCCAGTGAAAAATGAGTTGTTTTAACTTTTTAGTTAAATGAAGAAAGCATGCACAGAAAACAACATCGAGAAACAAGACATCTGCAAAGTTGGTGGTACCAGGTTGCAATGTTGCAGCTCTTCCGTCTTTTTTTAACACTAATACAGCCCTTCCTGTAACTGATCCAGTTCTCTCCCCACCAGTGCCAGTCCCGGGTTCCCAGCAACTCCGCCTTCCTTCCCACCCCGCTAATAACCACTCACCGAATTTCTCAATTGCACGGGTTGCTGTGACCTGATTTGGACAATACACACTATATTCCAGATCTGCCACCTGGAACTAAGTGGGAGGGAAGTTAAGTCACAACCGAAAGGGAAAATTCTCACCCTTAACTTGCAATTGCACTCAACATGTACAAGACAAGAGACTCTAAAAGCTCTAGCACGCAGGGTTTGTTGTCTGTTTTGGGGGTGGGGTGGCAAGGAAAGAAAACGGGGCTGTATGAAAATGCTAAATAAGCTGTTTTCCTTACAAAGTTAAAAAAAAAAGATGCACCCCTTCTCCCAGCGCCTCTCCCTCCCTGGCCCCCTCACCATCCAGTCCTTCCCACCCCTTCCTGTCCCCCTAGGCTCAGACACAGCCAACCAGCTCCCGCCGCTCTCGTGGGCTGATGTTGGGGGGTAGACGGGGTCGGCAGGGAGGCTCTTGGCTTCCTACCTCCCTCAAACGGCTCCCTTTGTCGTTTCCTCGGGGCCCCCCTGCCTCTTGAGCCAGTCACCACTCATCATCACAAGGTTCTAAAGCCATTCCTATCTGGTTTTAATAAAACCAGAGCAGTCCCAGGAAAGCAATCTTTGCAGCCGGTCCTGGAGGAAGGGCGGCACACACAGGCACACACTTGACAAACAGACCCCCCACCCTCCCCACGCCTCGCTTGGGAGGTTCAGTCAGGGGGGAACGGAGCTGAGAAACTAACACTCGCCTCTTCTCACCGCCCTGAGTAGAAATGGACTCGAGCAGCTGATTTCTTCTTTTTTGTCTCAAGCTTCTGACAACAGTAGGGGAAACCCTACTCCAGAGCGGGCCCCCTCCTCCTTCAACATTTGTAAATCCACCCAACGGAAGCCGCAGCAGCAGCAGCAGCTCCCCAGACCTCCAGTCCACGAATCCATCCAAAGCCGGGCAGCCGACAAGCATAGAGACCTCCCACAGAGTCCCCCATCCCGCCCCGCATCCCGGTCTCTCTGCAGAGTCTGCATCCACAGAGTCTGCTAGGTGGAGAGAACCAGTGCAGTGCTTTCCACTCGCCTAACAGGTGCGATATGGACCCGGAGGGAAAATAAACTCTTAAGCTGCATGTTCCAAATAAGACTGGAGGAAAATGCAGTAGGGGGTGGGGGTGGGGGCAGAAGAGGAAAAACCTACATCTGCCCCTTGCTCATCCACCTTCCAGAAAGACATACTTTCCTATGCCCGAGAAGGCGGTGGAAGCGGGAACAGCTGCATTCATAAGATAAACCACTCTCAGACTCGGTCCAGCCTCGGCAGACGAGGGAGAGAAAATGTAGCGCTAGAAGGCAAGCCCCTCTGCTTCCTTCATTTTCCCATATCTGCCAGAGCAGAACAGAGCTGCAGGACGAAGTTTCCTAAAGCCAATAGCTTACCTCCTTAGACCGAGTGGCAGCAGCTTTGTGAGAACAGCAGCAGCGCCGGCAGCGGTAAGAGCTGAAGCGGACAGCCGCTTTTAGGCTGTCACGCTACAGCCGAAGAGGATGTGGGAGGGAGGGCCGAAGCAGGGAGGAACCAAGAAGATGAGGAGAGGAGGGAGTTGGGTACCTACAATAAAACGTGGGCTGATTGTGACGTCACAATGGCGCGATGGGCGAATAGGAAGCCGAATTATGAATCAAGTTCTATGATGTCATGTGTCACTAAGGGCCAATCCTGAGACAATAGAACTTTCGTGATTGTAAATTTGAGAATCCGAAGCAGTAGGGCTAGGGGGAAGAAGGGGTGGTCCGCTCGAGTTCACGTGTCTACAGTCAGTTTTAGCAGCTTTCTTCCCAATAAGCCTGCGTGAAAAGAAGAGCCTGCGCAGTGGCAGTAATGAAGTTCCACTGCCCTAAACTCTTTTAGATAGTCCTAATCTCAAAAGAATGCCGGATTGGGTGACTGTTGTAGCGAGAAGCTTATCCTTGTACTGAGCATGCCTGGCAGGAGGGCTGGTTTCCTGCGCCTGGACTGCAGACCGCTACTTCCAGCTTTTAGGAGAAAGGATTGAATGAACAAGGAAACCGGCGAGAGAGAACGCCTTTTAAATCACCACCGGGCAAGGACGTCAGGGGAAGAGCGGAAACCGTCCAGAATACCTTGTCTGGTGCTGCCTAGATAGTATTGTAAACCAGATAGGTTGTTGGGTTTTAGGTTGGTTTTTTTGGTTGTTTTTTTGAGAGAGACGTTTCTATAATAGATGTTATTCTTTGGGTGGGGGAAGAGGGACACCGGCAGGATGGCTGGGATGGTGGAAGGGTAGAGGGTCCTTGCTAATTGGCAAATGTGGGCACTTCTAAGGCAGAAGTGGGCCCAGGATCGTTTTCTGCCGTCACTTGAGTAAAATTTCAGCTTCCATCACTCAGGGAGTCAGGGTTTCTCCTTCAAGATTCCTTGTTCTTCTCCATCTTTACCTTCCCTTACAGATTATTGAAGCATTTATAGTTATTTCTGGTTTTTCTTTTTAATTGGAAAGACATTTCGATTTGGAGTTAGAAAACCTGGGTTTGTATCCTGGTTCTACCACGTAGTAATCTATGTCATCGGGGACAAGTAACTTAACTTTTTCAGGGTATTAGTAGTGTCTTCATTAGTAAGATGATAATGTTGGACAAGCTGATTTCTAAAGTCACCTCTAGCATCATCCCTGTTCTAGTTCGTCTCTAGTTAACCTTAGCTAACAACTAGGTTAACTAGTTAACAAAGGAACCGAAAGAGGTCAGGTCTTAGACTTGCACAACCCAGTTGTGTCATTTGACATATACTAGACATCTTCATAATCTGTCTCCCCCACTGCCAAGCGTAGAGCTTTGCCATATAGTAGATTCTTAATGAATGGCTGCTGAGTGAATAATGTTCCTCTCCCCTAAACGACTTGAAATGCCTAATGTGTAGCTTTTCTGGATTTGTCAGACCTAGGGTGATCTTTAAGTTGGCACACAACCACTGTCCTGAGGCTCACTCCTTAATGCCCTTGTTCTTCTGTATAAGTTTCTTCACCTCTTTTGATTTTAAAATTTCTCTGCAAGTCTTTTTTCTTCACAGCTTCTTCCTTAAAGAAATCATTCATTATACCAGATCTTATATTCTTTCCTACTTTTGTTCTCGGACATGTCTCAGAGAGTTATCTCTCTGGACTATGATCTCTTTTGCAATAAACATTAGCCATTTCTGCAATGTAATTGCATTTTGCTTACTCTGGCTCCAGCCAGAGGATCCACGTAAGATTGGAGAAGGTTTTTGCTTTTGTTGTAGTTATTGAATGTGTGTGCCATGACTTACAATATGTCATGGTGGAAAGAATACCCAAGGCATCCTTAGTAGATGGATGGTAGTCCTCTCTTGTAATAATAAATAATAAAAAAAGAAAAGTCAGAAATACTAATTAAATACATCTTCCAAATCTAACAGTATTTCATTCCCATTGTCCTGAAGGGTTGGTTCTTAATGACATAGTAACAAGCTTAAGCATGAATTCAATTAAAAAAATTATTACAGCACCTTACTCTGTGCTAAGGACGATGTCCTGGAGATACAAAGACAAAAATGAACCAGTCCCTGCCCACCAAAGGTTTCCATTCTTGAGAGAGAGGGAGTTACAATGCATATAGAGATAAGTGTAAGTAAATATAAAGTTGATAAAATCCACAGAGTAATTTCAGGAGGATGGAGGGACAGGAATGAACTCCTGTAGAATATGGCATCAGAACTGTGCTTTGACGTGATAGGAGAGTATATCCCAGACCAAAGGGACCACTTGTACAAAGTCATAGAAGGAGATGAGATGTGCATATAAGAAGTAGTGAGCTTGCCAATTTGACTAGAGAGCTCATGAAGCGGGGAGGGGGTTAGTATGAAGTAAGACTTGACAGGTGTATACAGTCTGAACTGTGAGGCTCTTTAATAAATGCCAACTGAAATTCTTTATATTATCCTTCAGAAAAGCTGTTGAAGCTCTTGAGTTAAGGGATGGGGATTAAAATGCTCAGAAATTTCTTAGGATTTTGCCAAGATGTGAAGGATTAGAGAGATAGAGACTAGAGTCAGGGAGAATATTTGAGAGGCCATTGAAATAATTTAAGTGCAGTGAATAGAGCACCAGCCCTGGAGTCAGGATGACATGAATTCAAATCTGGCCTCAGACCCTTGATATTTGCTAGCCATGTGACTTTGGGCAAGTCACTTAATCCCAATTGCCCTCCAAAAAGCAAAAAAGAAAATCTAAGTGAAAGGTGATATGAACTTAACTAGGGTAGAGGATTATAAAAACAAATATAAGAAATGTGACTATGTGATTAACAAATTATAGCAATTGATTTATCTTAGGAGAGTGAACGTTCTGGAGATGTAAGGCAGGATGGTAGTCCCATCAATACGTAATAGGGAAGTTTGGAGGAGGGATGAATTTTAAAGAAAATATTAGTCCATTTTAGACATATTGAATTTGACATACCTCAAACATCAAGAAACATCAAGGGAAAATCCAGAAGGCAATGATATTCCATTAGAGTTAATTAGCAAGGTTAAGGCTTTGCCTATTGGCATCTTGAGTCTCAGTGACTGGGTCTAAATTAGCAAGTTATCAGTTGTCATTTTAACAAGGCCCCAAAGGGCATATCTGTATTCTGTAGGTAGAAGTACTTTCAGACAAGGGCTCAGTGTCTTATAAACTTACCAAAATGATTGGAGGAATAAACCTTTCAGCTGGATATGATGATTTTGGAGTACCTGCAGAAAGAATATCATTGAACCCATGGAAGCTAAGGAAGTAACCAAAGGAAGAGGCAGAACTGAAAGCTTCCCCTTATCTATTTTTTCAGATTCACACAGGGGAGCACATAAGACATAATATAAGGATGATCAAAAGACAGAATCCTGAGTTTATCAATTAGTCCTAAAACCATTATATGGCTGTCTCAGAAATTGTCTCATGTGTGATGATAAACAATGCATCCATCAAAGACTGTTGAGATGACCACTGTCCATGTATTTTGCCTGTGTTTATTACCTCATCACTTGTCCCTTGTAATTCCCTTCTTCCCAAATTTGAATTTAGAAAAGCATAACTAATCTGAGGCTTCCCTTTGCACAACCAAACCATTACCCATCATGGCTCATTTTCCTTCATTATGAAAAATGAAGTTGATTAAGTGCATAAATGCTTGTTGACTTTAGTTTAATTGAATTATATAAACCATATAATTAAATCATATAGTTTTCAATGGCCTGGTCCAAGACCTCCCTATTCCTTTGCCTCCCAGCATGAACCCTTCCCCTCCCCCAACCAGTGTCACTTTTCACACATAGTCCTGACCCTTAATACCATCTAATTCAAATGTTTTTCAGGATTCAGAATTATTCTTACTTGGGATGGTGAAAAAGATCTAACACACTGAGAAATTTGTTATATTGTTGGAGTTGACTCAAAGAAAACAACTAAAAGTCTAATTACAGTATTGTTCTAATGAGTGAGAATTATTTGGCTTAATTATACAGTATGTATCTAAGGTACATGTGAGAGACACAATGAATTCTACTCTCTGAGAACGGATTAACTAGATTGCTTGCCTCTGAATAATTTAAAGTTTACTACTAAATTGGATTATACGGTAATTTAGGATTAGGAGCAAAATAGGATTATTATGTAATCCTATGTAGTAGTATTACACCATGGTGTAGTACTATTATTGTAGTAACACTATGTAGTAGTAATAGTGAATAGTGAGCTAAGGTTGGCCTCAGAAAGTTCTGGGTTAAGGGGCAGCTGGGTGTCGCAATGAGTAGAGCGTTGGCCCTGGAGTCAGAGGGACCTCAGTTCGGATCCAACCTCAGACACTTAAAGTACACACAAACAAAAACCTAGCTGTATGACCTTGGGCAAGTAATTTAACCCCAATTGCCCTCCAAAAAGCAAAAAAAAAAAAGTTCTGGGTTGGAAACCTACGCTGAAACTTTTTTTAGTTTTGTGATTCTGGGCAAGTAACTTAACCTCTTGCTTGCCTCAAACAATTCCCTAGAATCTACAAGTTATGTTGTAGAAAAGTTGAGATCTGTGCTGATGAAGGGAAAGTTCCTATAGACCAAGGGTAGGTCTCACTTGCTATATACATTTCCTTTCTTTCTCCTGTTCATTATATTTCTGTCTTGAGTGTCATGCCCATATAAGTCTTGCATGAAAGAATAAAAAACCCCAATAACTAGTTCTCGTTAACTTTCAGAAGTCAGAATTTCCTCTTCCTTTGCCACTTTGACTTGACTTTCTTCCCTAGTGTTCCTGTCATTTCCAAGAATTAGCTGAGTCTACATTCAGCTTTTTGTTATGTATCAATTGATTAATAATTTGTTGACTCTCTTGGGTCTTTTCTTCCCCCATCTAATTCACTGTCATCGGAGGCTATATTACCACGGTGTAGGGGAAGGGAGAGTAGATGAAATTCAATTCAACAGTTTACTAAGCACTTACTAAAAGTGAACTAGATACTTAGATTTGTACAAATGTACAAAGAGAACATGGAAGTGACTGGTAAAAAAAAAGAGTTTTGCTATTTTCTATTTATTTTTAGACATAACCAATTTGGGAATTTGCTTTGCTAGACTATATATGTTTATTGTGATAATTTTGCTTTTTGTTTTGTTTTGTTTTGCTTTTTTGGAGGGCAGTTGGGGTTAAGTAACTTGCCCAAGGTCACATGGCTAGTATTCTTTGTGTGTGTGTTTAAATGTCTGAGGCTGGATCTGAACTCAGGTGCTCCTAACTCTAGGGCCTGCTCTCTACTCCCTGTGCCACCTAGCCGCCCCATTTGTTTTGTTTTTTAACTGTCCAATTTGTAGTGGGAGTAGGGAGAGGTAATAGAGATAATATATGCTTGTAACTACAAATTGAAAAAAAACTATTGTCTATATTTGAAATGTTCCCTTTTAAAATGAAATTGAATGTATTTTATCATGACTACTAATACCTTCTCTGAAGTTTTAAAATCAGAAAAATGTTAATTTTCTTAATAAGGTATGTTCTATTTTAAAGGTATAGATGAAGAAGGAAGTTAGTGAATACAGATTGGAAGAAAAAGGGAAATTAGGCTATTGTTTAAAATTATATAATTTTTTTTCTTCTGCTTTTCCAAGAAATCAATTTTCTTATTTAGTAAGCATTTTTTCTAGAACCCACCATGACAAGTCCAAAACTGAATTTAACTAAACAGTACAATTATTTTAAAATAGGCTTTATTTCTAAATACTATTTTTAATTTTTCAAGTTATAATTTTACATTTTAAAATAAGAAGTAAAAGAGGTATATTCTTATTCCCTTTTTTACAGATTAGGAAACCAAGTGACCTTAGACAAATCATTAATCTTTCTGAGTTTTAATTTTTACATCTGTAAAATAAGGTTTGACTAAGCCCTGGGGTATCATGTAGGATTTCTCATCAGAATGCTTTTAAGTACAAAAATAAAATATATAGGGTTAAAAAGTAAACCAATTATACTGAAATACAGTTATCAAAATATTTTAAAACAAATTCACAAACCCTGTCAAATCTGTCCAAAGACTCAGGAGGTGTGCTGGAGCCAGCTCTCATTGGCTAACTGATTATTAAATTTACAGTGTTCACATGTATATATCAGATAATGGTAACAACAGGTTCAGAGAAGATAAAACAGATCGTTTTGATTGTATAAAATATACAAGTTTTTGCACAAAAAACCTAATGCATATAAAATAAGAAGTAGGAAATTAGGGGAGAAATCTTTGTGGCAAATTTTCTTCGATAAAAGTCTCATTTCTAAGATATATAGAGAACTGATTTAAATTTATATGAATAAGAGCTGTTCCCCAATTGACAAATGGTCAAAGAATATGAATAGGCAGTTTTTAGAGGATGAAGTGTTCAAAATCACTAATAATTAGGGACATGCACATTAAAGCAACCATGAAATACTACTTCATACCTGTCAGACTGGCAAAGTTGACAGAAAAAGAAAATGACATGCTACAGGAGGTGTGGGAAACAGGTACATTAATGTACTGTTGTAGCACTGTGAAGTGGTCTAAATCATTCTGGAAGGCAATGTGGAGCTATGCCCAAAAGCTATTGAACTGTGCATATCCTTTAATCCAGTCATACCACTACTAGGTCTATAATCCAAAGAGATCAAAGAAAGAAGTAAAAGACCCATATGCAAAATAATATTTATAGAAGTTCTTTTTGTGCTGGCAAAGAATCCGACTCTTTTGGTGCCCAACAATTAGAGAATGGGGTGAACAAGTTATGGTATATCAATATGATGGAATTCTATCTTGCTATAAGAAATTATGAAGGGGATGGTTTCAGAAAACCTAGGAAGACACATGAATTTATGCAAAATAAAATGAGCAAAACCAGAACAATTTATACAATAATAACAACACTCTAAAGACTTGGGAACTCGATCAACACAAAAGAACCAATCACAGTTTTCTTGGGCACTCGTGATAAAACATGCTATCCATCTCCATATAGAGAGGTGATAAACTCAGTGTGCTGATTGAAGTGTGTGTGTGTGTGTGTGTGTGTGTGTGTGTGTGTGTGTGTGTATGTATGGGGGGAAGCTAACATGAAAATTTATTTTGACTATAATATTTTAACCCATTTTTTCTTGCTTTCTTAATGAGTGGGAGAAGGGGGGGGGTAGGAGGTAAGGAATTTGGAACTAAAAATAAAATTGAATTACAATGTTAAATTTAATTTAAAATTTAATTCTTCATTGGCTTTATGTTTCAGCCTCCTCACACCCACCATGCACCAATCCATTCACTGTCTTTGGTATAATATCCATTTTCAGTTCTTTCAGAAATTGTTGTGTTCCATGTTTCAAAGCCAAAGAGCAAACTGGTGGAAGTATCTTTGCCAAATTTTGAAACGGGAGCTAGGGCTTATTGTACTTGTAAGAAGAGTAGGCTGCTTTCTGAGAAAGAATTTGAGGGGCTCAGACAAGCCCCTGTCCAGAAATAACTCCTACTTATTCATATAAATAAATATTTTTCTTTTTGTCCCAAATTTCTACATTAGTCTTTTGGATTAAGGATTAACACTAGGGACCTGTTAAAATGCAAGTGTACCACCTGGAAACTGTAAAGTTTTTCATCAATTAGTACATTATTTACCACAAATTAATTTCATTAAACTACTACAAGGCAGGATATAGAATACAGTCTTATTGGGGGTAAGAGACTAAGGATAAGTCCAAAGCAAAAGGTAGAGTCTACACCTAGGGGAAACACCTTAGTGAGGTCTCAATTCAAGATAATCATGAAGGTACAGGGCCAGGGAAGAGAAAAACTGTCCAAAGGTGGTTAGTGGATTCAGTGCTGGACCTGGAATCAGAAAGATCTGAGTTCAAATCTAGCCTCAGACATTTACTAACCATGTGACCCTGGGCAAGTCACTTAACTTCCTCATTTGTTTCCTCATTTGTAAAATAGGAAGAATCAATATTACCTGTCTCCCAGGATTGTTGTGAGGATAAAATAAGATATTTGTAATGAGCCTTACAAGTCTTAAAGCCAATATAAATTATTAGAATTCTCTTTTAGAATAGTTTGTAGAGCAGGTGCCAAAAACTAACTTTAACTAAATCACAGTTTGCCAAGGGCTGGGACTACTTTGACTTTCTTGGTATGGCGAAAGAGCTGTTGGGTGTCCAAAGGCCTGCCTGGAGCCTTGTGGCCTTCAGCAAATTGTGATAACCCTTGTGCTTCAGTTGACTCATATGGAAAATAAATTATTTCTTTTTCACCCACCTGCAAATTTTTTCACATCACAACAGTATGTGGAAAGCATTTGAGAATGCTAGAGAAATGTAAAGCTTCATCATAACTGGTCCCAAATTAAAGAAAAATCTAAACCTAACACAGATTCACTGTTCCTTCATAACTCCCTGTAAAATGACATGGTCTCTAAGCAAAGGAGAACAGACTAAAACCCAAAAGGTTCACAGATAACAAAACTGTAGATTTACAACTAGGAGAGACCTAGTCCATCTCTCTCATTTTACAGACGAGGAAACTGAGGCTCACGGAGATTTCATCTTACACCTCTTCTTTGCACTCTTTTATCTTTTGCACTCACTGTGATCTGGCTTCCCCTGCTGACACTGCTTCTTTTGTTAGCCTTTCCAGCTCTGGTTTTATTTTCATTCCTCCTCCCCTTTCCCTTCCATTGGTCATGGTGGCACAGTCAGCATAGTCTGTTTGTTATCTCTATTCCATTTTATAGTAACTTCTCCTCTTTGAAGTTTGTTAAATCCAGATTTATCATTCAATCAAGATTTTTGTAGTTGATACCTACTGATTCCTAGAAAATTCTCCTTCCTTTCTCAATGAATTCAAAGGCTGGATCAGAACCTTACTCTGTACCACAAGTCTTTCCTTCATTTGAGGAGCCTTCAACATATGTATTAATGCTCCCTCAAAGACCCTAACTTCCAAGTTAATCTATTCAACTCCCATGTCCTACTCCTCTGCTTTACCTCAGCTATACTCAGGTATGAATGGTTATGCCTCTTATCTTGTTATAATCCAAGTATTGTGCTTCCAGAATATTTAGGAACTCTGGATTTCCTTCCATATCTGATCTGTATTTCTTCCTGTGTCTCACTTCTCCTAAATCTACTCTCACCTGCACTGTGATCTCTGATCTCTCTGTCCCTCAGGACGGTCCCAGGCTGTCACCACTGCTCTGGCTGCTCTTTCTTCCCAATCTTAACCCCTTACTAAACCAACTTAACTCTACACTGTCCTCTGCTCTTTAGTCGTATGCTTCCTTGTCCTCATATCAATTACACCTTGCCAAACCCAGCCAGTTTTATTCCCACCTCTTCCTTTGATCCTACTTACCTGCTGCAGAATGGAACTGGATCAAACTACTGTGTTGCAATAAAAATTTATGATAACTAATCTCAACTAGGCCCTCACAAGGCAATCTTACTATTCCATTACTCGCAAACAGCTGGCCCAAATGTCTTCTCAAGCTTCCCATAACATTTGCTCACTCAACTCTCTGCTAAGGACTTGGCTTCATTCTTCAACAGCAACACATGTAAACCATTTGCCCTTTACTCTTCATCTTTCATCCCTATGACATTGTCCCACATCCTCCTTCTCTCTAAATCTCTAATGAAGTGACTCTGCTGCTTGCCAAAACAATCCCTCCTTGTATACCCCTGATCCCATCTCCTCCTGTTATCTCCACTGGATTGCCCCCACAATCACCCCCATTCTTTTAATAATCCTGAGTCTTTATCTATTGGTTTTCCCCCCAGCTGCCTATAAATCCTATCTTCCTCATCTTTTAAAAAAAACCTTTGGGAGGTGGAGCCAAGATGGCAGAGTAAAGGCAGGGACTCCCTGACCTCTCTCCCAAACCCCTCCAAATACCTTTTAAAAAAGACTCTAAACAAATTCTAGAGTAGCAGAATCCACAAAAAAGATGCTGTGAAACAAATTTCCAGCCCAAAGCAACTTGGAAGGTCAGCAGGGAAAGGTCTGTTGCACTAGGGTGAGAGAGGAACACAGTCTAGTACACGCTGCCAACAAATTAGGAGCAAGCCTAGGGCTAACTGAATCACTGGCAGCAGTGATTGTTTCCAGACATTTCAGCCCACAGATGCCAAAGACAACTTATAAGGTCAGCAGGAAAGGTCTGTTATACCTGGGTGAGGGCGGAGCACAGTGCAGTGCAGGTCACACCAGCACAGCCTCAGCCCCAGCAAACCAGGAGTAGGCCTTGGGAGAGACTGAATCAACAGTAGCAGTGGCAGTGGCTGCTTATGGAGCCCTCAACCCACAGATCATTAAGGGGGTTGAACAACTGGTCAGAAGGAGATTACAGGGATCTCTTTACTAACATGGAGGCAGGACTCTGTTGCTTTGCTCATACTTGGATCTGAGTCACAGTCCTGAGTGGCAGTCTCAGGGCAAGGAAGAACACTAGCATAGCTGAGCTTTTAGCCACTGAGGAAGGGGTTCCCTCCTCACAGTTTCAGGGCAGAAAAGAATGCTTATAGCTGCTCACAGACCAGAGCACAGGCCAGGTGAGAATAAACACCTCTCCTTAGGTGATACTGTTGTGGTCTAGGGGTGCTGGGAACCCCAAAATGCAAGTGTACAGAGCACATGTCTGCCTTGAAACAATTCTACCACTCAAGCCTTCTAGTGAGTTTATTTGTGATGCCAATACAAGTGGGCTAGACTCATTGTGAGTCTGCACTTTTGATAGGGATAAGACTGATATTTTTATAGGAAAAAGATTGTGGAAAGATTTAGATGTGATTAAGAACGGCTAAGTAAGCTAATTAAAATCAAGGTGTACTGAGGTGGGCCAGATGCCTTGGGTGGAGGCACAGGTGACCGACTGCATATGGGAAGATGCAGAGGTCAAAGAGAATGAAGGGCTGGGTTGGGTCACAGGCCACACTGAAAGGACAACTGAAAGACTTATACTGGGATGAATCTGTTGCCTTAGGCAAACACCAGGGATCTGGGTTTAGGGATGGATTCCTGAAATTCATGGAAAAGTTCAAGATGGGGTTTCAGATCCCATACCCCATCAAATACCACCATGGAAGAACTGAAAATTTACAGGTCCCTAGAAATATCTCTGAAAACAGCTGCATAAAACTCCTGAAGCTTGGGACAGTGTTCTCTCTACCCTGGAAGCAAAACCCTATTTTTACAAAGAGTTAAAAGTCAAGCAATAGGCTAGGAAAATGAGTGAAGAATGGGGAAAAAAAACCCCTCTGACTATAGAAAGATACTATGGTGACAAAGAAGATCAAAATACATACTCAGAAGAAGACAACAAAGTCAAAGCTCTTACATTCAAAGCCTTCAAGAAAGATATGAATTGGCCTCAGGCCATGGAAAAGCACAAAAAGTATTTTTGCAAATTAAGTAAGGGAGGTAGAGGAAAACTGGGAAGAGAAAGGAGAGCAAGAAAATGCAAGAAAATCATGAAAAATGAGTCAACAGCTTGGTAAAGGAAACACAAAAAATATTGAGGAAAATAACACCTTAAAAAACAGACTAGGCCAAATGGCAAAAGAATTCCAAAAAGCCAATGAGGAGAAGAATGTCTTTAAAAGCAGAATTGGCCAAATAGAAAAGGATGTAT
The DNA here is from genome assembly GCA_011680675.1 of Gymnobelideus leadbeateri. Classification (NCBI taxonomy): domain Eukaryota; kingdom Metazoa; phylum Chordata; class Mammalia; order Diprotodontia; family Petauridae; genus Gymnobelideus; species Gymnobelideus leadbeateri. The sequence goes on along the minus strand of WOXC01009999.1, from coordinate 21,160 downwards.
AAAAGCTCACTGAAGAACATAATTCCTTAAAAATTAGTATGGAGCAAATGAAAGCTTATGACTCTATGAAAAATCAAGAAACAATAAAAACCAAAAGAATGAAAAAAAATAATAAACAGTGTGAAATATCTCATTGGAAAAACAACTGACCTGGGAAATAGATCCAGAAGAGAAAATTTTAAAATTATTGCACTACCTGAAAGTCACAATCAAAAAAAAGAACCTAGACATCATCTTTCAAGAAACTATCAAGGAAAACTTCCCTGACATTCTAGAACCAGAGGGTAAAACAGAAATTGGAAAAATTCACCAATCACCTCTTGAAAGAGATCCAAATGAAAACTATCAGGAATATTAAAGCCAAATTCCAGGGTTCCCATCAGAATTGGCTCAAAGAAGGAATAAAATACACACTTAATTGGGTATATAAATCTCTTACCCTACAGGAAAGCAGGAGAGAAAGGGGATAAGAGAAGGGAGGGCAGATTGGGGATAGTCAGAAGCAAAATACTTTTGAGGAGGGACAGGGTGAAAGAAGAGAGAATAGAATAAATGAGGGGAGTAGGATGATGGGGGAAATAACAGCAATAGTAACTGTGAAAAAAATTTGAAGCACGTTTCTCTAATAGAGGCCTCATTTCTCAAACATATGGAGAACTGAGTCAAATGTATAAAAAATAAGAGCCATTCCCCAATTGATAAATGATCAAAAGATATGATCAGTTTTCAGATGAATATAAATATCTATAGTCATATGAAAATAATGCTCTTGCTTACTGATTGGAGAAATGCAAATTAAAACAATTCTGAGGTACTACCTCATACCTATTAGATTGTCTAATAGGACAGAAAAGGTAAATGACAAATGTTGGAGGGGATGTGGGAAAAATGAGACATTAATGAACTGTTGGTGGTGCTGTAAACTAATTCATTCTCTAGAGCAATTTGGAACTATTCTTAAAGTGCTGTAAAACCATGCATACCTTTTGACCTATTAATACCACTACTAGGTTTGTATCCTAAAAGAGTTAAAAAACAAAAAGGAAAGGGACCTATATGTACAAAAATATTTATAACCACTCCTTTCTGGGGGCAACAAATTAGAAATTATGGGAATGCCCATCAACTGGGGAATGGCTGAACAAGTTGTGGTATGTGATTATGATGGAGTACCATTGTACTATAAGAAACAACAAGTAGGCTGCCCTCAGAAGGACCTAGAAAGACTCACATGGGTTGATGCAAAGTAAAATATACCGTGTTCAAAGTAACAGCAATATTGTAAGATGATCAAGTGTGAATGACTTAGCTGTTCTCATCAGTACAACTCATCCTGAGACAACCCTGAAGGACTTATAATGAAAAATGCTATCCATCCCCAGAAGAAGAACTAATGGTGTCTGAATACAGATTGAAGCATACTTTTAAAAACTTTATTTTTCTTGAGTTTTCATGTCTGTGTTTTCTTTTGCAACATGACTATTATGGATATGTTTTCCATGACTACACATGTATAACCTATATTGAATTACTTGCCTTCTCAATGAAAGGGGTTGAATTGGGAAGAAGGGAGACAATGTGGAACTCAAAAATTTTAAAAAGAAATGTTAAAAATTGCTTTTACATGTAACTGAGGAAAAATAAAATACTAAATAAAATTTCTAAAACAACATTGTTATACCTTCACTAGACCCTACCATGCTTGCAAGTTGTAGTCCTCTATCTTTCCCTCCTCAGTTAAACTTTTTTTTTAAACTAAGATTTTTTTTTGGAGGGCAATTGGGGTTAAGTGACTTGCCCAAGGTCACATGGCTACCTTGAACTAGAATGTTTTTCTTCCCAATCTCAGATTCTTCAAATCCCTGGTTTCCTTTAAGACTCACTTCAGGTGGCATCTTTAGCCTTTCCTGCTATCCTTGCCTACTGTTTTGCCATCCTTTCTAAGGTTGCCTTTCATCAATTCCTCTTTCATCTTATTTATTTATACATGTTTCTCTTCCATTCAAATGCAAGTTTCTTAAATCTTTTCTCCTTGATCTGTTTACTAGGACAGTTGTTTTCTTTATGAGATACTTTAAATATTCTATTTTTTAAAAAGGCTTTCTGATATTTCTTGTTGCCTAATGGAATCATTTCCTTTGATTTGGTTCATTTGTATTTCCAGGGAGTTAGTTGCTTAGGCAAAATTTTGTACCTCTTGTGCCAAATCCTTAATGCCCTTCCAAATTCTTTCTTCCATAGGTCTCATTTCTTTTCCAATTTTTTCCTCAAGTGCTCTTTTCCATTTATAAAGCTATTTTTAATTCTGAAAAAAAAACCCTCTTACTTCATCTCTTCCAGGAATTCTGGTTGAGTTTGGTGTATTTTTTTTCCTGATGAAATGCCAGTAGATGTTTTGGAATCATTCCCTTCTATTTGTGTCTTGAGTGTCCCTACCACCATAATAGTTCCTTATGGTGGGGTTCTTTTTTTATTTCATTTTGATTTGGGCAAACATTCTTCCTGACTTTGGACTTAAAAAGTCTGGGCTCATCCTATTGCTGCTTTCTTGAGGTATTATGCTATTCCAGGATCTCAGAGATAGGGTGAGGACCTACAAGTTTTCAATGTTTCCAAAGTGGTCTGATCCAGTACAAAGTCTGAAAGCTGCCTCCCTAGTCTGAGCTCTGCAAGTCTGTGACCCAGGTTTTGGTCATTACAAGAATATACTGCTGTTGGACTCTGCCCCTATCAGCCACCTGGAAAGCTCTATTGTCTCAGAGCAACAGAATGTTAGGCTCCTTTTGGTCTGGGATTCCTGTCCTGGTTATTCCTTTGTAGTTTGGGCTAGATGTTAAAAGACGCTGCTTTCTGACTGAGGTCTGAGACATATTACTAGTGTTGCTGTTGCTATTATTACTGGCTTCTGAACTTTCTCCTTTGTCTGTACACTTTCTCCTTTTTCTAAACAGGTCCCCTCACCGGGTCTCTACAGTAGATCTATGATCAAGGACTGGATAGTGGTTGACAAAGCTGCCAGTTGGCAATTGGCCCAACTGCAGTGCTCCAGTGTGGGTGTGGGTGTCCTGGTGTGGGTCTAAGACCTCTTCTTTCCCTTATGCACAGCCTCTCCCCCAGAACTGCAGTGGTCCACATGTAGTGTACTTCTGAACACGAGTGGTTCCAGTATCTGCAGACTTCCCTTTATGTCTCCTTGTGCCAAGCTGGGTCCAACAAAGGACACACTATGACTTTTTCTGGATTCCCCATCATAATTCAGTCTGGTGCATTTTATAGATCTGTTAGGAGTCTGTGAAGAGGAGTTCACTGCATTGCTTCCTATGACTCCACCATCTTGAATCTGCCTCCTGATTACAATTTGTTTACCTTCTTATCTGAGGAAATAATACATAAAGCCCCTCAGAAGTTTTTCATCACCAGGGGTCATAGAGATTTAATTATACAAGAAGCCTAGGTGTGATTCTATTGTGTTCTAATCATCTCAAAAGAAGAATGGAATGAATGGGGAAGAGGAATGCACTGGGAAAAGGGGGAAGAAAGAAGAAGAATGGGGGAAACTTTCACAGAAGTGGAGTATGCAAAGAAGATTTAGCTGATTACATCTGAACCTCATTCTCATCTGGACTGCTTAAAAGGGGAGAATGCATATACACACAGTTGGAGATAGTATTACACCTTAAATAGGAAGTAGGATTAAGTGAAAGGGAGAGAATAAAAGGGAGGGTAGATTAAAACAGACATTAGTCAGAAGCAAAATAGACCCTTAAAGAGGGGACAGGAGATAAAGAATAGGTATAAGAGAATGGGATGGAGGGAAATATACAGTTAGCAAACACAACTGTGAATGTGAATTCATTAAACAGACAAGGATAGTAGAGTGGATTAGAAACTAGAATCCAAAAATAGATTGTTTACAAGAAATACACTTGAAACAAAAAAAAATGCAGAATTAAAATAAAGGGCTAGATCAGAATCTATTACACTTAAAGAGGCAGAGGTAGCAAACAAGCAAAAGCAAATATTGACCAAATTAAAAGAGACAGAGGGAAATTACATGTTGCTAAAAGGTACCATAGATGATTAATTAATGTCCATATTAAAGAGCCTGGAGTCAGGAAGACCCGAGTTCAAATCCTAGCTCAGATACTTACTAGATATTTGACTGTAGGCAAGCCACTTAACTTCTGTTTGCCTCAGTTTCCTCATCTATAAAATGGGGATGATAACAGCACTTACTTCCTAAGGTTGTGGTAAGGGTCAAATGAAATAGCTAACACAGTAATTAGGAGAAAAACAGTATCTCTAAACTCTTTAATCAATAAAAGAGAAAGAGTAAATCAACAAATTGAATGTGCAACTAAAAAAAAAAACACACCAAAAACCCAACAAATTACCCCCCCCCATTAAACACCAAAACAGAAATCCTGAAAACCAAAGGAGAGATTAACAAAATTTAAAATAAATAAAAATTGAATTAATAAATAAAACTAAGAACTTAAAAAAAGATAAGCAATTATATAATTTGAGAAAAAGAAAACAAAATTACCAGTATAAAAATGAAAAAAAGTGAATTTACAATAAATGAAGAAAAAACAAAAGCAATTAGTAGGAGCTATTTTTGCCAAACCATATGCCAATATAAATGAAATGGATAAATATTTACAAAAATATAAATTGTTCAGATCAGTGGAAGAGGAAATAGAATACTTAAATAAAGCTGTCTTAAAAAAAGAAACAATAAGCCATAAATGAATTCCCAAAGGTGAAAAAACACAGAACCAAATGGACCTACAAGTGAAAGCTACCAAACATTTAAAGAATAATTCCAATACCAAATTCTAATACCAATACCAGTTATTTTTTTAAAAATTAAGGAGTTTTGTCAAATTCCTTCTATGTCACAAATAATGTCTTAATATCTAAACTAGAAAGAGTCAAAACAAAGAAAACTACAGACCAATTTTCCTAATGATTATTGATTCAAAATTTAAAATAAAACAATAACAAAAAGATCATAACAATATATGGCAAAGACCATACACTATGACCAGGCTGCAGAGTTAGTTCAATATTAGGAAACTATAAATATAATTGATATATGAATAGCAAAACCAACAAAATTATGTAATTATTTCAAAAGATGCAGAAAAAGTTTTTGACAATGTATAACAACCATTCCTGTTAAAAACACTAAAAAGCATAGGAATAAATGGACCTTTCCTTAAAATGATAAGTAGTATCTAACTAAACCCAAGAGCAATCATTATTTGTAATGGGGATAATCTACAAGCCTTTCCACTGAAATCAAGGGTGAAGCCAGAAGACCTATAGTAATAATATCACTACTATTGAGTAATATACATATATATAATATGTAATATATATATATATATATATATATATATATATATATACTAGAAATGTGAGCTGTAGTAATAAAACAAGAAAAAGAAATTGAAGGTATAAACATAGGAAAGAGGAAATAAAACTATCACTTTTTGAAGCTGGCATGATGTTTTACATAGAACAATGGTGTCCACTCAAAATTGAAATGGGAGTCACTAATCTATATGGTTTCATGAAGTCCACATATTGACTTAGTTTTAAAAAATAATATCTATATATTATTATCACCTTATCTTTTTATTTATTTTATTAAATATTTCCCAATTACATTTTAATCTGGTTCAGATCACATTCAGGATTGTTGTGGATCACATGCTTCCCTCAGGCTGCATGTTTGATACTCCTGATTTAGAGAACTCTAGAGAGTCAACTAAAAAACTAATCAAAATAATTTACAACTTCAGCAAAGTTACCAGATATAAAACTATACAAATTATCAAAATTTCTGCATAATAACAACAAAATCCAACAGAAAGTGATAGAAAAAGAGAAATTCCATTTAGAATAATTATGAACTTTATAAAATACTTGGGAGTCTGCCTGCCAAGGCAAGCACAGGAACTGTATGAACACACTTATATTCTTCATACAAATAAAGATATAAATAACTGGAGAAATATTAATTGCTCAAGAGTAGGCTGAGCCAATATTGTAAAAATGACACTACTAAAGAAATATCTTTATAGAGCTAGGAAAAAATAGCAAAATTCATCTAGAGGAATGAAAGGTAAAAAATATCAAGGGAATCAGTGGTGAAAAAAGGGAAGGAAAGGGGTCTATTAGTACTAGATCTCAAATTATACTCCAAAGCTGTAATCATCAAAACAATTTAATACTGGATAAGAAATTGAAAGATTGATTGGTGGACTAGATTAGGTACACAATATACAGAAGAAAATGAGCGCAGTAACCTAATGTTTGATAAACCGAAAGATCCCAGCTTTTGAATTCACCATTTGACTAAAACTATTGGGAAAACTATAAATTATTCTGGCAGAAACTATGTATAGATCAGGGATGGGGAACCTCTATAGATCAACATCTCACCCCATACAAGAAGATAAGCTCAAAATGGATATATGACATAGACATAAATAAGTGATATCATAAATTAGTTAACAAAAAAGAAAATGACAAATACTGGAGAGACTGTGGAAACAAGTACATTCATGCACTGGTGGTGGAGCTGTGAACTAGTTCAACCATTCTGGGAAGCAATCTGGGAAGCAACTAGGCTCAAAAACCTTACTAAGTTGTGCACTTTGACCCAGTAATACCCACTACTAGGTCTATGCCCCAAAGAAATCAAAGAAAGAAGACCTATATATACGAAAATATTTATAGCATCTCTTTTCCTGGTGGCAAAGAAGGGGGTGCCTGGCAATGGGGAGTAGGTGAATAAATTGTGGTACATGTATGTGATGTAATACTATTGTGCTCTAAGAAATAATGAAGGGGATGATTTCAGAAAGGGGGAAAGGAAGCCAATAAGCATTCATATATGGTCTACTTTGTGCCAAGCACTGTGCTAAAAAGCTTTACAAATATCATGGTAAGGTGCTATTATCCCTATTTGACAGTTGAGGAAACTGCAGGAAACAAAGATTAAATGATTTATCTAGGGTCACATAGCTTGTGGGTGATGTCACATTTGAACCCAGGTCTTGAATCCAGGCACCCAATACTCTCCACTGTTCTACCTAGCTACCTCTGAAAAACCTGGGAAAACTTGTAGGAACTGATGCAAAATGAAGTGAACAGAATCAGGAGAACAATTTATACAATAACAGCAATATTGCAAAAATAGTCAACTTTGAAAATTTACTCTGATCAACATAACGACCAGCTACAGTTCTAAACGACTCATGAGATCTACCTCCAAATAGAGCACTGATGGACTCTATACAAATTGAAGCATATTTTCTTTTTTTCCTCTTTTTTAATCGCTAATATAATTTTTTGCATAACTATATGTGTTTGTAATGGAGTTTGTTCCTGCTTCTCAATGCTTGGGTATGTATACAGAATTTGGAACTGAAAATTGAATTTTAAAAAACTCTGAGGGAGGTTGACCCATCTAGTAATTGATGGGTTATGGCAATGATTCATTTGTGATTTTTCTGGGACAGTCCTAATTTCAGGACAAGGAAGGGTTCTAATAATAGTGCATATTTATATGTTTGCCAGTTGATTCACATAAATTATCATCTTTGATCCTCATGATAACCTTTTGAGTTTAGAATCCCTTGCTCCCTTCAAGGGCAGTTCAAGTGAGTGCTCCACTGAAACCTTTCCTCAGCCCCAGTACTCTGCCTCCCCAATTACTCTGTATTTATTTTTATGTTCTCTTATACAATATCCCAATGCAATAGTAATCAAACAACCAAAGAATAACTTTTATTAGAGAGCTAGAAAAAAATAACAAAATTCATCTACAGGAACAAAAGATAAAGGGAATCGATTTAAAAAATGAGAAGGGGGCCCAGCAGTCCCTTTAGGAACGTGAGGTAAGAATGAAGGTCCAATATGCATTCATTCCCAAGTCCAAACAAGCCACCACTGTGCGCGGGGCGTTCTTCACGCATCCCGTGGGTGCGGAAGTGCTAGCGGCCTCGCTTCCCTGGGAATGAGCGGTCGGGGCTTATTTGTGCATTATTTTATTATTTTGTTGGGCTCTGTGGTGTTTCTTATTTTGGGGGGCCGGGAAGGGAAGGAGTCCGCTCTTCTTGCTGCAGAAAGCGGCCAAAGAATCCCAATGCGGCCCAGGAAGAAGAAGGAGCCCTCTCTCCTCCCCGCCCCTCCGCCTTCCCAGCCTGTCTCCCCCAGACTAGTCCGGCGAGGAGACCGTTAAACCGTTACCCGCTGGGCGCGCAGGCGCGCCAGTCTTCTCTGACTGGGGGGAGGGGTCTCCAGCCTGCTTGCGCGCCTCCTCTCACTCTTCTCCCGCAACTACCCCTCCCTTTCTCCTCCCTCGTTATTTTCCAGGTCCTCCTATTTCCCGCCCCTCTCCACCCTACCCGCGCCGCACTGAGCTCCCGCGGTCACCCCATTCATTCCGCCTCGGTGACCGCCAATCAGCAACTACCTGCCTCTCCCGCATCTGGCGACGGGGCGGGGCTTCGGCAGCACGCGCCCCGCTCCTCCCTCCTCCCTCTCAGCCCGGTCCCTAGCGGCCCCACCTCCCCCACCTCCCATCACCCGCCTAGGCCGCAGAGTCATTCCAGGCTAATGACTGTCCCAGGACCTCGTCCCCGGGTTGACCCTGCTTGGGGGCGGAGGTCTAGACAAGGCCTAGGCGGGCACACTGCGGTCCGGGACCGGGGGCGGCTGGACCTTAGGCCAGCGTTCCGGTCGGGGTGCGAGGAGGGGGGTGGGGTGGGGGGAAAGAAGGGGCGGGGCCTCGTGGGGTGGGGGAGGGGGGCGGGAGGAAACAGCCAATCCCTTCTCTTTCACCTATGACTGGTTGCTGCAGTTCTTGCACGCGGCCGCCGAGTGGGCTCAGGCCGGGCACTGTTTCCCTGATTAAGCCTTCAGAAGCCCAGGCCGCCCTTATCTTGGTGTGGCTGTGTGTGTAGAGTGTGGCCCGCCCGTTATAAATGTCTGCCTCTAAGATACATCTGTTATGTCTGGGACCGCCCCGTCGCGCTCTAGCCCGGGATAAGCCGGTCCGAAGCCCCACCTTGATGCTCCGTCCTGATGGCCTTGACCACGGCTTCTCCAGCCCTTTCTGGCCGGGAATCCTTCCTTCCTTCCCAGGCTTGTCACACCGGCTTCCCCCCGCAAGACCACTGCAAGATGCAGCGGCGCGGGCTTCCTGGCTGGCTCCCTCACCTGACACACGCCGTCTACAGCTAAAATCCCACCGTCTACAAAGAGCCTTTCCCGGTGCGACACTGGCCCTGCAGTCTGGGTTCCGATCTGGCCTCAGACACTTAACGCAAAAACTATCCGCGTGACCTTGGGCAAGTCACTTAACCCCAATTGCCCTAAAACAAAAGTCTTTCCTGATGCCTCTTAACTGCCAGTGCTTTTACCCAATTGATAATCTCCATTTTATCCTGTAAACTGTACAAAGATATCTTGTGTTTATACACAGTTGTTTTCATGCTGTGTCCCCTCATTCATTTAACTATAAGCTCCTAGGGAGCAGGGACATGCTGAGCACATACCGAGCACATGGTGTATATTCAACCATATCAGCCTGTCTGACTTTGTGATCCTGTGTTAACTTTTCTTGGCAAAGATACAGGAGTGGTTTGCCAAACGTTTCTGCAGCTCATTTGACAGATGAGGAAACTGAGGCAAACAGGGTTAAGTGACTTGCTTGAGGTCACCCAGCTAATAAGTGTCTGAGGCCAGATTTGAACTCAGGAAGATGCATCTTTCTGACTCCAGGTCCCAAACTCTCTATCCTCTTCAACACCTAACTGGCATATGGTAGACACTTAATCAATGTTGATTGATTGATTAAAAGGGCTTTATGACAGTTCTTTACTGATTACCCTCTCTAATTACACAGTTCCTGGTTTCCCTGACATGTAACTATTTCCACAACCACTTTGAAGTCTAGTATATAGGGAGTTATCTGAAAATTCAAGAAAATTAACCTTGAGCCTGAATTTATTGAACAATAGTGATTAGAGATGATAGTAATCTTGATATTTAAAGGCCACGTTAGGCATTCTCATAGCTGGTTCAGGCAAACATTATGGCTATATGTTGAAATTCCAGATCATTGCTGTAACTCCCTTCATATATAAAGACTTGGCTCCAAAGTACATATCTTATCTTCTAAGTAAAGAAATGTGTAAAAACAAAACCTCAGAGCTGACCCGGACCCAGGTGCAGAGTCTAGGTCATGAGGAACAGGTTGAAGTGATAGTCTAGAGATGGCTGGATCAGGCCAAGGAGTGAATGAATGAATGAAAAAGCATTTATTAGAAGTATAGTATGTGCAAAACCCTCTGATGAACACTAAGGATGCAAATAGAAAAGCAGAGACAGACTCTTCTGAAGGAATTCTCATTCAAATGGAGAGAGACAACCTACATAAGTTTCAGTGCCAAGTCAAATGGAAATGCCCCATGAGGCAGCAAAGTAGATGATAATACATCTTCTTTAATGCCATTTCCATTGATACTGTGGTATCAGTTTCAAATGTATACCTTTTTGACAATGCCAAGGACTTTAGTAGAGAGAAGTTGTTTTCTGGGTCTTCAGTATCTGTGATTGCAGCATCCACAGGAGTAGTTACCAGACTAATCTTCATAGAATAACGGCTACAGAGACTAGACTAAAAGCAGGATTAGAAGGCTGGGGGAAGTTGCCACACCTAAGTTTCTTGGGCATACCTTAGTCAGTGAACTGATCAGTGACTGTCAGTGACAGTCAGCATTTTGTATTGAGGTAGTTTGTGGCATAGTAAATAGCATTGGACTTGAAGACAAAAAGACGAGTTCAGATCCATGCTCAGATACTTACTGGTTATGTGATCCTGGGCAAGTGACTTAACCCCTTTCTGCCTCTGGCTAGTGTAGGCTGGTAGTGGTGTGCTGTCCTGGGCTTCTTAAGATAAGGTAAAAGTTCACCCATCGGAGATTCCAGATACAGTTCAGGTTACCTTGGGTTTGGAAAAATGTGGTGGTACTGGTCTGAATAGAGGCAGCAGCTGGGAAATAAGTGATGATTGGCAGGATGTGTTTCCATTCAAAGTCAGGTTGATACAAGGTGTGGTGCACCCTAAAACTGTGTGCAACAGAGATCCTTACCCAAATAATACATAGAGGCTTCTCAAGGTAGGAAGCAGAAAATAATGGTTTATTATGATTTTGAGAAAGGGGCAACCTTCCCCTTTTTAACAAATAGTTAGGGAGAAGCAATTTACAAAAGGAAATGGTCAAGTTATAAAGCCCTAACATGAAATTCCACCCCCCCCCCGACCCTTTTCTTCCATTGGCTTGAAGTCAGGTGTACAATCTACGCTTGGCAATCTACCTTAAATACCAGAACAAGGAAACAGTAGACCACCCAATGTACATTTGAGAAAGCATTTCTGTCCTTATTTGGCATATCTTGTGCTGAGGTGTCACTGAGAAGAGGGGTGACTCCCTCCTGCTCTAGGTTTTGAGTCCTTGTAAATCATATGATTTCTGGTGAAGGGGAACTTGGGCCTGTTTCCTATGAAAAGCCTTACTAGATTTTAGAGTATAATCTAAGAAGTTTTCACCTCTCTCATTCAAAGGAAAGAAAATAGAATATTTATGAACCCATATCAGTTCTTTTCATTTAGTGAAAATCTGTAGGATTTCTGGTGTTATTTTCAAATTCACCTTTTTTGACTGGATTAGCTTATTTAATCTATAATTCTTTTTTTGGAGAGATATATGCAATATGATAAACTAAATCAGGAATCCTAAATTTTTTTTTAAAGCAATTGGGGTTAAGTAACTTGCTCAAGGTTACACGGCTAGTCATTATTTATGCGTGGGTGCACATTTTCTGAGGCCAGATCTGATCTCGGGTCATCCCAACTCCAAGGCTGGCGCTCTTACTCACTGTGCCACCTAGCCGCCCCGATCCTAAATTTTTTTTGGTGATGAAAATGACTTTTCATTTTTCTTAAAATTAGGGAAAAGAGGAGGGGGGGGGGTCTGGCTATCCTTTGCCCTTGTTTAATCTATATGGATAGTATTGTCTTCTAATCTTAGTACCACAGTTTGAAGAAATTGGAAATGTTTTAGCCTAGAGGAGAGAAGTTAAGTTGAATGACTTCACACAAATAACTGTCTTTACACATTTGAAAGCCTGTAGGCTAGATGATTTAGACTAGTTTTGTATGACCCAGAGGGCAGAATTAGAAACAATGGGTGGAAGTTGCAGGAAGGATAATTTAGGCTTCAGTCTATGACAAACTTTCTAACAATTGCAGCTCTCTAAAAGTGGAGTGCTCTGCCTAGGGGAGGTCTAGAGTTTCCTGACCTAGTTGGTCTTTAAGCGAAGGCAGGATAACCCTTTCCTGTTCAGACATGCATTTAACTGGGTGGTCTCTGAGGTCCTTCCAACTCTGAAATTCTGTGAATCTGTGAATAAAATTTCCTTTCCACTAGGAATCCCAGGGATATTGTGGCGGATCTCAGACTGTTGCCTGGGGCCCCTGCAGTAATTTTCTTGGCCTTTTAGAAAAATTGATTACAATCAGATACTATTTGCTTGGGGTTGTGGTAGCTGGATGCTGATGCAGTGCAATGCAGTGATTTTATTCCATTTTTCACTGTGTTTTGTACCTTTAAAATTTCCATATTTATGTAGAGTAATAAACTTTGGGGACACTGAAAGCTTTTTTGTACCTTGTCTGATATTTAACACTGTCAATCCTTAGGAACATGTACTGTTAATTAATTAATTAATTACTCTGACACCTAATTTTTGAGCAAGTATCAAGTACTCAACATTTATGTGCTATGAGGGATACATAGGGTTGCAGTATAGGACTAGTTCCTGTCATCAAGGAGCTTAAAATCTAACTGAAGAGCCACAAGAAACAGTAAGAGGAAACAAATACAATTGGGTTCTAAATAAGAATCAGATTGAAAGAGTTCAAAAGAGAACAGTTAAGGCTAGAGATCTCAGGGAAGGTCTGGATCTTTAGGAAAGGCTTCATAGAAGAGTTGGGACTTGAGTTGGATCTTAGAAGAAGTAAAAGCCAGAATAAGTAAAGTAAATAAGTAAAAATTAGAAAGAATAAATAAAAGTTGGAAACTATATGGTTAAGTAGAAAAGACTTGGATTTGGAGGACCTAGATTTCAGTGCTACCTCTGTTTCTTCCAACCTGTATGACCTAGCACATGGTAATAATAATAATTATTATTATTAAGAAGCAATAACTAAAATTTATATAGTTTCCTATTTCTTTTTTTTCTTTTTGGAAGCAATCAAGATTAAGTGACTTGCCCAGGGTCACACAGCTAATAAGTGTCTGAGACCAGATTTGAATTCAGGTCCTCCTGACTCCAGGGCTTGTAGCTCTATTCACTGCACCATCTAGCTGCCCCCTTAATTTTCATATATAATCTAGGGTTTTCAGGTCAAAGAAAAAGTACTGCAAGCATCCAGAAAGAAAAAGTGCAAGTACCAAGGAGCCCCAGTCAAATGTAATTTAGCAGCCATCCATATAGGCTTCTATGATCTGTCAGATCTGTCATGGCCCCAGAAAGGATCTTACAGATCAGGCAGGAGCAGTTGATTAGGGGAACAAACATGAAGAAAGATATCCTTACCAGAGAGCCCCAAAATAAATTGGATCATCCGAGAGCCCCAGAGTTTTCCTTACAAAGAATGGTTGTAGAGAACTTTCAGGGGTTCCCCAGCTCCGCTAATGGAATGTTCCCCTCCCCTATACAATTATCTGAATGGTTACAGGGCAAATAAGCAGGAGGGTATGTAATCTTTTTTGTTTATGCCTCCAGATATGGTCCTATGATATTGCCCTAATAAATAACTAACCTTAAGCAAGGGTAAATAGTAAATAAGACCAAGGGAAGGTCCTTGTACGTGGTCTGCATTCTTTTTGGGTGTCTGCATTCTTTTGAGTCATGTAGATCTTCTTCTGGGATGCATATAAACTCTGTGAGCCCCTTGTATCTTTGGCTCTGTATGAAACGGTCCTGTAATAAACAGACTATTGATTATACCCCCATCTTGTTATTCTGACCACTCTCTAGCCCACCAACTGCACTGGCCACAGTAAATGGTGAGCTCGACCAAGGCAGGAGCTTGGGGTTTGGAACAGGGAGAAGGGTCTAGGGTCCACTAGACAAGGTGAGTGGGATGCCAACGAAACCTCCTCTGGCACCTAGTCCATTCCTGCTAATATTGGGGAGTCTTCTGGCCTGGTTCCATCTGTGTCCGATCCCACTTCTAACACCACTTTAATGTTAACAAGACCAAACCATTCTCTCGCCTGTAGAGAGCTGATGCAGAACAGTAGAGCAGGCAAGAGACAGGAGAGTCAAGAATCAAAGAGAAATTTAATTTGTTTGTGAGGGAAATGCTTGTGAATGGAGTCCTTCTTCCTAAGAATGGAGGGAAAGTAGACATGTGCCAGTCTCCACCCCCCCACCCACAGTGGGGGACCCACTTTAGTGTAAGCAAATCTCAATATGTATGCCAGTGGCTATGTGGTGAGCTGTATCCCTGACAATGAGGAGCAACAGCAACTATGTGACAAGTTTGATTCATAGCAAGGCTTCATGACCATAACATGGGCACTACAAGTGTTTGACCAAGCTTAGAGAACATCTGGTGCAGGTGTGAAACAATCCTGGAAGTTTTCTGTGGCCGAGTTCATCCAGAGGGTGAGCACAAAGGATTGTTTTATCTAGCTCTAGGCATAGCTTGCTTGCTGGGTGAGTGGAGTAAATGAAAGCATTCTCATAAAATGGAGACAGTGCTCTAAACTTGAGCTGGGCTTCTGCTGTAAGCAGGCCTGGGTTTCACTTTTCTGAAGTTTTACTTCTGCAAGCAAGCCTAAGTTTTGCTTTTGCAGATAGGCCCAAGTTTTGCTTTCTTGGAAACTGAAAGTAAAACTTACCCCTCCCCTTCTATTAAACACTACCAAATAAGGTATTAAATGCTTCCATCAGTTTTCATTGGTTGAAGATTGTTTCCTTGTTCCTTGTATCTGGGTAGATTCCCAAGCTAGGTTGTGAGGCTGAGCTCTCAACCAATGAAGGCAAGGTCAGTGGGAAGGGTTATCTGTGTTAGGGCATATAACCTCATTTTGCTTTCTGTAACTTCCCTTCTTCCACTGGTCCTTCCTGGTGGAGGTGATGCCCTTTTCTTGCAAGAATTGAATAAATGCTTTCTGTTCCTGCCTTCAGAAGCCTCTGAGTCTTTGATTAAATTTTTGGATAGGGGGTTTTCTCCCACATGCTGGGCCTTCTGGTAAACAGTGTCTAATAGTATCCCGGTAGAATCTTTAATGAAATAGAAGACTCCCAAGAATTTCTGATGAAAAGGCCAAAGCTGTGTAGCAATCTAGAAGTTCAAACATGAAAATTAATAAAAATTTTAAAAGGTAAATGCAAACAAAAAATGATTAAGTACTAAACAAGGATAAACTACTTACATTATAATATGGGGAGATGATAAATGGGTCCCCTTTGAATCTTATCATCAGGGTTCACAGAGTGAGTATACTTAGAAGACTTGGGAGTAGTTCTGTTATAACTTATTGCTCTTAAAAGAAAAATGAAAGGGGAGAGGTAGAGAAATACTGGAATGAGGGAAGGGAAAGAAAAGTTAGGGAAAATTATCTCACATAATCAGGGGATACAAATGGAAATTCATACAAGCAAGGAGGAGGGAGTTGGGGGGTAGGTAGCAGGCAATATATACAATTGGGTACACAAATACATTTAACTCAATAGGGAAATAGGAAGTAAAGGAGAAAAGGAAGAAAGGAGAATTAGAAGGAAAGTACAGTAAGGGACACTGGAGAAGGAATGGCAAACCACAACAGTATCTTTGCCAAGATAACTTCATGGACACAATCATCATGATGTGGTCCACATGGTCACCAAGAGTAGGACGTGACTGAATGACAACAAGAATAAGGGAGGGATTGGTCCTAAACAGAACAACTTAGGATCTGCAAAAATATTTGTAACTCTTTGAGGTGGCAAAGAATTGGAATTTGAGGGGTTGCCCATCAAAGGCAATAGATGAAAAAATTGTGGTATATAAATTGGTGTAATACTATTGTCCTATAAGAAATGATGAAGGGGATATTTTCAGAGAAACCTAGGAAGACTTGTATGAACTGATGCTGAATGAAGGGAACAGAACCAGGAAACAGTTTAAATGATGACAAAAATATTGTAAAGAAAAACAACTTTGAAAGACAAGAGGATCTCTCATCTGTGTAATGACCAACCACAATTCCACACGATGAAACATGCCACCCACCTTCTGATAAGGAGATGAGTCAGAGTGCACAATGAGCCATACCTATACATAAACATAAATGTATATATATAGTTATACATATACAAGTGTGTGTACAGGTTTATAGATGTCTACATAGACATTTATGCCATGGTCAATGAAGAAATTTATTTTGCTTGACTATGCATATTTATAATAGAGATTTTGTTTTTCTTTCATTCTCAATTGGGGAGTGGTGGCAGGGTTGGGAAAGAGATGGTAGATTTTTTTGCTATCAAAAAACTAATTAGAAAATAAAATAAAAGACAAGGCTATAAAGTAAACAAAAAAGTAATGGAGAAAATGTTGACAATGAAGTGTACCCTACATCTTTTTTTTTTGAGAGCCAGTTGTTTAACATTTACCAACTCTCCATTGCTTTGAAACAAACAAAAGCCAGTTAAGTGAAACCAATTTTCATAGTAAAACACATGTGATTGATTACCTGTTCAATATGATAGGATATACTTACTTTTTGAACTCCATTATGAATTGTATTTTTTTAAACCAATATGCCTTCCCTTTGCTAATTTTGTTTATTTTTAAAAAATTTTTTGGTCTTTATTAATTTGTTTGTTTACTTTTAGTTTGCAAGATTCAGTTCCACAATTCTTTGAGTTTTAAATTTTCTTCCCCTGTCTCCCCCCCATCCCCGTTGCAGCATACAATGAGGTATAGGATGTACAGACACTTTCACATTAGACATTAGTCTAATAAAGAAGGGCTGTAGCGGATGGAATGAACAATGGGAAAGAGGAAACAAAACCAAACAAGAAAAAGAAAGAGAGCAGGTAATTTGCTTCAATCTGCATTCAAACTCTATTCTTTTTAATTCTTTCTCTGAATGTAGACATCTCTCTCCATCATCAATCTTTTGTAGTTGACTTATAGCCCTGCATTGCTGAGAAGAGTCCAGTCTATCACAGTTGGTCACACATACATTGTGTCTGTAATTGTGTACAAATTTCTCCTGGTTCTGCTCTTCTCACTCAGCATCAGTTCATATAAGCCTCTCCAGGTAAATATGAAGTCCATCTGCTCCTCGTTTCTTATGGCATAATAGTATTCCATTACATTCATATACCATAACTTATTTACCCATTCCCCAATTGATGGGCATCCCCTTAATTTCTAATTCTTTGCCACCACCAAAAAAGCTGCTATAAATATTTTTGTACATATAGATCTTCTTCCCACTTCTATGATCTGTTTAGGATACAACCTTAGAAGTGGTATTGCTGGGTCAGAGGATATGAAATTATTTATAGCCCTTTGGGCATAGTTCCAGATTGCTCTCCAGACTGGTTGAATCAGTTCATAACTCCACCAGCAATGTATTAGTGTTCCAATTTTTCCACATCCTCTCCAGCACTTATAATTTTCCTGTTTTGTCAACTTAGCCAATCTGACTGGTGAGATGTGGTACTTCAGAGTTGTTTTGATTTGCATTTCTCTAATCAATACTGATTTAGAGCATTTTTCCATATGCTTATAGATATCTTTAATTTCTTCCTCTGAGAACTGCCTGTTCATATCCTTTGACTATTTATCAATTGGTGAATGACTTGTATTCTTATGGACTTGACTCAATTATCTGTATATTTTAAAACTGAGGCCTTTGTCAGAGATATTGGTTGTAAAAATTCTTTCCCAATTTCCCACTTCCCTCTTAATCTTGGTTACATTGGCTTTGTTTGTATAGAAGCTTTTCAGTTTCATGTAATCAAAGTTATCCATTTTGCATTTTATAATGTTCTCTAATTCTTATTTGGTCATGAAGTCTTCCCCTCCCCATAAATCTGACAGGTAAACTCTTCCTTGCTTTCCCAGATTGCTTACGGTATCAGCCTTTATACCTAGATCATGCACCCAGTTAGACTTAATTTTGGTATACGGTGTTAGATGATGGTCTATACCTAGTTTCTGCCATACTATATTCCAGTTTTCACAGCAGTTTTTGTCAAATAGTGGGTTCTTATCCCCAAAACTGGGGTCTTTGGGTTTATCAAAGAGTAGATTATTATACTCGTTGACTACTGAGTCTTGTGTACCCAATCTATTCCATTGATCCACTGCTCTATTCTTCAGCCAGTACCAAGTAGTTTTGATGACTGCTGCTTTATAATACAGATTAAAGTCTGGTATAGTTAGGCCACCTTCCCTAGCATTTCTTTTTATTAATTCCCTTGATATTCTGGACCTTTTGTTCTTCCAAATGAATTTTGTTACTATTTTTTCTAGTTCTATAAAGTAATTTTTTGGTAAATTGATTGGTATGGCACTAAATGTATAGTTTAATTTAGGTAAAATTGTCATTTTTATTCTATTACCTCAACCTAGCCTTGAGCAATTGATGTTTTTCCAATTAGTTAGATCCGAATTTATATGCGTGAAAAGTGTTTTGTAGTTGTTTTCAGATAGGTCCTGGCTTTGTTTTGGTGGGTAGATTCCCAAATATTTTATAATGTCTACAGTAACTTTAAATGGAATTTCACTTTCTATTTCTTGCTATTGGAATTCATTAGAGATATACAGGAAAGCCGAGGATTTATGAGGGTTTATTTTATATCCTGCAACTGTGCCAAATTTACTTATTGTCTCAAGTGGTTTTTTACTTGATTCTTTAGTATTCTCTAAGTATATCATCATATCATCTGCAAAGAGTGATAACTTGGTCTCTTCTTTGCCTGATTTGATTCTTTTGATTTCTTTTTCTTCTATAATTGTTACTGCTACCATTTCTAGTTCCAGATTGAATAAGAAGGGTGATAGTGAACACCCTTGTTTTACCCCCAATCTTATTGGAAATGCTTCTAGCTTATCTCCATTGCATATAATACTTGCTGATGGCTTTAAATAGATGTTACTTGTTATTTTAAGGAAGGCTCCATTTATTCCTATACTTTCTAGTGTTTTTAATAGGGATGGATGTTGTACTTTGTCAAAAGCCTTTTCTGCATCTATAGAGATAATCATGTGGTTTCTGCTAGTTTTATTGTTGATATGCTCAATTATACTGATAGTTTTCCTAATATTAAACCATCCTTGCATTCCTGGAATAAATCCTACCTAATCAAATCCTAATAAATCCCTTTATTATGATACATTTTGTGTCTCTTCTCTATAGAGTCTTGTAACTAACTGGTTGTGTTATTCCTTCCTTGCACCAGAACTAATGAGGGAAAAGCTCATATAATGCTCATCTCCTTTTCTACTTTCCCTCTACTATGTTTTTTTTCTGCCTCTTTTTGTGCCATAATTAATCCTTTTCTGCTTCATTATTTCCTCTTCTCCCATTGCAGTCCCTTTGTAGCCCTTAATAAGGTTTTTTATTGTCATTTTGTGTAATTTATACCCATACCCTCTATTTGTCTATAGAAAGTTTGTTCTTATTAAATAACAGGGGGTGTGTGTGCATGTGTGTGCATGTGTGTGTTTTCCTTGTTTACTTTTCTATGTCTCTTGCATCTCATAATCGGAGGTTGAATTTTCCATTGAGCTCTGGCTTTTTCATCAGGAAGGCCTGGAAATCCATTATATTATTGAATGACTATCTCCTTGCCCAGAAGAATTTGTTCAGTTTCACTGTGTAGGTGATCCTTGGTTGTAACCTGAGCTCTTTTGCCTTTTGAAAAATTATATTCCATTTCCTCCAATCTTTCAGTGTAGAGGCTGCTAGATCCTGTGGGATCATCACTGTGGTTCTATGATATTTGAATTGTTTCTTTCTGGCCACTTGTAGCATTTTCTCTTTTACCTGGTAGTTCTGGAGTTTGGCCACAATATTTCACGAACTTTTCAATTTGGGATCTCTTTCAGAAGGTGACCAGTGGATTCTCTCAGTTTCTGTTTTACTGTCTGGTTCTAGTATGTCAGGGTAGTTTTCCTTATTGGGCTCTTGGAAGATGTTGTCCAGGTTCATTTTTTCATCATGATTTTCTGGTAGGTCTATGATTCTCAGATTATCTCTCCTGGGTCTGTTTTCCAGGTTAGTTATTTTTCCATTGAGATATTTTACCTCTTTTTCTAATTTTTCATTCTTTATTTTTTTCCAAATGCTTTATTAACTTCTGGTTTACATCAGTCGTTTCTGTCAGATTTTGAGTTACAATTTTTTCCCCATTTTTCCCCTACCCACCACCCCAGAGTAACGGTCATACAGGATATCCCATCATCCAATCTGCTCTCTCCCATCTCTTCTCCCATACCCCCTTTGACTTTTCCAAGAGGGTGAGGGGATTTACCATTGCCTACACATCTTATCTCCCATTTATATGCAAAATAGTATTAATCATAGTATTTATACATTTTTTAAAAATTGATTTTAAAAAGAAGATAAGCAACTCAGTATATGCTGTACATGTGTAGCTATGCAAAACATTACCCTAGTAGATGTATTGCAAAAGACTGACTATATTTCCCTCCCTCCCATCCCACCTTCCACCTTGTCCCCTCAACATCTTGATCCTTTCCCTTTTCAAAAATGAATGTTTCCAATATCCCTACTCCCCAGCCTGCTCTCCTCTCCACCACCTTCCCCCATCCCCCTCCCCGCCATGCTCCTGTAGGGTGGGACACCCTATTTAGTATGCATGTCATTCTGTCCCTGGTCCAAATTCAATGAGAATAAGGTTTTGCCTTTTTGCCTTCCTGTTCTTCCCCTCCCCTGCAACAACCCTCCCCTGCCTCCTCTACATGAGACAGTTCACCCCATTGTCTCTCCCCATTCCCCCTCACCACATTACTCTCTCACCTCTTAACCTCACCTTT